>CM076579.1:1020587326-1021076501 GCA_034641835.2 Pinus albicaulis | reverse complement strand
CACATACCCAATTTAGGACTTGTTATGCCATTTCAGATTAGGGCACAATACTGAAGAAGATAGAACATACTAATAGATCGATAGAAGACAAGCCAAGACAGAGATAAGAAATGGTGGCGTTACGGCGATCAGCAGGATGCTTCTACCAGCAAAGTCTCCAATAGGTCATTCAACCAAGCGTGTCACACATAACCCCAGAACAACCCAAACAAAGAATACGCAGCTCCAACGCCATCAAGAGAGAGAGAAATCCTCCACACCAAAATGTGTGTCAAATGAACTCCAAGTCTCTCCAATATATAGGAATCTTTGGGGGTGTGTGACACGTCCTTTAAGACATTTAAGTCAATATTTTATTCCAGGCCGACCCAGCACATAAGTGGAATAAATTTAAAGTACATGTTCTGCTCATCCGATCGAGATGATCTTTAGATCAATCTTACACCTCTCCGAAAGAGGAATCCAATAAAAATATTGCGATCGTCATCTGAGCAGCACAACCCGGAGTTTGGACCTAGTTGTCCAATTTTAACACTCCCTCTCAACTAGGGAGAACTCCGTTCACTAGTGCAATCCAAACATCGTGCGTCATCCCGCCGTAACTTGCTTTGCTGGCCTCTTTATTTCAGAACAGAAGTGGGTCAGTCACAAAGACATCATTCCCGGCTGACAGATTCAGCCCAGAGGTCAAAACCTCTATCGGACTCACAAAGAGTCTCCAACCAACCCGAAGTTGGTTCATCTGACCCGAAGTCAGGCAGAGGTCTGAAACCTCACTATACTTGATCCCAGATCAAGTGGTTGGACCGTGCCATCCTAGATAGAGAGTACGACAAATTTTGATGCGTCCATCAGTCTTTGCTACTAGTCTCTAGCCTTTCCCATCTCATTGGCCAAATGAGAGGTACTTCCCATGAGCCCTTAACTCAATGGGTAGGATGCATACGGGGCACAGATAAATGAGAGGCGAACCAACTCAATAATCACAAAGGTGGGGCAGAAGCACCATAAGTGCTTATAGCTCCGAGAAGCTATCCCCAAAGCCCCCTAGAGCTCCCAGAGCTCATCGTCCAACAGGACCCACATCAAAGGGTCGTTCCATGATTCCAAGCTTCTCAGGGAAGGTTAGGAACATGACCTTCCCCAAGGGCATTGTGAGAATATCCGCGACCTACTCATCAGTTCCTATATGATCGAGCCTTACGGCGCCTCGCTGTACCATATCCCAGATAAAGTGGTACCAGCCATCAACATGCTTGGATCAATCGTGGAACACAGGATTCTCAGTGATACGAATCCCACTCTGGTTATCACAGAGTATCACAGTGGTATCTAGCACATGTCCAAACAGCTCACTAAAGAGCTTTCGCAACCAAACTGCTTCACAACAGGCCATACTTGCTGCAATGTATTCGGCCTCAGCGGTGCTCAAAGCCACCGACTTCTGCTTCCTGCTCATCCATGAGATCGAAGCAGAACCAAGATTGAAGCAGCATCCCGATGTGCTCTTACGATCCACCACACTGCCAGCCCAATCGGCATCAGTATATCCACGGAGTGTCATACTCTCGGCAGTGTATCTCAGCCCATGGTCTATCGTGCCTCGGAGATATCTCAAGAGTTTCTTGGCACCAACCCAGTGAATGTTATGATCAACCATGTGTTGACTCAAAGTGTTCACTGCACAGCATATGTTCGAACAAGTGTTCATTAAGAACATCAGGGTCCTTATGAGTTAACGATACTCAGTAGGATGGGCCCAGCAACGCTGCTACTCAACTTCTTAAAGTTGAGTTCCATGGACTTACAGTCCATCATACCAGAAACTTCATAATGTATTTTCCTTGAGAAAGGAAAATCTCGCTAGGTCTCTGCTAGACCTTCAAGCCTAGACATTCGTCCTAGGTCCTTCATCTCGAACTCAGCAGCGAGCTCCCTCTTGCACTGATGAATGAGAGGGTCAGCACCTGTCAGGAAGAGGTCATCCACATACAGCACCAGAATGAGAGGTTTTCCCTTGACAACCTTGAAGTAAGGGTTCGGATCAGCATTACTTCGAGTGAAGCCCGGCTTCATCAAGTAGCTATCTATCCTCTTGTACCAATCTCAGGGTTCTTGTTTCAGCTCATAGAGGGCTCTTCTTCAACCTACAGACATGGGTGTCCCGATCTTGGATTGCCAACCCCAAAGGTTGCTCCACATATATCTCTTCCTTTATCACACCATGCAGAAAAATGCGGTCTTCACATCATCTGATGAAGACTCAATCCTTGCGTAGCAGAAAGGGCTATAATAGATCGAATGGTGGTATCTCGAGCCACAGGTGCAAATATGTCATCATAGTCTATATCTTCCTCACAGGCAACGAATCTTGCCTTGAACTTTTCAGCACTTCCAACAGATCCATACTTGATCTTGCAGAGCCATTTCGAGGTGACAACTGCTTTGTCCTATGGTCTTGGGACCACAGCATAGCATCCTTCCAGACTTGATGCTTTACGACTTCCTCAAAGGTATCCAAGGTCAGATTGTACAAAAGTACTCATGGCTGCTAGATATCCTGTTATTAATATGGCTTCTTGGTTTTCCTTCGAAATTTCCCCCTCTGAAGCCATATGTCCCTGAGCCATGAGGATCTTCTTTCGTTGAACAAAGACATCCACTCAGGAGCATATACAGATATATCTCCCTCTTAATGTCAGCTTCTCTCTCGAGAGAAGACATCTGTTTTAAATGAGAGCATCCCAGACACCATCTTGAAATTGGGACTTGATCTCCCACAGTCAAAGCCATCCAACAGACTTTGCTGATCATGATTCAAGATTCCAACCATGTGACCAAAAGCTGCATAAACTTCCCAGTTCACATTTTAAGTTTACCATAACGCTCCAATGTAGGACTGATACAGTCACATGCTGCTGCTACATAGGTGTCTATCTATGTCACTGACATACAGGGGGAACATATCAACAAGCCTCAGCTTGTGTTAGAAGTCCTTTCAGCCACTACCTGTTATTCTGTGAGTAGCTCCTTCAAACAGCCTTCTAAGACTGCAGCTTACAAAAAAAACAAGGGATCCAATCTACCTTGGTTTATCCTGCACTTGAGGCATTGCACCTTGAGTTGCTTCCAGATCTGCCCATTTCTGGTTATGGCAGCAGACTGCTCCTAGGGCTGTCAAAATTTGCCTGGCTCAATGACTTACATCTATGCCCATTTCGTCAACAATTTGACCACTACATAGAATTTCCCCAAGGACTTCAGCAGTCAACCCTTTAAAATTTCCAGCTTCAAACATGGGTGTCTGTCTATGTCACTGTCATAATGACAGTGACATAGAATCACAGTTTTAAAACTATCACATTTATCACGGCTTGCTGAATATGAACTTCACTTACATCTCTTGGACTCTTGTCCTTGATGTACCAGGCAAGGTTCTCTTCTTCCTATACAAACAACTCCAGATTTATGACCCAGTCAAAATGCAGAGAGGAAATTTTGAACTTTGCTGAAGGAATTTCGGCCTGGGTACATTGATAATAAGGCAACAATTCGATCTTCCAGCAGTGGGGATCCCTCCTTAGAAATTTGGGACTCCTTTTTGGATTTTATTGATCACCCAAGACAAATTCTCTGTCTCTGTCCTGCATACCTCTGCTTTAATAATTAAATTCAAGAATGGCCACCAACTAGTAAGTGCCACGTACTGGAGTGATCACCCAATTCGGCCTTCAATAAGAGGTTCGTTCTGTTTGAAAAAACTTGTCCTTATGATCAGATAAAGTTATTGCTTGGACAGATTGAAACAACTAAGATGGTTCACCATTGTAGGTTTGGGAAATTGATCCACAAAGATATATAGGCTGCTTTAGATTTGCTAGACTTTCGATCCAGCCTCCACACTAAGGTAATCAACCTGCAATTGATGGTATTTACGTCCAGGAAGTCTAGGCTCAAGGCACTCAGTCCACCAATAATTACGTGGGGCCCATGACTGACATATACAGGCCTTTTACGCTTCTAATAGTAACTTGTCCCCCACAGGGATAAAAATCCTCGAAGTGACTGCGGCATACGCTGCCTATTCTTCCACGATATCAGCGTAATAAACAAATATATAGATATCTTATGGGTGGATTTCGAGTGGGCTGCTGTTCTGCACAAGTGGCAGCCCTTAGCACCCCCACGCTGGCTTGTTATAGAAATCCTACAGACTGTATGGGTGAAATCGACCCAAGTCAGAATCGACCAGCTATACAACCATGAATCGGATCATATCACCGAATCACGTATACGATCGAAGATGACGTCATCGATGATCGGACCACAGGTGGGATCGTCTTCCACGCCAGGATTGTGCAGAGTAATATCGATTATGTTGGATGCAGCCCAGAATGCCCATGCGTACGAATCTCAACCATTGCTGCTGTAAATCGTCTCCATTGGTAGATCCCCTGCCCTCGGTGGAACAGAGACGTTCGCCCCCATGTCACCACGCTCATTATGAACCACACAACCACCTGCAGCTCCTGCGACATGACCACGCCCCGCGACAGCACCGACCACCGCTGTCTCTGCGCGTCCCAACATTCCAGCGCCGCCACCGCCTCCTGTATAGCATACGCTGTAAAAAAAATTTCGGCACTGTCACGAGAACCTTATCCGATCAAACGCAACGACGTAGAAGCCTGCAAATTAATTTTCGGTGGTCGAATTTTAAGATCCGCACTTAAAAAAAGGAAATCTGCAATTTGATGACCCTTCCGGGTAGAAAACCCTCGGAAAGCCGACTGCATTTTCGTAGCCGCAGAAATTTCGTCCATCCGAGGAGCGTCCGTCTTCTGATCAGTCCCATGACTATTCTTTTAATGACGTCAATGTTGATGAGCGTCAGGTCCAGAAACTTCGGGTTGTTGACAGCATTGTGGCCGCTGCTCGCTTAGATTCGTCCAATTCAGGGAAGCTCGAACCGTTATCAGGCGAATTATAAGTTAGGTATTTTCGTGAGAAAACCGAGGATTATATATTACAGCTTCGTCGTTTACCTTCAGCTCGGATGTGTTTTACAGATTATAAAGAGGCCCATCACATAAGAGCTGAAGGGGCATTGTACCACGTTTGAAGCGTTGGCGTGGCGCGTAAGAACAAGGGCTCTGGGGATTCCTTTTGATCAATCAGTTAGGTTTCTCTTCGACCCACTAAATGGATCCCTTTTCACATCAAAAAAAACTTTTATTTAAAACCAACAGCGGGTCCTGCACGTAAGGCCGAAAGCACTTGTTTGTGAGACAACTTGCTCAGAATCTCTATAATAAGATTCCGCAGCTTAAAATTGTTGCTACGCGTCATAGACTTCTCCGCAGAAAGCGCATTCTTGAACTTTCAAGGCAGGCTTAATTCAGCGTCTAGGGCACAGGAGAAAAACACAGATTTGGACATTGTCTTTCCATAAACATGCCTCAACCATATGCTGTCACCTACAGCTTTTTTTTCACGCTAAGCCTTTCTTCCACACTAACTAGGGCATTGTCTTCAACCCACGCTTTGATACCATGTTAATTTCCGGACTTGTTCAATGCCATTTCAGATTAGGGCACAACACTGAAGAAGATAGAACATACTAATAGATCGATAGAAGACAAGCCAAAACAGAGATAGAAAATGATGACGTTACGGCGATCAGCAGGATGCTTCTACCAGCAAAGTCTTCAATAGGTCATTCAGCCAAGCGTGTCACACATAACCCCAGAACAATCCAAACAAAGAATACGCAGCTCCAACGCTATCCAGAGAGAGAATTCCTCCACATCGATATATGTCAAATGAACTCCAAGTCTCTCCAATATATAGGAATCTTTGGGGGTGTGTGACACGTCCTTTAAGACATTAAAGTCAATATTTTATTCTAGGCCGACCCAGCAAATTCAAAGTACATGTTCTGCTCATCCGATCGAGATGATCTTTAGATCAATCTTACACCTCTCCGAAAGAGGAATCCAATAAAAATATTGGGATCGTCATTCCGAACAGAGACAACCCTGAGTTTGGACCTAGTTGTCCAATTTTAACAGAGCATTATCCGATGCTACAAAAAAATCAACGATGAATAGATGACAACCCCTACAATGCTAGTGAGTCACAAGATGCACCAGTAAGAAGTTGAAAGGAGTCACAAGAGGGCAGAAATCGGAATAGGCATTTGCATGGTGTAGACTTGACTTTTAAGTTTTATTTCAATGTTGAGTATTCATAGTTGGAACTTCAATCCGGTTTAAACTTTAAACTTTAAAAAATAAAAACTTTAAACATTTTCTTTGTACATTGTTAGTAGTTACATTGTACGAGTTACAAACTTACATGTATGATATATGATTATGTGTTATAAATTATATAATGATAAAGATCAGTTACACTATAAAAATTTAAAATTTCAATGATATATCATATATTTAAACATTTTTATATTTATAAGTTTTTAAGACCCTGACGTCCCCCCATGTTTCGTAAAAATTGGTGGGGAGCTTTTGCATAGGTCGCTCCCTCATATCCCTACTCCCTCGCCCCCCACCTCCGTGGGTACTTGGTGGAACATCGAATATCCGAGATATGTTAGCCCAAGACCGAGGTCCTTTGTACACCTTGCAACCTTCCTTTCTTTGTTGCCTAGTCACCCTCTTCCGCACTTTTATTACAAACTCGATTCTCACTAAGGTAGCCCTCGGCCTACCGTAAGTATGCGAGGTAGGTATGGCTCCTATAAATAGAGATAACCCTTAACTTTCTTGACCCAATCACGGTGTTGTACTTCGCTAAGATGACGTATCTTTCTTGCTCCTTTCTTTGCACCAATATCACGGAATTTGACCGAGATACTTAGACCCAAGACAAGAGATATAAGAGAGCTTCTTTATCTTCACTTAATAGCCTTCCTTCTTCACACCAAACCGTAGATCTTACTTCACATTGCTATCTCAGACTTATCTGAAATCTTCATAGTGTAATGACGTCGCAGTCCTCTTATTTATAGAGCTTATTCCATTGCCCTAGGCCGACATGATCTCATTTGTGTAGGCCGACTTCATCAAGGAGACTTATCATCATATTTTTAGAGACGACTTCAAGAGGCTAGTTGACAAGGTCTTGGAGCATACAATTACATCAATAATTTCTCCCTCTACAAGTGTAACATGACTACATATACATGACTATTTAATTATATTTATGACAAGATGAAAAATCCCTAAAGACATCCGAATAAGTCTTTGACCTATAATAAAAACTCCTTGATCATGAAACCCATGAGGCAAGCATTACAAAATACGCTTTATTATCTTTGTTTCTTTATTACATAAATTCATAATTACAAGCCATTATGAAGACTCGAACCTAGTTACACTTTTCAACACTCCCTCTTAACTAGGGAGCTATTCATAATGGTACATTGTCACTCTCAATCGAAGAATCTCATAAGAAGAATCGGATTGGTAATCCCATCCGTATAGCATCATATCAACTAGCATTGTCATAGTGCAAGGCCTTGACTAACAACTCCATCTCTCCATGAGACCATGAGCTCCAATGTTGGCGAGACCAATGATTTATAGACACCTTCATCATTGTCTCTCTTGGATGATACCCCACCCGAGTTCATTCGAGGGTATGTCCCGAGACTATTCTTATCTTGGATTCTCGGTCCTCAATGAATATCGGTCCTTCCACGACTACTCTTATCTTGGATGCCCTAATACATCCTCAAAGAGTATCGGATGCCGGATGATTACCCAATCTCGCATTATGTCTTCCCGAGTGAAGACCAAAATGATGTGTCTATCCATTCTCTCCTCATGGCCTTCACTAAGACTTATGGCGGTTAGTTCTTGTCTAGTGCATGACACATGAATTAGAGAACCATATCTCGTCGCTTCCTTTTAATTTAGGAAGGACATATTCCAATGTACTCATTGTGAAAATTTCTCGAATCTAAACTAGAAATCCTACTACATTAAATCCGATTTGCATTACCTACTTGCCTTATTTAAATTACAAGTAATTTTTTCTAAATCTTTAGTAAAAATACTAATGCAAATACACCGCAGCCCTACACAATTAAACAAATCAAGTATCGAAAAAATAAGTGACACATTCGGACAAAGGACACGTATTTTACGGACAAATGTCCCCGGAAAAACCCAATGCAGGAAAACCAAGTGCGACGGATCCGAGGGTTTATATTATTAAGTAGCGAGTAATCCCGAGTACATCTAGGGTGCCATAAACCGCTCACCCAACGAGAATTTCCTTGGCAAACAGAAATAAATCGTGAGTTTTTACCTCACATCTGCAAGTCTCGGCCGATCCGAAACAAAGACTAGTGAAACCCGACGCCTCTAAGCGATGAGATGTGTACGCCTGCGTGGTTCTAGTTGAAGACTATGTCACCCTCGATCCGCGTTGATGCGCTCTCAAAAATCGAGTTTCGACCTCTACCGCATAGAAACCCCCGATCTCCGACGATTTTTGGACTCGTCCCTCGAGCCACCGCATAGCACCTACGTGAGCCTTGCGTGGGCCTATGTCACCCTCTTTGGGGGTTTGCGTCACCTCTCCGGTGGCTACGTCAATTCCTCTCGCGTCTCTATTGCCTCTCTGCTATGTACTCTTAGTCCTCCAACCAACAAGCGCTTTTGCCCCTCATCGCTACTCGAATCACTCGTATCTAATCTTCGTCCGAGCATTGCTCCGTCAAAAGAATTCGATCTCTAGATTCGGACTCTATGTGTATTCTCCAACCGACCCTCAAGCCTTCCTTTATACTTTTTGTGTTGATGAATCAACGATCGTGATCTAATCTCTAATCGACAGACTAAGATTAGAAAAGACTTGATCTTCGTCACTTAAAACATTCTCACCCACATGTTTAAATTAATTCACTTTAATTATTTAAATTCCTTAAGTTTTAACTTAGGCTCCATTTAAAAAATAATTAATTATTTGAATAACTTAAATTCCCGGTGGAATTTCTCCAAACGATTTATGGGTCTTCGAGATCTCATGTGTTCTAGCCCCTCCACAAAATTTTGGAGCTAGAACACATCCGATGTTACCCAAAATCAACACTCCCTCTTAGCGAGGAATGTGCTCTAGCAATACTTCTCACCGAAGCATCACCCCGATCCACGCGCATCGATCCTCCGTGTTGTTGATGCTCGGTCACGCCCCTTGTCACTACCTCATATGTACTCGTAGCTCCCTCTCAAATGCCGCATCGTGCTGCGCCCATAGCACTCGCAAGTGCTCAACGTCGTGCACCGCAACTCGCTTGTTGAGAGTTAAGCAATCGAAAATCCACCCAAAAAACTTGACATACGAGTCAATCTGGATGCATCTTAAAGGTGAAGCTCCCTCTCGTCGCTAATTTGCGTTGACCCTTTGATGCTCTACGTTGTTGTTGCTTTGCACTCGCATTGTTGAAGTCCATCAACCACTACATTGTTGTTGCTACGCTATTGCGTTTGACTACGCTCTACGCTACTTCGCCTTCGACATCCTAGCTCGCCAATGTTGTTGCATCATCTCTCGCACCAACACCCTGTCACTCGCTTACTCTGTCATTAAGGGCTCCCCGTAGTCGTATGTGATCCAAGAGTTTGGGCACCTCAAGGATCTTGCCCCTCCCACTCGAAACTCAAAAGATCTACGGATCTATGTCACCCCACCTCTTCTCTCCGTGCATATGAGCACTCATGGCAACATCGTCATCATCCCCATCATCATCCTTCGTTGCGGCGCCTTCGAGTCGATTCTCCTTTGCCCTTCGCGGGAGGGAACTGTGTGGCAAAATGGCCCAATTCTCCACACCCGAAGCATTTGACCTTCGAGAGGTCCTTCTTCTTCCTTCTCTCGCTACCCATGCTATCCCTTAAATGCGAGAGCGAGCATCTTACTCTTCCTCCTTGATTTTTATCCCCATGTTGTTGCTTCCGGCCTTGGTCATCCTTTTGACCTCTTCTTGTCGAAGAGTTGCCCACATCTCTTCCCAATTTGGAAGAGTTGCTCTACCCAAAATGCCTTGGACAAAGTTCTCCCACGCTTCGTAGACCGCATTTAGGGGCGGTCCTAACCATAAGACCCTCATCCGGTGTAGCCCCTACGGAAGCAAGTCGACCTCGGATCGCTTTCAATCTTATAAGGAAGGGGTCGATCTCTTCTCCATTTTGCATCCGGAATAATCCGAGTTGATTCTCAAGTAACATCTTCTCGTTGAACGGAGGTTCCCCAGTACAAAGTGATCAAGGAAGTCCACATTTGTAAAATTTCAATCCCCACTCCGATTATCGGTTTTCCTTATCACTCCATTCATTTAGTTTTAAATCCAAGAATGATAAAAACACTAAAAACTGGAAATAACAATAATTTCTCGAAAACACAAATTTGGATATTTCACCACCGCTGGAAAAATGCGAGAAATAAAACACAACAAAATATAAATGCCACACAAGTAAAATGACACAATGATTTTTTGGTCAATGTGACCCTCGAAAAACCCCTACAACTCTTGGGGAAAACCGAGTTTGAGAGCTCTTCTTTATTTCACGACAATCTTTTTACGGAGAAACTCGAAATACACGGTAAAATTCAAAGCAACCACAAATTACAACTTATCTCGATTTTCGTGCTTGAACTCCGCCTCGAAAAGAGTGCCAACACAGAAACAGAAATAACGAAGAACAAATTACAAAGCATTTAATGTTGTATGGCTTGCCCTCAAAAATTGTGCCCGTAAGAGCACTCGTGCTGGGACCGTATGGAAAAGTACGATAGTCCTCAAAATTTGTGCCCAACTACCTCGAAAAATGTGCCCAATTGTGCCTCGAAATTCATGCTAAAAGGCCGATGTCCCTCTTCCTCTATTTTTGTGCCTTTCTTCCTTGGAAAACATGCATAAAATCTGCTATGCGTGATTATGCCTTGGGATGTGTGCCAATAAATGTTGTTGTACGGATTTTCTTAATGCCTCCTTGTTGCTATCCTTCACTTCCTCCCCGCCCAAAAACTTTCTCCTTGCTCTCTCTTCTCTTTCTCTCAAATGCTCATGAAAGATTGAATTGATCTTTTCTTCCTTCTCTCCTTTTACCCTAAATGACCTTTTGGGGAACCCTCAAGATCTAATGGTTGAGATTCATTTAGATCTAAGGATGAGAATAAATGTGCATTTAATTCTCACTTTCTATTTTTTAACTCACCCACTTAGCTTTTTATTTCCATAGTCATTTTTTTCACTTTCTAGTTCTTCATTGACTTTAATAAAGTCACTTTAAAAATTAGAATGTAACTTTATGACTTATAAAGTCACTTTAAATTAGATTGACTTTACCACTTATAAAGTCACTTTAGGAGAAGAAGTACAAATAAAGTGGACATATTTCCCTAGGCCAAAGATCAAAGCCTTGGGAACCACTTGTCCTCTGGTACCCAAATTTTAACACTCCCTCTTACCGAGGAAAGTCTTCCTCACCACTCCCATCTTGTCTCTAAAATAGACATGTTTGCCCCGTGGTAAGGCTTTCGTGAAAATGTCCGCTACTTGCTCATCTGTGGAAATGTACTCAAGCTTAAATGCTCCCTTTTGGACATAGTCTCGAATGAAGTGATACTTGATCACGATATGCTTTGACTCTGTCATGAAAAAATCGGATTCTCCGAGAGTTTTATGCAACTCCGATTATCGCAAGTAAATCACGGAAGGTCTCAATGCTCGACCAAATAGACCAAACAACATCTTGCGAAGCCATATAGCCTCATAACTAGCCAAACTAGCGAGCCATGTACTCGCCCTCGCTTGCGCTCAATGCAACTAATCGTTGTTTCCAATCGAACCATGACATAACCGCCGAACCCAACCCAAAACAACACCCCTCGAAGTACTCTTCCTATCTCGTAGCACAACCTCGCCCAATCGAATCGGTGTACCACGCGTCTCACTCCATCACCTTGTCTATAATCCGGACCATAATCCACGCATGCCCCGCAAGAAATGAAGAATGTGTTTTGCGGCCAACCAGAGGCACTCTCCGGGCTCACACATGAACTCGACTCATAGTGTTATCTCGTAAAACATATATTTGGTCGAGTGTTGACCAAATACATCAATGAACCAATCGATTGTTCAGATAGAGTAGGATCCACCAACTCGCAATCGAAGCATGAAGCTTCTTCCGGTTAGTGATCATAGGTGTAGACATGGGCTTGCAGTCCTCCATGTAAAATCCGCTAAGAATATCCACAATGTACTTCCCTAGTCCCAGGAAGAAATGCCCCTCCTCCCTCGCCACACCTCCAATCCCAAAAAATAATGCATCGAGCCGATATCCTTCATCTCAAACTCGAAGCAAGATCTCTCTTGCGACCCTCAATGAGTCTCTCTCGCTCCGATAATTACCAAGTCATCAACATACAACACCAAGATGAGACGCTCCAAGTATAGGTTCGTACTCGACCTCACTCTTAGTGAAACCCAAGCTCGCCGCAAGTATGTATCAATCCGAGAGTACCAAGCTCTAGGAGCTTGCTTCGAAAGCCATAGAGTGTCTTTCTCAATCCGCATACATGGGTCTCCTTCCCATGCACCTCAAAGCCCCGTCAGTCGCTCAATATCAACTTCCTCCCGAATGAAGCCATTGAGAAAGGCGGTCTTCACATCCATATGCTTTCGGATCTTCCAACCCATCTCTATTGCAATCGATATAATGGAGCGAATAGATGTATACCGAGCCACGGGAGCAAAGGTCTCCTCATAGTCAACTCGCTCTACCTATGAGAACCCTATCACCACATGCGCGAGCCTTGAACTTCTCTATGTTGCCATCCGTAGCATGCTTTATCTTGTAGAGCCATCCGGAAGTAACAACGCGATTTACCTTCAGAGCCTAGGCACTACCTCCCCAAACATCGTTCTTCATTATAGAAGAATACTCCTCCATCATTACCTCTCTCCGGATTCGTTGGTTGGCTACCTCCTCATAACTAGAAGGCTCGTGAGTCAACGATTCTTGTTACCAATGCCATGTAACTACTGGAACCGCTCGGGGTGGTCTACTCTCTCTCGCCCTATTTCTTTGGCCCACATTACTAATGTGGCCTCGTGCAAGGTGTCTTAAACAATGTTTTGAAAATCGCGATCGGGATTAAATCGGCGAGGGGAAAAAATCGAAAAAAAATCGTAAAAAATCGGGAAAAAAATCGGCACATACAAAAATATTGATTTTTTTTCAATTTTTTTTAATATCTAAAGCATCTACGAGCATAAAATAAATTGCATTGACACATAAATATGAAAAAAAACTAATATATAAGATGTGTAATATCATGTCTAGTGCTACATCACACATAAAAAGCTGAATCTTGTCCCGAATACTAAGTCCCCGAGTCTCAAGAGTCAACTCGGCCCTCAAAATATCAACAAAAAAAATATAATAATGTATCTCATATCATGAGTCATAATGTCATATACAAAGGAATGTCAATGCACCATATAACCTATGGTCCTATACTACCGATTTCCTCTCGCCCCTCTTGCGAGAAAATACAACGACTTTGTCTTTCCCTCTAGATGAAGAAGCTGGCGAGAATGGCAATGGACTCTGTCGTGCTCTAGAAGTAGCGAGCAGAATGGGAACCTCGAAGCACTAGGAACTAAAGGAGCGCGACCACGTCCTCTCACGGTAGTAGTGGTAGGTGGTGTCACCTCCTCCTCCTGCTCCTCCTCCTCCTCCTCCTGCCGCTCCTCCTCCTCGTCCTCCTCCCCCTCCACTACTTCCTCGCTCTATCCAATCGAGGGGGCGACTCCATGACGAGCCTCTCAACCTCAACCCTCCATTCAAAGCGGTGGTGTCAATCGCATCTAAAGAGATGGCCTCCATATCGTGTGTCTTCTCAAGTTGTCTCACCCACAATCTAAGATTGTAGTAGACGTAAAACCATGTCATTGAGCCGCTGGGCCTCCAACCCGTACAAGGGTCATAAATTAATAAATTAAATATTTAATGAATTCAAAAAAATCGGTTGGAATATTTTAAGTTTTTTTTACCTATTGCGCCTTTTGGTGTGTATTTTTTTCAAATACACTCCCAGCTTGCGCTCGCATCTCGAAAAGCTACATGTTTGGTCGAGTATTCTAATAGCAAGTTTTTGGAGTTTTGGTAATCCGCCACCGTAGCTCCTCCACCATGCATCTACAAGTTACAAGTTACAACAAATAAGATAAATTTATAAAGTTACAAACATAAGAAAAATTTTAAAATAATGAAAATCTTACTCGGCATTTTACTAGTCCTATCCCGAGACGGCCATGTCGAAGCTCAAGGTGCCACCGCCATTCCGTATACCTCCATCTCTTTGGATATCTCTCGCACGTTCGATGGATTTGGCACCATCTTCCGAACACAAGTGAAAAAGCCATCCATGACCTCGCATCAAATTGGAAGCCACATGAATAAGAAAATGCGGGGGTTCGTGAAGACCCTCGCGAGATGAATGGGACGATGGAGTGTGTTGTTCCATCGATCATCAATCACTTCCCATAAAAGAAGTTGTCTTTGAAAACCCCTCATCACCCTTATCATCATAATAGTCTGCGAACAGACTTCTTTAGCCCTATCCATGGCCTCATACAAGTAGCCCATTGCGGGCTTCTCCATCCACCAATCTAAGAACCTTTACTAAAGGTTCGATAATCGTCGCACACCTCTTCCCACTCCCGAGCCCTCGAAACTTTCCCGATATGACACCAACCTCGCAGATGGCCTCTCCTCTCGATTTGCGGGCCGATAGTCAAAGCACGCCACTCATCCGAAACAAACATTCTCTTCAAATCCCACTTAGAATTCAAGAGGGATTGAAGAGATATGAAACTAGTGGCAAAACGTGTAATAGCGAGCCGCACCAACTCCTTCTTGTTGGTGAATGTCCTCATCAAACTAAGCACAAATGCATGATTATAAATAAATTTTGTGATGCTCTTTGATGATTCTACAATATCTTTGACAAAATCAATCTTTCCGATGTCCTCCAACATCAAATCAAGACAATGTGCAGCGCAAGGTGTCCAAAATATGTTCGGATACCTCTCCATAAGCATCTTGCCAGCAGAAACATAGTTTGCAGCGTTGTCCGTTATGATTTGAACAACATTTTGGGGCCCAACGTCTAAAATGAACACATCTAATAAATCACATAATAATCTTGCATCTTTGACATGTGCAGATGCATCAACAGATTTCATAAACATTGTCCCCTTGGGACAACTGACCAAGAAGTTAATAAGGGTCCTATCCCTTTGATCGGTCCCAACCATCCGACATCACGAGTGCATCCTGTGATTTCCCATGATGCCCTTAACTCCTCTAATCTCTTGGTGCGGTCGACTTTCTCATTTTGCGGAATGCGCCCTCTAAAGTCATCATATGAGGGGCTTTGTATCCTCGGGCCAACAACGACGATAGCGACGAATCGTAGCCTCGATAAAATGGATTGTGCTCGGCAACGATGAAAGGAATATCACTCCAAAGAAACAATTTTCCCAACAACCTATCAGCCTTCTTCCTTCTCCTTTTTTTTAATAAAGGGAGGAGATACATGGTTGTGCGCTCTAGAGTGGTTCTAGGAGCAAAAAATGAGGAGGCGACTACGGGGCACGCTCGTAGAAGATGCCGATAGTCGAACCGCCACTACCACTCTCACAATCGGCTCTAAACCCCGATATTTGACTCTTCATGGTTGCCTTGTCGAGTTTAGTGGTTTCTATTCCTTCCAATGAGTTCATGGCTCTTTTTGATTATTTCTCGGAGTGGTATTTGTGCAAGGGCCTACTTCATGCCCGAGAATTTGTGCCGGGTGGTATTTCAACCTCGTATACCCCCCGTCATGTGTTGACCACATAATTTGCAAGTCAAGTTTGCTCGGTCAAACCCCACGATTACGTTCACCAAATTCCCATAAAGGATCTAATTTCCTTGGCATGTTGGAAACTTTGAACTTTGAAGTTTGAAAGTTGAAATTTGAACCTAGGGCACAAGAAAAAATTGCCGGGTTAAAAAAATAAAATAAAAAAATTACAATTTTACATACAATATTTTGATTTTTTTTCACAAAAAAAACTCTCAATTCAATGCAAAAAATAATAGGAAAAAATACATGTTGAAACACAAGCAAAAAATAATGGCAAGAAACTAAGAGCACAAGAAAAAATATAAAAAACAAAATTTAACAAAGAATTTTTTGCCTTTTTGACCAAAATAAACCCTCTCCTCTCAATAAAAACAAAAACAAAAACAAAAAACACAACCAAATGCAATCACAAATGATGAAAAATACATGGGTGATAGAAACCCATGGAAGAACAAGAAAAAAACAACAAAAAAAATGGGTCAAATTTGATGCCCATACTGGAAAAACGTTTTGCCGGAGACACTTGGTTCAAATTCGATTTTTTGTTTGCTTGGTTTGCAAGAAATTCTTCACTTTTGTCCAATCTTGGGCTTGTAGATGATTAATCTCCCCTCCTTGGCTCTCCTCCTTCACTCCTTAGCTCTCGTAAGCAAACCTCGCCAATGTAAAAATGACAAAAAAAACTTCAAAATCGCACTTTAAAATCGTTGTTTTCGGGCCCCACGATTTTTACTGCTCGAATCGCAATTTTTTCATAAAAATCACGATTTTTTGGCGATTACCGATTTTTTGAAAAAATCGGCAAAAAATCGCTGATTTAATCGTTGCAATGAAAAAATTGCGATTTTTTCAAAACATCACGATTAAATCGCGATTTTCAAAACACGGTCTTGAAGCCACTTGGGCTTCCTCTTCCCTAAACCTACTTCTTCCACTCGAAGTGAAAGAATCCTCATCATCATCGAAGCCTAAACTCTTGAAGGTACGCTAACCCGACCTCATACCCTGCACCGTGCCCGTAAAGGTTGAAGTACCATGTGAACTATCCATCGTTGGACTATACCGTGAATTGCTCTATGCCCCGCTCCCGCATGTCGCCCGAAGATCCCCTCACACGACTCCGAGAGCCATTGCTCACTAATGGACCCGACACCGTAATAGATGTACCTCCCGATCCCCGACCTCTAGCACCCGGTGCACCGGATCCCCTGTGATCGTTGTTCCCGTAAATAACAGCGTGTTGCGATCTCTGCCCACAAAAATAAAGGTAACCCCTAATTGTGAAGCATGTCTTTGGCAGCACCTACAATGGATATGTTCTTCCTCTCTGCTACCTCGTTCGTTCGGGGGTTGTAAGGAACCGTGAACTCCTTCTTAATGTGTGCCTTAGCACAAAAATCCACAAACTCACCAAGGGTATACTCACCTCCATTGTTTGACCTCGAGAACCTTGATCTTCCTACATGTCCGGGTCTCCACAAGAGCTTTGAACTCTTGAAACCACTTGAAGACCTCACTCTTGGTCTTCAAGAAATAAATCCGTGTCTTCTCGGAATGGTCATCAATGAATAAAACATGATACTCATAGCCACTCAAGGATACATGAGACATCCGACCACTCATATCGGAATGAATCAAGTCAAGGATCCCCGACGCTCTTTCGTCACTATCTCGGGAAAAAGGGGATTTGGAAAACTTCCCCATAGCACATCCTCTACATAGATCAAGGTGATCGGAATCGAAATCGGTACACCAGTGGTGATCTCCCGCAATGTCCTCAAGGTTGTAGAAATTTCTTAATCTTATACTTTATGCGAGAAATTATTATTGTTAATTCGGTTATGCTCCTCCTACTAAGACAAGTTATTAACCGAATAAATTCAAGTTAAAATTGAAGCAAAACACATAACATATCTCTACCAATCCGGATCTAGAATAAGCACATGCACACATTGACAAAGTGACAAGTTATTTCTAAACAAATAGTCCCCGGAAAAACGCAATGCGGGAAAACCGATCTTTTGGTCGCTAGAGGATTATATTATTAAGAATATTTCGAATACACAAATCTAGGTTCCGGATCCGGAAAACTCGACGGAGAAAACACTAGATCTACGAGCTTCACTAGTTGATCTAGGGCCAAAAAATAATGATTGATCCAAACCCTCAAACGGGATTTACAAAACTTAGCCAAGATTAGGGCCTAGAAACCCCGGCGTTGCCCCACGAAAGCCTCTCGCGTCGGCCTACGAAGTCCTCCAAACCCTTAGCGCTACTCCCGAAGGGGACCGTGTTACCCCGGACGGGTGACGCAATCACTACGCCGCCCTTAGGGTCTTTGTGTAACCCTTGGAGGGGTTCCAGTCGAAAATCACACTTGTCCTTGGAGGGACTATGTCGTCCTTGCCGCTGCAGCCTTCCCTACTCTTCTCGCATCGTCCTTGAGCTGATCTCTGCCTCTTGTGTATTCTAGACCCCCAAGATCGGATCATCCCCTTGGCCTAAATTCCCCTCTTTGCAGTCGAAACACTTATGAGTATTCTTAGCAAACCCTACCCTAGAATCTCAGCTTAGCTTTAGTGCTCGCCTCTCGTGTGTCTTTACAAATGACCCCAAGCCTTTCCTTTATACTTTTCTCGTTGACAAATCAAGGGCCATGATCAGATCTTCAATCAATGGCTAAGATTAAAAGAAAGCTTGATTCATGTGACTTAAGACAATTTCATCACATGTTTAATTAAAATCATTTTAATTATTTAAGTTCCCTAAGTTTTAATTTAGGAAATACACTTAAAATAATTAATTAATTTAATATCTCCTAAACCAGATGAAATTTCCCAAATCCATTTCTGGGCCTTGTAGATCAAGTGTACTCTAGTCCCTCCACAAAGTTTGGGAGCTACGGCACAATTGATGCTACCCCAAATACATAAAATCTCAACACTCCCTCTTAACATCAAGGGTGTGCTCTAGCATACATCACACTTATGCATTACATGATTTTGGGTACTGGGTTCTAGTGTCGCTAAAGCTTAGCCTACTCTGCCACTCAAGTCCGCATCGTTGCTACCATTCTCGCATCGCTCGCTCATGACTCTACCACTACCACCGCAACCATCGTATTGCGCGCTCCCTCTCAATATGTTGCATTTGTGTTGCTCATAGCACTGCCATCGCCGATCTCGTCGTACTCGCAACTTCATTTTTTAAGAGAAACAACTGAATCTCCTTCCCAATCTTTGACAAACAAGTCCGATGGGCTACATCATCGTCACTCGAAGCTCCATAGGCTACGGATCCGTGCCGGCATCTAAATAACGATGCACGCATTACGGCTCTACTGCGTAATCGGACTCCCTTTGCACTATCGAAGTCACATCGACCCCGTTGTGCGAAATCTATCATGCTTTGCTATTGCACTGTGTTGTCCCTGCTGAAGCCTTCGCGCCGCCGCAACTCGCACTACGTAGCGAGCGCTTGCTCGTGTTGTGGAAGTCACATCGACCTCGCGCGTTATTCATCGCTTCTACGCCGCTATCGTTTGCTCTCGGTCGCTCTCCTCCCGCTCTTCGGACCTGCCTCTGCCTCGCTTCATCCGTCATCTATGCACCCACTGCTCTACTTGTCCCTGCTCATCGTCTTAAGGTTGTCGTAGCTCGCTTGTGATCCAAGAGATGAGCCGCTCAAGGATCCCGCCTTTCCTCCATGTAGCTCCTCTACATGTCCATGTCACCCCACTTCGTGGTTCATGAGCACTCATTGTTGCATCATCTTCTGACCCATCATCTACCACAATCTGCTTTGGAAGAAAATGCTTCCTTGTCCTTTTTCTTCGAGAACAATGGTCGGCAAAATTTCCCATTTCACCACACCGGAAGCACTTGATCTTTGAGAGATCCTTCTTCTTCTTTGGTTGCTTCTTTGATGCCAAGGCCGCATCTTCCTCCTCGTCCTTCTTTACTTTGCTCAATGCGAGGTTGTGTTGGCTCTTGGTGAATCTACGTGAGTTCTTCTTGACGCGAATTGACCACAAGTTGTCCCAATCTGGGAGGCTCGCTCCGCCCTAAGATACTTTGGACAAAGGTTTCCCACTCATCCGTGACCCACTCATCCGTGACTACATTGAGGGCGGTCCCCGACTATCACAGCATCATCCACGTGTTGCACCCGTTGCAGGGTCGACTGATCCCCACGATTGATCGCTAATCCCCGAAGAGGAAGTGCTCCATGTCTTCTCCTTAGTCATCATGAATGACCTCATCCGAGTCTCCACGACATTTTCCTTTGGACGAGACTTTCCCTCATATAGGTAAGTCAAGGCCTTCCACATCTCATTAGTTGTCTTCATCTCAACTACGTGTGGTACAATATGGTCCTTGATACCATCCATAATCGCCGCTTGGCATGCCCAGCGACTTCTTTATGCTTCCGAAGGAGATCCGGATCCGTCGGTGTGGTCGGAGTTTTCTTTGCATGGTCTCTTAGATTATATGTCTCAAGGACAATCGGGATCCTTGCCTTCCAAACTAAAAAGTTTGAGAGGCCATCCAACCTATCCTAATCACGCAATCCATGAGGAGCCATTTGCTCGTGAATGTGTCGGAACTTCCTTTTCTCTTTGCTAGAGAAATGGATCTAAGGCCCTTGGTGAAACGAAAGCACCTTCTGCTTCCCTTCCGACAACCGATTTCCTCCTTGGAAATCTACCAAATCAACTATGATTCGACTTCTTCTTTGATCCTCTTATCAAACCGCAAGTTTCCTTTGGCAAGAAATTTTCTAAGAAGTTGATCTCCTCCCCGCTCTTTGTCACTTGTGCTCAAGCTAAAAAATCTAAAAACCTTCGTGACTTTTAACCCCACCAACTCTTTCCGAATTTCCGCAATTTTTCGGCAATCTTTTCCGGATCCGACGATTTAGATCTCGAATCACTCGGTTGGCTTCGGACCAAACCAGAGATTGTTTCACAGCCGCCACTATGCGATAATTGCATGGCCGGACCTCTCGCTTCCTCAAAGATACTTTGGATTATCTCCTCCATGCAATCGTAGTTGCTCGCCCATCTAACCTCGTCTTCAACCCTCAATCCCAAAGACATGATTCACTATCCTATAAAGCCGAAATCTCAAATGCGGGTAAAGGTTTTTTTGTTTTCTCGTGTAAAAAATCAGCTTGCTGTAATTTTCACTACGTTGTCCCAAAATGCAATTTCTAGCCAACTAAGCTCCGATACCATGTAAAATTTCGATCCTCACTCCGGTTATCGGTTTCTTATCACTCCATGCATTTAGTTTTAAATCCAAGCATGATAAAAAACACTAAAATCTGAAAAATGACAATAATTTCTCGAAAAACACAAATTTGGAGATTTCACAATTGTTGGAAAATGCGAGAAATAAAACACGAGAAAAATATAACAACCACACACGAGAAAATGACAGTGATTTTTGGTCAATGTGACCCTCGAAAAACCCCCTACAACTCTTGGGGAAAACCAATTTGAGAGCTCTTCTTTAATACTAAAAATCTTTTACAAAGAAAATGAAATACACAAGAAAAATTCCAGACAACCACAAATTACAACTTATCTCGATTTTCGTGCTTTAACTTTGCTTCGAAAAAACGTGCCAACGACTAGAAACACAAATAACAACAATAAATTACGAGCATTTAATGTTATACGATCTCGCCTCGAAAATTGTGCCCTAACAGTTTGTAGCGGACTATACGAAAAGTACAATAGTCCTCAAAATTCGTGCCCAAACCTGCCTCAAAAAAAGTGCCCACCTATGCCTCGAAATTCATGCTAAATGTGGTTGTCCCTCTTCCTCGATTTCTATGCCTTTCTTCCTTGGAAAACGTGCCTAAACTCTACTCGTACAAATTATGCCTTGGGATGCGTCCCAATAAACGTTGTTGTACGCATTTGTTGAATGCCTCCTTGCTACTCTCCTTCACTTCCCCCACGCTATAAATTGTCTCCTTGCTCTCTCTTCTCTTTCTCTCAAATGCTCATGAAAATTTGAATTGTTCTTTTCTTCTTCTCTCCTTTTACCCTAAATGACCTTTTGGGTAACCCTAAGATCTAATGGTTTAGATTCATTTACATCTAGGGATGAGAATAAATGTGCATTTAATTGTCACTTTCTATTTTTTAACTCACCCACTTAAATAAAGAACCACTTAGCCTTTTATTTCCATAGTCACTTTTTCACTTTCTAATTCTTCATTGATTTTAATAAAGTTACTTTAAAATTAGAATGTAACTTTATCACTTATAAAGTCATTTTTTAAATTAGACTAACTTTACCACTTATAAAGTCACTTTAGGAGAAGAAGTATAGATAAAGTTGACACATTTCCCTAGGCCAAAGATCAAAGCCTTAAGGAACCACTTGTCCTCTCTGGTACCCATATTTTAACAACATTTCCCTTGTTGTGTTCTTCTCGAAAGCAATATGTGCGATCACATGATCCTTGACTCCATCCATGATCAAGCATTTGCCTTCGCTTGAGCTCTATTCATACTTCTTCATAGGATCAACATCAACAAGACAATAAATCGCATTCAAGAAATGATCCTTGATGCGATGTTCATCCAAAAGCGACAGTATCCCGGCCTTCCGGATGAGAAAGTTGGATGCTCCATCCAACTCGTCTTGATCCCACGATCCATGTGCGGCCATCTCCCGGTCAACAAGAAAATGTCGGATCGGTTCTCTTCTCCCTCTTTTGTTGCTCGCTCCGACAGAAACTCGGATCTCGGGTTTCTTTGGCGCTAGAAACCCTCTAAGAAACGAGCTCCTCCGAAAATCGATTTTCTTCACGGAAATCCTTACACCAATCGATGTCGAATTAGTTCTCTCCGATCACTCTTTGTTGTTGATCGGCATTGGATCTAGACTTCTTCGCAAGAAGTCCTATGAGGAATTGCTTCCCTCTACTTCGCCACTCGCCCCACCGACGAACTCCACGAAGAAAAAACGAATCGCTCTTCCAGCCACGGTGGCCGGAAAGAATGAGGCTCAAAACTTATGTGCTTCCTCTGCTACAGCTATAGCGTCACCCTAGCCGGTCGACGCAAGCTCGCGTGAGCCCCTCTAGTGTCTGCGTCACCCGCTTCCTTACCACTGTCGGCTCGTTGTCTCTGCGACAACCGCCTTCTTGTGGCAAGTTTTTCCTTCGATCTTTCGTTGATAGCTTCGACTCTACATGATCTCGTAACGGCTCCGATACCATGTAAAAAAATTTGAATCTAAACAGAAATCCTCATGCGATAGAATCTGATTTGCATTACCTACTTGCCTTATTTAAATTACAAGTTATTTTTTCGAATCTTCAATAAAAATACTAATGCAAATACATTGCGGTCAGTACACAATTATACAGATCAAGTACTTGAAAAATAAGTGACGATTTAGACAAAGGGACACACGTATCTTTCGACAAATGTCCCCAGAAAAAACCCAATGCGGGAGAAAAACCGGTGTAGTAGATCCGAGGGTTTATATTATTAAGCGTATAATATGAGTACATCTAGCGTGCCTTTAACCAACTCACCCAACGAAAGAGAATTTCCTTAACAAACAAAAATAAATCGTGATTTTTTTCCTTCATACTGCAAGTCTCAGGGTACGATCCGGATCAAACACCGATGAAACCCAAGTCGCTCGCGCAATAGATGCTTAGGGGCTACGTGGGTCTAGCCGAAGACTACATCACCCTCTCTTTCGCGTCGATCTTCCTCTCGGAAATCGAGTTTCGACCCTGCCGACATAGAAACCCCCGATCTCCGACGATCTCTGACTATCCCTCGAAGCCACCGCAGACAGCCCCTCGCATGAGCCCTCGTGTGGGCCTACGTCACCCTCTGCGGGGTTTGCGTCACCTCTTCTCGGGTGGTTGCGTTGATTGTTCTCCGCGTCTCTCGTTGCCTCTCTACTATGTACTCTTGGTCCTCCGACCAACAAGCTGCTCGCCCCTCACTACTCTCGAATCACTCGGATTTGATCTTCATCCGATCAACGCTCCGTCGGAAGAATTCGATCTCTAGATTAGACTCGTGTGTATTCTCCAAGCCGATCCTCAAGCCTTCCTTTATACTTTTCTTGTTGATGAATCAGCTGTCGTGTTCTAATCTCTAATCGATGGCTAAGATTAGAAAAGACTTGATCTTCGTCACTTAGAACATTCTCACCCACATGTTTAAATTAATTCACTTTAATTATTTAAATTCCCTATGTTTTAACTTAGGCTCCATTTAAAATAATTAATTATTTGAATAACATAATATCTACGGGTGGAATTTCTCCAAACGATCGGGTCTTGAGATCTCATGTGTTCTAGCCCCCTACACAAAATTTCGGAGCTAGAGCACATCCGATGCTACCCAAAAATCAACACCGATTCCTATACAAGAAATGTACCTAAGCTCCCCTCTCGACTTAGGAATTACCAAGTTTCTCCCAAGTAAGAAAATTATTACCGTGCTCCTTATTCATCTCGAAACCCTACGACAACAATGATGAAACACCCAGTTTTCGCTCATGAAGAACTCCTTTATTTGATGTCATAAATTTCTTCATTGTTGAGGAGTCTTCATCTTTGGGATCTCTTCATAGGGCATAGATCATCCATCACTTTCATCCATGAGTCATGTCTTCTATCGTAAAGTGATCCATCTAGTCTAGATTCATGTCATGTTGCTTTTCTTCGAGCCATATCCTTCCAAGGATCTTTCATCCTATCATATGGTTATCAACTTGTGGAAGACATGTACTTCCCTTTGGAATCCCCGCATAAGCCCATCTAGATATTATTCAATTATAAATATGAACACTTAAAAAAATTACCTTAGTCTTGATCTTTCATCTTCTTGTAGGCATTAGCATCCTTCATACGGATTGACACATCTCCTAAAGATATGTCATTGTCATAAAGGGTCTTCATCTTTCCGGACTTCTATCGAGTTTACATATCTTCCCGAGGGATTTCTAATCAAGCTGTTTGAGATTTTGTATAGTTGGTGTAGCATCGGGTGTGCTCTAGCCACGAAAATTTTGTGGGAGGAGCTAGGACACAGCTTGATATCCATAACCCGAAAAGGAATTTGAGAAATTTCGATGTGTTCAAGTTATTCAAATAATTAATTATTTTAATGGATTTCCTAAGTCTAAACTTAGGAAAATTAAATAATTAAAGTGAATTAATTAACACATTTGCTGAAATTGTCTTAAGTCACATGGATCGGCAGTCTCTTTTAATCTCGGTCGTTGATGAAAAGTGATTTAATCTCGGTCGTTGAAGGGTTCAACGAAAATTATAAGTGAAAGGCTTGAAGGTCGGTTGGAGAAGGAACACAGATTCGTGCTGAGAATAGATCTAGAATTCTAGGGCAAGTTTGCTAAGAATTTCTGAGGAATTTCCTACGGCGAGGGTAGTATTGGCTAAGGGATGATCCGATCCGAGGCCAAGAAGTCATTAAGAGCGGAGGAGCGACGAACAAGGACAGCGCGGATGAGAAACGAGCAACAACTATGCGGGTGTTGCGCGCGTCTGCGTGCTAAGGGGATGATCGATCTCGAGCCAAGAGTCGATGAAGCGAGAGCGGCAACAACAAGGACAACACGGTAGAGAAGTGGCGAGCGATGACTTGCGAGTGTTGCGCGCATACGCCACGAGGGCCAGTACGAGGGAAAGGGCCGAGAGCTCCAAAAGGGGTCGCATAGGCTCTAGGGCAGCATAAGGCTCGCGTCACCCTTCCCGGGGAGTTACTGGGTCCCTCTACAGCGACGCAATGGCATTCGAGGCTAGCGAGTGCGATGACCGCGCTTCGAGGCAACGTCGAGGGGTTTCTAGGGAGCCAAATGCAGAGTTGAGTCTTGTAAATCTCGTTTGAGGGTCGTGGATCGATCGGATATTTGGCATAGAACTTCAAAGGTTAGTTGTCGCATTTGATTTCTTTTATTCTCTGTCGAGTTTTCCGGATACGGAACCCAGATTCTTTGTACTCAAAACTGCTTAATAATAAACCCTCATGTCTCGCTACTTTAATTTTTCCCCGATTTGGGTTTTTAGGGACTTATGTCCAAAAATCCATGTGTCACTTTGTTGCATGAGCATATTATTCAATAAATGATCTGCATGTGTAGGTTGTAGTTGTGTTTATTTCGGTATTTTTCTGAATCTAATTTACGAAAATAACTTGTATTAATCTAAAACAAGTAGGAGAAATAAACCAAGATCTGCGATGAGATTTTCACGAAGTCTTCATGGTTTCCTTGGATGTTGACTACCTCTTACCATGGTTGCATTTCTCACGATCTCTTCCTTTCTTTCTCCCACACAATTTTATTTCATTCCCGGAAAGCTTCAACGTGCGATTCCTTGATTATGTACAACCACCTCATATTCCATATGAGGACATATTATGTTGATTTCATTTGGTGTGGATCATGCCTTTTGGCAACTCTGTGCATCGGAGGAGATTCTATTTTCCTTTGATCATACTTCTAAAGATAGAAAGTATGCCACCCTAACCATATGACATGACTTCATACTTTATCCGGTGTAAGCATAAATATACATGTACCTCATTTCTTTTCCTTTTGAGTCATCCTGCGGCGAGTTTGGAGTCCTTGAGTCCCTTGCATCTTTGCGAGGGGTTCCGAAAAGTGTTGTGACCTTTGTGTGTGCACGGGGCCATGTCGAGACGCGTGTTTTCAGTGCGGTAATACCGGGGCCACTCACAACTTTATGGTGCCCGAGTAGTGAGAGAGTGAGGGCATACGGACGAGAAGCTTTGATGGCTTCTCAATATTAGTACGGTGCCGGGGAAATTATGCGGTGTACGAGATACGTTCGGCATTCATGAGTGACCATGGGGACCTACACTATAACGAGATCATTTTTTTGTGAGTCAGCTTATTCAGAGACACCAACATGCGCGGGAGTACGGTGGTTGATCACGCTAGGGAGAAAGGTCATCACGGAGTCGGGAGACTTTGGAGATGGGTGGACGGACAAGAAGAGTGGGAAGCATGTGATGATCCGAGGCGTGCACATATCCTCCACGTGATAGTTTCGACACACGGATGGAGCGCGGACTTCCGAAAAGGGAGACAACAGAGTGGGCGGTAGAGTTGTGTATTTCGTAGCGGGGGGCCACAAAGCGAGCAGATTCATCGGATGTGCAGTCGATTTTGGACGGTACTCCACGATTTGCTGAGGGATATACCTCCCGAGACGACCCACGAGACCAAGGGTTTGAACATACCATTGAGGTGCTGGAGAGCAGTATCCAAGTTGTGATCACCACACCCTATAGGCATCCTAAAGCCTACATGGATGAGATTCGAGAGGGCCTTTCACGAGCTCTTAGCACGACACATCGACGGCCGAGTACTAGCCCATTTGCTTCTTCTATTGTGTTGGTGAAGAAGAAGGATAGCACATCGAGGATGTGCATCGACTACCGAGCTCATGCAAGAAGACGATGAAGAACCAATACCCCATTCACGCGGATTGAGAGTTGATGGATGAGCTAAGGGATCGAAATTCTTCTCCAAGATCGATGCGAGGTCGGGATACCATCCGTCCAGAGTGAGGGAGACCCAAGATGTCGCAAGATCTGCTTTCAAATGCCATTATGGCCATTTCGAGTGGTGATGCCCGTCGGGCTAACCAACGTATCGGCCACTTTCCGAGTCTTGTATAAACCACATCTTTTGTGAGTCGGTTGAAGAAGTTCGTGCGGTGTTCTTCGATGATAGCCTTATCTACGTTTGCACTTGGGAGGATCACTTGGAGCACATCTGAGGTTGTATGAGTATTTTGGAGGAGCAGACATTTCTATGCTAAGCTGCTCCAAGTATGAGTTTGGATTGTGAGAGATGCTCTATTCGGGGCATATCATTGGTGTGGACGAGTGAAATTCCACGAGAGAAGATCGCCATCCGAGGGAATGGCCGAAGCGAAGAATGTGACAAACTCACAGGGGGTTTGTGAGCATCGCACCTACTACGGAGAGTTTGTCGAGGATTTTCACGACGTGCTGCACCCTCACGATCTCACCAAGAAGGGACATTCGATTGGTGCGTCAGAGCGTAGAGGGCCTTTGACAAGCTCGAGGAGGTGATGAGTAGCGACCCGGTCGGCTTTGCCGGATTTCACGCGGCCCTTCATTTTGGAGTGTGATGCTTCGGGAGAGAGAGGCGCAATTTTTGATGCGAGGAGGCCACCCCATAGCTTTTGCGAGAGCGAGAAGCTATTGCCTCGTGAGAGGTTGTATCCTATACGACGAGAAGATGCGGCCATTATGCATGCATGAAGAATTTCTAGCAGATATCTAGTGGGCAAAGCGAGTTTCGGTGAGGACTAATCATGACGCTCAAGTTTTTCCTTGAGCGAAAGCAGTGCGGGAGGGCGGCGGTGGGTCGGTAAGATCCATGCTTATGACTTTGACATTGAGTATGTCGAAAGGGAAGAACAACGTGGTGGTCGATGCTCTATCACGCGGACGCGGCGGCTTGTCCTTGATGAGCATAGATACGGTACCGAGGGCTCAGCGCCCAGTGGGTGACTACTCGAGGACCGTTTTTCTTGTGAGGTGCGGATGAGTCGGATCACGGATTTAACGGATACAAGGGTGATAGATGAGGTCATTTCGCCGAGGACGGGGATCTTCTTGACGAGATTCTCAACTCAAGGAGAAGGTCTCGCGCGCCTCCCATGATTCACCATTGTCGTGCCATCGGGAGTTCACGAAGACATACGGAGACTATCGGGGAGAGGTTCTCTTGGAGAGGCCTCGAGGGAGGATGTACCCGACATGTCGGGGAGTGCGAGATGTCTCGAGGAACAAAGAGAATGAGTCACCCATCAGATTACTACGGTGCTTCCCATTCCGAAAGGAAAGTAGGAAAGCATCTCGATGGATTTCATCATCGGGTTGCCGCGATGCAAGGCAAGAGATTGCATCTTTGTGGTCGTTGATCGACTAACAGTATGCTCACTTCTTCACCATATCGACACGATACACGATTGCATAGGTGGCGGAGTTGTTCTTCGCGATATTTCGTTGCATGGTCTTCCAAAGACCATTGTCGATGAAAGAGAACGAGTCGTTTCATAGGCGACTTTTGGCGAGAGCTCTTTCGTTTGGTGAGTACGAGTTGACTCCTAGTAGCAGCTATCACCTCAAACGGATGGGCGTGAACGGAGATAGTGAGCAAGTGGTTGAAGGACTACCTGCGAAAGCACTATGTCAGGCGAGGGCGAAAGAAGGCATGGTTGCGTTGGTCGCATTTGGGGAGAATCTCTGCTACGACACCACTTTCCACATGTCTGTCGGTATGTCTCATTTTTTATGCTTTATGCATCGGTATCATGCTACGGCTTTTGCTAATGTTATGTTTGGAGCTAGCGAGGGCCCCCCGGGGGCCAAGGGCCGGATCCCGAGAGAGTTAGGACATACTCCGGGCTCTTAAGGATAACTTAGCCACGGCACAAATTAGCGCGAAGCTATATGCAGCCGGAGGGCGGAGTAGAGGCGGTTTGAGGTAGGTGACTTGGTCTACCTACGACTCGATCGTATCGGCAATCCACGCCCGCGAGAAAGGGGCCAGAAGCTCCAAGCCCACTTCTATGGACCTTATGGGGTGATCCACCGGATAGGGAGGTTGCTTATGAGTTGGAGGCCCCTGGCGGAGCAGCAAGATACACAACATCTTCCATGTATCATACCTAAAAAAGGCATTGGGGTAGTAGGTGGCGGCGACGAGAGCACTTGCCTCTACGGATGATGAGGGGCATTTGGTGTTACAGCTGAAGCCATCTTAGACATCGGGAGAACATTGTGCCGCGAGCAGAACGGTCGAGGAATATTTGGTGAGATGGAAGAATTTGCTGGATGAGGATGCCACTTAGGAGAGTGAGAAGATTTTACGAGCATCCATCCTTGCAGCTGTTGTGAGGACAAGCAACATTTTGTAGCGGAGGAGCGTAATATACCCAATTAGCGATGACTAATTAGCAATATTAATTTTGCTCGGGTTTTCCTTCCTAATGTTTAGTCATGAAATAAAGCGGGTGATGGGACCCATAACCCTAAACATAGGGGATAAAATAACTCCCTAAAGTCACTTTAGACAAAATTCAGATTTCGAGCATGGGGCGCAGAGCCAAGTAACCGCGACGAGGAGAGGGACATCGTGGAGCGCGGTGTGGGCCGGTGCAATGCGGTGGCAACGTGGGTCGGAGCGGGCGCACTCTAGTGGGGGACAGCATGGCCATGAGGGGACAACGCAGGTTGAGTGGGGCCCAAGGGAGAGCTAGGCTCACAAGCATAAAAAGGAGGAGGCTAACTATTCGGGCATTCTATTGTGCATCTTTCGGTTTGTCTATCGGACATTGAGCATGCTTACGTTGTTTAGCGAAGTACTGCAAGTGTTGTTCATCACGCGGGTGTCTCCGACGAGAGATCCCAACCTCGCCTCCGAGGGGACTTCAGTGCCGCTCGAGTAGGGAGATCCACCATCGATTTTCATAGCGAGCACGTAGTACCTTTTAGCCAGAAAGCCACGCAATCACTAAGGCGAGCGCGGTCACACTCGGGGATTACGCAGATCTTGGGAGGAGCGGCACTAGGAGAGAGAGGAGATCGGGGATTTCGGCCGAGGTAGTGTGAAAGGATCGACCCCTTCACAAGTCATCTTTTGCAATAGGAGGAGGCCACCATTTTCGAGTTTGACGATGCGGGCCGGCGTACTCACCTAGAGTGCGTGATTTTTCCAAGGGTCAAATTCCAAGGTCGGCTTCTGCGGAATTCCTTCTAGGTTTTACCAGGTTTTGGAGGAGAGCTCATATCGTAGTTTCATATTTTTCTAGCTGTGGGGAACGACCCAGAGCGGCTCCATTCCGGACGAGCGGCGATTCCGGCGGCGGCGGCGAGCGGCTAGAGGTTACGCGGTCATAGAGAGAGCGACCATTCATGGTAGGATTCACGGCGAATTTTCGGCTTGCCTTGAGCAAGCCAAGGTGCCATCGTTTTGATAACCTTTGTACACATTTTCCTCTTTCAAATTATAATAAAATGGCTCGGCTTTTCTCCATGTTTGCGGTGTTTTTCATGATGTCTCTCTACTTGTTGCGGTTATTGTTTATGTTGCTTTATATTGTTGTTTATTTCCTAGTCGAAATATTACGTATTCTTACGTGCTTCATGGTATGATGCCATCTCAATATCGTTGTAATGCATCTTATCATGACTCTAATGCTTCCTTCCATGACTTGCTAACTTCTATGTACTTGAAAATAAACTAAATGTATGTGAGACTTTCAATAATAGAGTTCTTTCACTTCTTCCTTCTTTGACTTCTTTTCTTACGGTTCTTCGACTTCTTTGGTCATATGAGCCTCACTTCTTTCTTTTCTTTTCTTGGTCCCTTTCTTCGAGTTTATGACAATTTCTCTTGAAGTGTTCATATTCATTACATCCATATACTTGAATCTTAGACATGTCAATTTTCTTTTGAAATTTCTTTTTGAGGCTCAAACTTTTCCAAACTTCCCTTTCCTCCTTGTCATAGTTGCATATGCTTGTGTTTTCTCATTTGATCCAACGTCATTCTTTTCCTTTAGTCTTGCTTCTTCAATCTTACATAATGACCATACATCATTGAATGGAGTAGTTTCCTTCTTTCCATAAATGCTTGGTACAAAGTTGCCCCATTCCTACAGTAGTGCATTGGGTCCGATAGTGGTCATCTATGGGCCCGACATTGTTTCTCCCAACTCTTGTGGTTGATCACTTATTTGAGATGCCTTCATAATATTAGAGTTACCCCTTCTTTCCCTCGATACTTTCATCTTGTATAATTCGAGTTTTAAAGATCTTATTTCCCCTGCTGATGAGTTACGAAGAACAACTCTCACAAACTTGTCATAGATTTCTTTCAATGTCTTCAACTTTGCTACATAGGGAATGAGAGAATCCTTGATCGATTCAATGAGGGTTCTTTGAGCCCTTCTCCTTTCATATACTTTGATAGTGCTTGAGATTTCTCTTGTGGAGGTTTTGGTGGTACGAGCCCATGAAATGACTCGATCACTTCATTTTCTATGAGAAATTAAATCTGTTCTCTTCTTCCATAAAGACGTAGTTCAATGTCCCAACATGTTTATTGTTCTCCTTGCGTAAAGTAGTCATTTGGTTTGCAGATTGAGACATAAATGTAAAGTACTTACTTGACAAATGAGAGTGCTTCTTTGATAATGATATCTTCCACTGAGATGCTTCCTTGGTGATCTTCTTGAGAGCTTTATAAGGAGGATGATCTTCCTTCTTTAGAATGGCAATGTTACTTCTTTAAGATAGAGGAGATGATCTTCTTCAAAGATTCTTGCAATGTGATCCTTTGTTCAATGTCAAGGAGGTCACTTTTATTCCTTTGATGATGAAGTACTCTTCAACTTTTCTTTGGATAAAGAATGTGAGAGACTTCCCAAGATGCTTCAAATGTGTGAGAGCCCTTTCTTTGATATGGAGGTGGGGTCCTTGAGGTCTTCCTTTCTTCTTTCGAAGCTCTTCCTTCAGAGATGATAGAGTCTTTGTGATGCGTTGATTGGTCCTCCTTGATGCTCTCCTTTTGAATTTCGCCCTTATGTGCCTTTCTTCAATTGAAGTGATATTCAAGCTTCCTTTCCTTGTCACCTGTAGCTCGATACCATGTTGAGAAATCAGAGGCGACTAGATTAGGGTGATTTCTCTTTGCTTTGATAACCTACTTGTGATATTCTTTTACTTTTCTTTATTATTAGCTTCTTCTTCTTTTAGTAGTATGTTGTTCTCATCATCAAACACCTACCAAACTATGAAGATCAATAGTACACAAGGACACAAGATGTAGAGTTGCTAGCCGAGGTCAAAACCTCTCCTGAGAGGAAAACCCACAAGATATTATTCTCTTCTTGTAGAATCTTCAAATAGACGAATTCCAAGACCTTTTAGACCCGAGGCGAGACCCTCCAAGACCAATTCAACCTTCTTTTTGTTGAGCAACAAGCTTTGCTCTTCACCTGTAATTTCTACATCTATCTTTGCACCGAATTTTGTCCTAGAACTTCGACAGATTCATCACGGGGAAATTCGAACTAGCATCTTCTTCGCGACCACGATCTAACGACTTCACTCGCGACTTCAACCTAGCGACTTCACAACCGACCTAGCAACTTCACGAACACCGACCTAGTATCTTCCAAAAAACCCTAGTTCTCCTTCGCACGTGTGAGAGAGATAGGGACCCAAAACTTTGATTCCATCTTCTTTCCTTCTTCTTCTTGCTCTTCGCCTCTTTTCTTGCCTTCTTGCTTCTTCCTTTTTTGTGATCGAGCTTTTTCTTATCGCTTGATCGAATACCTTAGATATCTCCTTCAAATGAGGTCGAATGCACTTATATAAAGGCTTCCAAGAGGGTCACGAATTATCCTTCATGAGGCCGAGCTTGTTCTCTTCTAGACCGAGCTTGGTCTTGGAAGGACTTTGACACAATTTATGACTCAAATAAATTATTTTGACTTGATACAAAATGCCCAATAGGGTCTATTACATATTACAATAACTCTTTTGACTCTTTGACTCTATGACAAACCCTAGGAGCACACAATGGATGCTTTGAATTAGAAATAAATTGACTTTGAGCATAGAGCTCCATGCTATAGAAAATAGAAACAATAAATTTTCTTTCTCTTTGTCATGAAATACATAAAATCAAGAATACATAAGACATTATGAAGACCGAACCTAGTTACATATTTCAACAAGTCTTGGGGGTCATTACTGTCTTTCTAGACTCAAAAATATTTTTTACTTTCTTGTTCCAAATTGCCCAAATGAGTCTTATACATGTGACAAAGACTCCTTTTGACTCATTGAACCCTAGGGCATGAAAGAACATGCTTTGACTCATAGACTTGAGCATGAGCCCATGCTTGAACAAATAAAATTATTTTTCTTCTTTTACATAAAAATACAAATTGATACAAGTACAAAGATAAATATGAAGACCGAACCTAGTTACTTTTTCCAACAAATATTGTCTCTTCATCCTCTCCTTTAAGCTCCCTTTATAATTTCTCATTGAGCCAAATCTCTAATCTCTAAAGTGATGGAGGGATAGGATTAAATCTTAACTCACTTAGATCAACGACGAGATGTTGGATCTAAGTCACTTAAATAATTAAATTACTTACATCCTTGGAAACCTTGGTCCAATAGTCAACATTAATCAATAAATTAATTAATGTGTTTTTCCTATGTTAAAACTTAGGAAAGAAATCATAATACTTGCTACGCTCGAACAAGCATCCAAAAGAGGGCTCTCTCCTGCATGTTGGACACTTAGCCTATGTAGAAGAGTCCAAGACCTTCCAATACTACAAATATCAACACAATAAAAGGAAAAAATTTCCAATATTTGATTATTTGGTTAATTCACATCCAAGATAGAGAAAAGTGGTAGCTTCCAGAAAATCTATTTCGTCACATAAAATGCATTTTTACACATATAAATGTTTGTAAAATACATAAATTTAAACAGTGGTACAAATAAATCCATTTCCATTCAAACATTGAACATGTGTATAAAATATAAAGGGTTTAATCCGGCATAGCTGAATCGAGTGGAGAAAAAGAGGGAATTGTTTGTAGGTAAACCAATAACATATTGTACACATTCCATTGGATCCAGAAAATCTTTCAAGAACACATGCACGAATTAATGAATGCCATGTAGAAGCACTTATAAGTGTCTTTGATGAAAAGAAATAATTAGGTCAAGGAAATGTTAGATCCCTAATGAAATCTGTCTCTACCTACTTTTACAGCTCCTCTAACGAACACAACTGATTAAAATAATGGATGAGAATGATCTTCAGCCCTTGGGTGTGTGGTCTAGACTTTGGTGATAAGAAGCAAGGTAATCATACTAGTATTAACATACACACTCAAGTTCAAAATGCCCCGAGAGGGTGCAGAGGAGGCCAGGTGAAAGTCTTGGGTGATTGTTATGGCAGAGAAACATCCCTAATAGTGCAGCAGCTTACCAGGACAGTTGTAAGTTACTATAAGCAGCATTTCCACAAATGAAGTATGATGCACATGCTAAATGATAGAAGCCTACCAAAACCATCTGCTGATATCTTTTCACATATCCAAATCGTAATCATAGATCCCATTGTCAGAAGACTTGTACTCAGCAAAATGTGTTGAAACCTGGGACACCCAAAACAGGATATAATACAAGAAAAAAAATATTAGGGTATTATGTATGATGTAAAGAACTTGGAACCCTCTCACTTTTTTAAGTTCAAGAGGATTTGAAAGTAGAAAGATGCAGCCAAAAAGAAGCCAAGGGTAAGTGCTTAAAATAAAAAAAGGGAAGAAAATATTTCCCTCCATAGATGACATGAACATTGATTTAAAGAATAATGAATCTCAATCTATCTTTGGTCCTGCAAAGGAAACCTTGCAAATCTTCTAGAAAAAGATTGGTTGCTATTGAACAATGACAATTGGGAAAAGGTCTACAGCTGTGACGCAATACTTAGAATATATAAGCGAGTTTAAAGAAAAAAGCTAAGTTACCAGGTTCGGATACAGGATACGGATCCGGATACGGATTCGCTAGTTATTTTTAAAATCCCGGATCCGGATACGGCAAGGATACGTCAAGTACAAAAAAAATTAAAATATAATATTATTTTTTTAATTTTTAAAAAACACTTTCTAGGAGTTCAAAAAGCCAAATACTCCTTGAAAGCATCAAACACTTTTAGAACTGATACCATTAGATATATTATAAATATGAAGACTAAAACATTGAAATGATGCATCCTCCCTCATACATATTACAATGATATTATAATGAACATATTATAATGATATTAACTCAACTTCAAAAGACATGCCCTAAAATGTGAGGCCTAATAATTATAAAATTATAAATGTTTTATCATAAAAAGCATGTATAAAAAATTTAAAAACCGAAATATAATTTTAAAAACAAATAAAAATATCAAAAACCCATAAAACGATGTATAAATAATAAATATAAATATTAAAAATAAAAAGTAAAAAACCAAATTATCAATTATTAAATTAATAACTATTAAACTTTAATAAAAAACAAAACTCATTATAACGGATCAATAATTAATAATTATTAAATTTTAATAACAAAACAAAGTTACAAAACTCATTATACCGATTATTAAATTCATAGTTAATAATTATTAAATTTTAATACTAAAAAACCATTATAAATTATCCCACTACAATATAAGACAAGACAAGTGAACGCACACAAAAAAAAAGTTGGATTGAAACTCTTTAGACATTAGAAACCATTATAATTATTAAATTATATTATTATAATAAAACAAACAAAAAATAATAAAAATTATATTATAGAAATGTCCAATATGCATTAAACCCATTATAATTATAATCATAATAAAAAACCCACTATGCCCATTATAAATAACGCACTATGATAATGTTCGAGAAAATCGAGAAGATTATGAATTTATAAAAATGACAAATGTGGAATACGCATTTCTGGAAGATAGTTCCGCATTCCATTGCCAGTCGAGATTTTTTGAGGCGGAAATTATTTTTGTTTGCACGCGTCCAAGCGGTGCTCTACGACGGGATGTCTTGGATCCGTTCTAACAACGAGACGCCGTTTCTTTTTAAAAATGTCAATACGCCACCGTCGGTTCATAGCCGTATTTTGGTGTATCCGGATCGGGATCGGATCCGATCCGTAAACAGCAGGATCGTACTAAGTAGGCGTACGAATCCCAGTAACTTAGGAAAAAAGCAAATACAGTAATAATTTTTTGTAACGTTACAAATCTCAATTAACATATGCATTAAGTGTGCTCCCAAGTCTGCTAAAGTGGTAACGAAAATAGTACATTCACTGTTGATAAAAAATTCACGGTTTACACTGGAGGAGATCACGGCAATCATATCTAGCCGATGTCACTGAGTCTTGAGGACAGAGCTTAATAGTGATGTTGTTAGGTGGTGCGTACTATAATTGTCTAAGGGTTATGTCTATAATAAAGCCCGAGATCGAGTGATTAATGAAAACTCATTCTCAATAAATGAGCAGACAACAACTAAATGTAGTATAAATATTTAGTATAATTATGAAATCAAGATTCATTATTGATAATTTGTAATGTTCATTTTTCTTGTGTTCCTTATGACATGGTTAGGATGGACTTTCGAGTTGGGGGCGAACGGTCACTGAGTGCGGGTTAGGCGTCAACGGCGGGCCCTCGGGGGCTTTTGGAGGGGTTTTGAGGAGTTTTTTATCGGGTCGATGGTATCCGCTTGGTATATTCCATCATACGCACGGTTGCCTTTCATTCGATGTATTCGAGCAACTTTCGGAAAAATTGAGTTATTAATGGGCTTGACTCGATTAATTATGCCTAAGGTGGCATTTCAAGAGGAATCCTTGGCGAGAACACCTTGGTGTAATAGCTCGTTGAGGCCAGAACAAAGAAGATCTACAAGATGGGATGGTTAGAAGTGATTTTCGGTGACTTGAGGAGGCATGGTGACCAATTTTCCATTTTCCCACATTAAAGAAATATTTTAATTAAGGAAATGTGCTCAATGATTAAAGTAATAATAAAATAGGAGCTTCTAGAGGAGTCCATCTGATCTATAAAAGAGGAGGGAAGGGACCATTAGAGGACATCTTGGATTTGGTATTGCTTCTTGTATGTGAGGTTGAGAAACCGTTCTCTACCCATTGGTAGCCCCAACATAGAAACCACGGTTCAGGGAGATTGGGCGAGCACCTATCTCCCTTGGTGAATTCAACTAGAATTCACGGAAGAGACTTAGCAATGGCGATTAGGCTCGTTGGAGGGCCGGTGTAGCGATACGTGAGATTATCCGAAGAGGCCCGCGTTTCATCTCGGTTATTTTGGGTTGTATGTGCATGTAACCCAGTTTATCCATTATAATAAAAGTTGAAAATTTTCTGTTCTATGTTGTTAAATTTTTACATGGAAATCTTACTGTTTATAAATGGAAATTTTATACGGAGTATTTACGAGTTTAAATTTCAAGAAAACCTTGAATTTTTGCATTGGGAATATTACGGTGGTATTGGAGTCGGGTTTCTTGCACGCACTGAGGGTTTCTCATTAGTGAGATCGGTGCGTGGATTATTTTGGAAGTACTAAAGAGATATCAAATTCGCTCTCAAAGGTCAGTGATTTTCGTTTTATTGCGAAGGGATTGTATTCTCGTGAAGTAAAGAAGAGACCAAAGATTGCTTTTGTTCATTAAGAGCGAGCCAACTTGCATCCTAAATCGCGGTGCAGATTGCATGTATTAGTGAAGGATGAATTGTTGAAGGTTGTGCGAGCATGACCAAGACGTGGCACTTGTTTTTTTTCCATTACATTAATCTTTGAAACGTGACCAAATCACGCGATTGGGTTGAGTTGGTAAGTCCACGGAGTTGAGTTGAGTGTCCATTTGAATGAAGGAGTAAAGATTGTTGGCTTGTGGGATCTTTGATTTGTGTATGTGAATACCCCCTGCGCATCGAGAATCTTGAGCATGCTACAAATGAGAGCGCATGAGATCGATGGAGTTTGTGTGGAATACAAAGCACAGTGTGAAGATATGTTTTGCGGGAGTGTGAATCGAACACTTGTTAGATCGAGTCCACGGAGCCATTTGCGTGTGTTCGATCGAGTCCACAGAGCCATCCACGTGGTGGCAAGCCATTCACGTAAGTCGGGTGGCCGACGAGGTGGTGCGCCCGAGCCCAATCGGGTAATTCGACAACAACAAATTGTGAAGTTGGATTATGAAAGCTGCAGGAGCCGAGTTTTAATCTCATACGAGTCAAGCGAATGAATTATGCAATATGGGCTGGAAGTTGAGCTTTCTAAGCCAAATCCGGACCAGTTATATCACGAAAGTGAGGGTTTCCTTGACGAAAGCCAAATTTGCTAGCATTGCGCCCAAGTCTCTCATCGACCGGCCAGACGGTCGAACCCGCATTGACTTCTACGTTGATCGGGATGGAGTTTCTCTGCATCTAAGCGAGTTCTATACATATAAACCAAATTGTCGAGAGCACGGTGTGTATCTTGCGCCAATGATCTGTGCGTATTTATCGGTTCGAGAGATAAGTATGGTGTGTGATCTCGAATAGGGGTCGATGATGGTTGTGCGTGCGATGGGTGAATGAATCAAGAGATGAGATTGTGTTCCCTATGCGTTGAGCTTAAATACAATCGTTCGATGAGACTTGAGCGTAATTTGCATTGCCACGTCGAGGTTGATTATTCCTTGGTTGAACGAAGCTTATTTTGCGCGGAAAGGTGCGCGTGCGGTTTTAATGCACGGGAAGACAAATTTCATCTGTTGTAGATTGGACCTATAGGGGAGAGTCGACGAAGACGCGAAGCAATGAGATCGTGGCCACTAAAGGAAGGCACGACATACTCATTACCGTGACACGGTGACATCAATGTTATGATCATTGGTCGACGGAGGGTGCTGGCCCGAGTTGGTCCGATGTACTGAAAGCCACAATTTGGAGGTACGAATACGTGTTGGCAAGTGCATCTTGTCGAAAGACGTGACCAAAGTATCACGTGGCATGTTGACTGGACACATTGTCGATTTGTGGGAGCTACCATCTCTCTTGGACGCATTATCTATTCATACTAGGCACGAGAAAGCTGATCTATGTTGTTGTTGCGACAATTCACGTGACTAGAAGAATTGGGAGCGAGAGCAAGCACGTCACAAAGATAAATCGTCGTCAGTGAGCGAGGAGAGAGGTTGGTATTGCTTTGTTTTTCTTTGGAAATCCAAATGCGAGAGCGATGCATGAATTGATGCGATATGCTTTAATTCAATGCCATACTCGTTGATTGCGCCCTAGAGACAAGGAATCGTGGCGATCGAACGAGTAAATCCATGCAGAGAAAATCCGCCAAGAGCGGGAGATCACAATTGATTTGGAGAAATCGCATTATTGGTGTGGTTAGACGAGATGGGCATAAGAGTCCTAAGGTACATCCTTGGAGCGCAAGGCACGGTGACAATTATTGGACCTACTAAGTGTAGTCGTTGTACCCACATAGCATGCATTGAGGGCGAACGCCAAGGCGTATGGAGTAAAGGAAAGGCGAGAGCATGCGCTATAACAGAGTTACGTGGAACAATGATTAAGAGGGTAGTCATATAGTGTTGAAGGAGTTCCAAATTTGAGTTGCAAATTGGAGATCGGCAATTGTATTCACATCGGGTTCATGCTTCTATTGTTTTTATCTTGTTAGTGTCTCGTAGTTAGGATGTACCTTGAGCTTGGAATAGGGCTCTAGAGTGGTATGTATTATTAGTTTGTTGCTCTAACTATTTTATGATTGAGAGACGGGGGTCTATGGTTGCAAATATGAAAGGATAGAGTCTTACGTGAAGTTTACTATTGTAATTGTATGTGAGTCTGTTGGTAAAATTAAGTAGGATCGATAAACTTGGGTCTTGTAGGGTCAAAGGCGAGTGTAGTTGTTGAGTCACATGCCACCAAGGATTGGTCCTTATTGTGTCTTGTATGAGGTCATACTTATCATCATTAATCGGCTATAACATGGATGAAAATTTCACAAAATGCAAACTAGCGACAACCATCAACGGAACTTTTTCCAAGGAGATGCTTTCTATATTGCGAAAGAGCAACCAAATGATTTGCCGGGAAGGACATGTGATGAGACACAAACTCTTCACACTTGCGACAGTTTAAAATCCATGAGGGTTTCTAGTAAAATCCCTTCTCAAACTAGAAGAACTTGCTTCACTCCTTTCCAAGGTGGGTCGGTTGGATGGGAAGAACTTGATCGCGGGCTCTAAAACCATCCATGCTTACATAGTCTGACCAAGTATTTGGAGCACCCTTGTATAGAGTCAAACTTCTAGTTGCCTCTTGTCTTAGTAGTATCTTGATGTTGACAGCACCTATACCTCCTTGCGATGATAACATTATGAGGGAGAGTCTTCGAGGTTGATAGTGGAGACCCTACATGATTTGGTTATGAGTGAGGAGCCCCGCCCTTTCGGAAGAGGCTAGAGATTCTAGAAGTCATGGCCTTCGTTAGAGTTTATGACCTCATGTTTGAGTCGGAGTGTGACGATTTGATCCTACGAGATGTTGACACGGTCATAGCACACATGCGATCCATTTTGTACTCACATATGGGAGGTTGTGATGCCATTTGTGAGGAGGTTGCGGCCTAGATTATTGGCCATTTGGAGGAGAGAAAGCGATTGGTTTCACTGCAACGCATGTACTATGGACTATACGAAAGGTTAGTAGTGTTGAAAATTGAGTTGTTCGAGAGACGGACGACCCGGGGAGGGTTGCGGAGGGTTGGTGGACCATGCGACGAAGACGAGGCCGAGAAGGAAGGGTATTTGCTTTATTTGTGGGAACCCTTGGGGACACGACCACTCATGCTTGAGAGATGCAAAGGAGATGGCGAGTAGTAGCGAGGGAGGATATTCCTTTCGTCTTTCGAGATGAGAACTCTTCTTTGGATGGGTCCAGTGGGGTCGTACGAGAGATACCTTTAGGGAGCATGAGTAGTCATGTGGAGTTGTGGACGACGGGACAAATTTATATTCCGATATGTATGGTGAGCGAGTCGGTGGACCCTATGAGAGACACGTGCGGATGATGAGTCACCGGTGATGATTCGGCATAAGCGTGACATATGGCGAGCATGAGTCGGCTCGGGGAGGATGATATGCACGGTATGCATGATGAGTCGTTTGGGGAGAACGGTTGGAGGCTCATGTTGGCCCATGATGGAGGAGGGTGAGCATCCATCCTTGGGGCCGGCCCATTGGTGAGGACGCGACGGATATGCAAACGGACTAGCAAGATGGTACGTATTTCACGGACACTTGTCCTCGGGAGGTGTTGAGTTTGGCGGAACGAGCTTTTGCGAGAATTGGTGGGCGGGGGAGCGAGGAGTTTTCCCTGTCCGAGACGAGGGCGGCACGATGCATCCACCTTTGGGTCTACCCACTGATGAGGTGCAAGCCGGATGTAGTCGCGACTAGTAGGCACGCAATGTTTTCGGGCCACAACCCTCTCAAGGTACATAGACAAAGGCTTGCAACACAACTTGCCCACTTCATTCCATTATAGGGAGGAGGCAAGATTTCTTGGACGATTTTTGTTGGTTGATCGAGCAAAGCATCAAGAGTTGAACATGTGGACAGATTATCGGCCTAGTAGACATATTCCTCGCACAGAGTGTTCATACACTAGATTGGTGAGAGATCATGAGTTGGTATCCTATTGATGGTACGATATTCTTGGTCGAGAGGCACGTGTTGGAGCGAGGACCCTTAGAACATGACGAGTACTACAAGTTTCGGTTGGGAGTGGGATACGGAGTCGACGGCTCCTCGGCATTCCATCTTGGCATTAGGAGAGCGAGGATTAGCATTGGATTGAGCTATGTCTTGGGTGGAGAGGAAATGATGAGTTGGTACACGCGATTGGTAGATTGACATTCTCGACGAAAGGGTTATAGCTAGCAGGGAGCCATGGAGCATTGATGCTTGTTCTTGGTGGAGTTGGGATTCGGTGTTGATTTTTTGGTAGCATCGAAGTGCTCCATGTCTCAAAATTTGTGGAGAGGCTTAGGAACATTTATTTCAAAGAACGAGAAATCGTTTGTGAAGATTCCACTCTGAATGTGTTTTATTAAAATAATTAATTATTTTAATGTGACCCTAAGTTTAAACATGGGAAAATTAAATAATTAAAGGTTGTTAATAAAAGAGAGTGTGAATCTTCTAGAGAACATGGATCGAGTCAAGTTATAATCTTAGCCGTTGATTGGAGATCTAATCTCGGTCGTTGAAGTCTCAACGAGAAGGCTATAAAGGAAAGGCTTGAGGGTCATTTGGAAAGATACACCAAGTGAATCTAAGTGATCAATTTTTCGAAGTGAGCGATGCTCGAGGAGAGTCGATCTAAGTGATTCCAGGTGTAGTGAGGAGCAAATATAGCTTTCGGAGAGAGATTTTCTCGGTCGGAGAGTCATCAAGAAAGGCGGAGAGTGATCCACTGACTCTCACGCGAGCGGCCGCGCGGGCCATGCGGCCGGCGGCAGAGGGTGAGAAAGAGTACGAGATTTTGTAGAAAAATCAATTTCAAAGCGAGAGCAGGGTTTGAGACCAAGATGCGAGAGCGAGTGATTCCGGTGCTCGTGATCGATCACCTAGATGGGTGATGCGGTGCTGAGGGCGAGCGTGACGCGAGAGCGACGCAGGCGCAGCACGCTAGGGGCACTTCATCTAGTGACCGAATACGACCCAAGATTTTTCGGTGATTGAGAGAGGTAAAACTCACAACTTTTTCGAGTCGATGTTTCTCTCTCCGTAGCGAATTACCTTTGTGGTATTCGGAGAGATGTATTCGGAGAATTTGCTCTTTGCTTAATAAAATCAAACCCTCGGATACGTACTGTAGGTTTTCCCGCATTGAGTTTTTACGAGGACTTTTGTCCAAAAATAACGGTGTCCTATGTGTATATTTTTTCTTTTGCTCAGATTTCCTTGTTTCGAATCATAAGTAATTAAGTTAGAGTTGCTTCGATAATTTGCTTCAATATTTCATGAAGAAATACTGAAATAATTCTATAAAGTAATTTACAAGTAGGAGAAGTAAATTCGGCTAGTTGCGATGGGATTCTAGAGATCATTTAGGTCTAGGAATTTTCACGGGGTATCGGAGAGGTAGTTTGATGTGAAACGAGGGAAGAGCGGATCTAGCATGAAGCGAAGGTCGAATTGTCGCACCATCGACAGTCAAATCCCCAAAGGAGTTTAATTTTTTGATGATCAAAGCACCCTTAAGTCTCCAAGATTGGAAGACCCTTTGGAGGGTGGAAGCGCTATGATCGAAGTTGAATAAAGAGTAGATACGAGTGCACTGTGTCACCACTAAGGAAAGCCCATGGCATCGATCACTCATCAGTCCTAGTCATCCAAGATAGTGACGTGTCTAGTTTCATCATATGATGATGTGGAAGTCAAGATGTATTATTGTAATCATTATAAAAGACAAACAAGTAGAAGCCCAAGAGTCATGTGTGAGCTCAAGATTCATGGAAGTCCAAAGGATATGTAATACCAAAAGTCATATGTAATTCCAAAAGTCATTTGGAATTCCAAAGGTGTAGAATTCCAAAGATGCGGAAGTTAGAGAGTCAAGAGTCATGAGGATATGAAAGGCCACTCCTCAAGTTATAAATAGATCTTCATTTCTCATGTAAAGGACTTTTAACCTCGACTTCTCCCATAAGGCATAAGAGAGACAAGTTAGTACTTTTTTGGGAGCAAGTAGTGGCCCCAACACTACACTATAGTGATGTTCCTTGTATTCATGCATCTTGGAACTTTTACTTAATATTTGAAGCTTGACTGACCAACGCATTTTCATACATGGATTATGAATGTTTGTAAGACTGTTACGTAAATGTTTATGATTCATGTTTACTTTCACCCAGATACTAAGTAGTTGAACTATTTCGGTTATTTTAGTGCTTATCCTATTGAGAATGTGTTGTAATGGTTGTAACGATTGCTACGTCTTTTGGGTCTATTCACGCTTGGATGTTGGTCGAAACATTCTTGCTTATGTGCGTGTATACTAGGGTGGTACTATTACCTCTCTCTCAAAAGGCTCACTTTCTTTCCCCCTCATGATAGAACCTTGATGCACCTACAACGAACATTCACCAAGCACACTTGCTTTCTTTTCGAAAGCACATAGGTGATTCTCTCTCTTGTTGACGATTAAAGCCAACCAAATCCTTAAGTAGACGATGAGTACGAGCCGTATTCCAAATGGGGATCCTATACCAAACGATATGAGGTCTAATTGGGACCGCATGTCGGAGCTCTGAATGCTGGCAGGTCCAACACTGTCGGCTACGCGGGAGTTAGTCTTCGACCCTAGTCGGTGGGATCTCCTGCGAGACCTTAATGTTATAGGAATGGCACTACATGAGGAAACTTGGATTGAAGTAGTGTGTACATAACGAGTCACACTTACCACTCTTCATCATTCCTATGATTTCATGTCCATCCTTTGTGTTGTTATTGGTTCATTGGAATTGGCACCTCATATCCTCATCCATAAGTAAGGGCAAGAAATTTTGCTTAGAGGTTGATGCAACTAAAAAAGAAAGATAAAAAGCATTATAATGAAAAAGATGGTCGGGACAATAATTAGTGCGGGGAAAAAAGCCTAGCATGAGCTTTATCCCCCCAATAGCCATCACTCGGTTCTAAGCACTTGGTGCTCCATCACATAATAACGAACCCTTGCGTGTCCCGAGCCCGGATGAGCGAGAAGTTGACTCATCATTAAGGGGTAAAGAAATGTTATATCATTAAAAGCAAGCTTGGACCCCTAAGTTATGCTCTTCATAAAAGCATTAACAAAAATAAGTAAAAGGTGCACTAGAGGGGAGGAAAAGTAGGTTGAGGAAAAGGGGTAAGGCATGCCTCCATGATTGCTCCCTTCATGAGATCTATACACTCGGGATGATGAACCTCCATCGGTTGGTCCCATGACCATGGCACCCCGGCAATGAAGTGAATCCCCTCTTGTTGCCACTATTATCACTAACAACTATGAATTGAAGGGTTGACCTTGGACATGCCACCTCCCCTTAGGGGCTAGAACCACCTAATAGGGTCGACCATCTGGCCATACCTAACAAGGTAGGGAACACTTTTACGAGACTTGATATGGTTAGATATTTGAAGGTGATCCCAATTTGAAGGCCTATTATGCCCTTAACAATTAAGTATTGTCCACTATGATGCATCTATGGTCATTGTCTCTAATGAATGGTAACTTTCACTCAAGTTTGAGATGGCTTTTCCAAGTGGTTCTTCACATAGCAGCAAGGGCGCTTAAGGGAACACACTCCTTGCCTTCACTACACTGCCTAGATCCATCTTAACTCCCGGATTTACCAAGCAGAGAAGGGATCAAATCTCTTTTCACTCTAAAGAGGTTTGTATATCAGAAAGATTTGATCCCTCAGTACGTTTGGTAGATAGCGGTTAAGATGGATCTAGGCTAGCTGTAATTTCCCCCTTTAAATGGGCTATATTCCACATGAAAACCACGGGTCAATATCATGGGTTCTCAATACCATGGGCCATTTCTATTTTTATTTTATTTTATTTTTATAGGGCTATTTTTATTTTGTTATTTTCATTTTGTATTTTATATTTTATTTTGACCTAGTTAAAATGTTTACATCGCATTATATTAATCTTTTTTATTTTATTTTTATTTTTTAATTCCATTTTTATTTTTTTATGTAATTTGACTTAGTCGAAAAATATTAAAGAAATTACATTATAATATTTCTTCCATACTAGTTAATCTTTTTTTATTTTAGTTTTAGTTTTAGTTTGCAATTTGACGCGTCAAAATGTTATATTGATAATTATTATTATTAATTATTTTATTTTATCTTGACACGGTCAAAAAATTTCGGAGCATTTCAACATTGAGCCCCCATACATGTTTTCTTTCGATTTAATTTAGAAGTATATATATATATATATATATATATATAATTTTGAAATGAGTAATGGTTTCTGGGTATGTGGTATTAATAAGCCATGGTATTGGCCCATGCTATTGTAAAAAATCTTATTTGAAATTTAATAATACCCATGATAAAATGAGTGTGAATATACATGGGTAAGGATTTTGTTATATTGTTAGTTTATTGTAAGAATTAAGTTTTTATGTGCTGCTTAATTAAAATTAAATGTAGCTCTTTGAATCACCTTTTTACACCACTACATCTCCCCAATACCTTTTTCGTTTTTTAGATTTAATTTAAAAAATTGCTATAAAATTAAATTAAAAAAAAATATATTTATTGACATACAATCTTTCTTACATTGCACCTAACACCTACACATCTCCCTAATATTGGGTTGTAAGTGCCTCTTGGCACAATGAGGCCTAAACCGTACTACACTTCCAAAGAACAGTGATAACCTTGCGGATCGCAACAATGCCCCTCTATAGAAAAGGATTGGGGACTTTAATGATTCCGGTAATCGATTGACATCCCAAAGCACCCCCTGGACTTTGAAAGCATTTACCTCACTTTGCTTAGTGTTGGAGGTTCTTGAAGATGTGCCTAGTGGAACGACATGCACACTACCTTGACAACATTTTGATGGACATGCCTCGATCTATAGTCCAAATGATGTTGGTCATCCCCAAGATGACAAGGAAGGGCTAACACTGCCACTCGGAACCCCCAATGCTTGAGACGAGTGTGCCACATCATCCTTCTAGCCCACTTGGAGACGACACGGGGCACCAAGAGCGAGGTTTTAACACATGGAGGCATTTTGAGTCATGACTTGAGGGCTTTCCCTCAAAAAATAAAGTTGATTATGGTGATTGGACATCACTGCCCATTCCATGCATTTTTAGAGCATTTCTTGCCCATAAAGGGCATGGCCTCTTGCTAGAGGAGAGCTTAAGCCACACATGTGGGGATTTTGTAGCTTATTTTTTGTTATGTGGAGCTATTGAGTTGGCTTGTAACCCATATTCTTCATGTACACTCCAAAATTAAACTTGTCATAGAGCGTTTAGGCTAATTATTATGAGTGATAGACCTCATATATATTGAGGATCCCTCATTTCTACTTTTCATCATCATTCATGGATTTGGGCCTCCTTTGTGAGAGCTCGACTTGCCCTTATGTAACTCACTACTTGTGGAGATGTGATATTTTTGGAGTTGCTGACTTTTCATAGGATCTTCTAACTAATAATTACTTCTTATGATTTCTTACATTAATATTTTCTTACATTCAAATTCATTATAAAGCAATCACACAGAAGATCTTCAACAATAGAACAAAATTGATAATGGGATCATAAAGAGATAGCCAAACAAGAAACACAAGTATTTTTCCCTGGTTAAACCCACTTGGGGGAAAAACCTAGCAACCTTTTCCTTAGAGAAATTATTCAAGTCAACAGAGATACATCTAAGTCAAACATAAAGTCAAACTGCCAGCCCTGGTCACACCTGGTCAAACTACCAACTAGACAAGTCAATCTGTTGCCCAACGAATTCAACCTAGTCTGCTCTGGTAGGGTCAAATTTCAGCCTTCTTCTTCACCCTGGAAAACTCAGATCTATAGCCCAAATAAGCTCAGAAACTTTACCACAAATTTATATTTCCTTCTCTGCTTCAGATTTGTCCTTTCTCTCTACCTCAGATTCGTCATATGCTCTATCTTAGATCTGCCCTACCTTTTTGTGTCAAGTGATCTCAGTGCTTGCTTGAGAAGGAGGGCGAAAACCTTTATATGGTCTTCTAGTGAACCGAATGGATGTGACCATAGGGGCAAGCCAACCTGACTTCTTGGAGGGAAAACTTTATGTTTAGGAAGCGAAAAAAATTCAATCTTAGAAATTCAAAGTTTTCTCTCTTTTGAGGTCTACGTAGAAAAAATATGTCTTATATTAATCATTATATGTATTTCAAGGACTAAAATGAATGAAAAATATGTCTTACATAATTCAAGGGCTAAAGTTATTAATTATGAAGACAGACCATCACTACAAAATTCAACACTCCCTCTTAGCTAGGGAGGTATTCATAATGACTATCCAAATGTTCTCTTGTTGACAAATTTCTCTAAGAAAAGGTTATAACAATTCATCATCAGCATCATTTAATTACCTGGTCAGCTAACTCTAACTCGGTAAATTAAAAGCATAAACTAGTTACCATAATTCCAGTCAATACCTCTGACCTATGTTACATAATCCTGGGTGGTACTCCTAACACATGGTACATCATTAGCATTAACTAGTCACCATAATTTTTGGTCCCTTTGACTACATAAAAAATAGACTAGTCTTGGTTCACCATCATCTTGGTCAATATCTCTGACTCATGGTGAATCTCAAGGAGGCCTCACTCTTCATTAGTAATTTCGGGCCTAATGCTAGTGTGCTCACTCTAGAGTCTGAGCCTGATGTTGAAAAGCACCCACTCAACTAAGTGATGATAAGCCTCTAGGACCATTCTTCCTAATTCCAGTGAACATACTTGACACCAAGCAGAATGATTGTCCCCCACTCAACTGAGTGATTGTGGGCCTCTAGGACCATTCTTCTAATCTCCAGAGCAACATACTTAACACTGGAAAAATGATTGTCCCTTGTCAAACCATTCTCCCTAATTCCAGTCAACACACTTGATAAAGGGAGAATGTTTGTCCTAAATGAGCTAGCTATGTTACTGTGTCAATCTAATACCTATGGAAAGCATCCTCCATCAGCATCATGCTCAATAAGTCGTCACCTGGAGCAATTTACCAATTATCCAAGTTGTCACTATAACCTAGTCAACACCTGTGACCTGTGGTGAAACCCTAGGCTATTACCATTCTTGCATGCTAATTGAATGGTAATTGTCCTACCTGAAGCTAGAGGCACTCACTCACCCACCTGGTGAGCACTCTGAAAGCCTTAACGCTCTTTGGGCCATTCTCCCTAGCCACAGCTTCGTGGCCCTTGGTCAATATTTTGACCTGTCTATATTCTGACCTAGGGAGAATGTCTTCCCCTTGATGCAACAACATCACTACTCCCTCTAATACGAGGAAAAAGCATTCTCAACCTCCAGCTTGTCCCTAAAGTATACAAACTTCTCAAGCTTGTCCCTAAAGTGAACAAACTTCTCAAGCTTGTCCCTGAAGTGTACAAACTTCACCCTGGGAAAAAAGGGTTTTTGTGAGCCTCACTACTACCTTCTATACCATCTCTCTGTACTTGATCTCAATGTGCTTCGACCTATCATCATGGTCGTCTCCTACACCTGATCAAAGAATCCTACAAGCAGTTACTGAAGCCACACTGCTTCTCAACTCATCAAACCAACTGCAATATACTCAGCCTCTGCAATCTGAGTTTCGACAGATTTCTGCTTCCTTCCCAAGCAAAATCCAAATTGACTCATCATCTTGATGTGTTCTTCCTGTCTTCAACACTCTCTGCCCAATATGTATCTGTATATTCCTGCAGTTGCTTCCTTCATTGGAACCATCACCACAGTTGTTTGATACTTGAAGCAAGGTTTGATTATTCCCTCTATCATGAAATCAAAATGTCCTGCCACTGCTACTCCCTTGGTCACGTGAGTCCTTCTGCTCCCATTAGAAACAAGTCATATAATAACAAAATCAACCAAGACTCAAACCTTTAACTCTAGTTGAGGTTTGAGGGAGTCAAACCTTACCCCTAGTTGGTTATTATGCTATGTTAAATATCGGGCAACTTGGAGTAGGGGGTTTCATTCTAAATTTCTATGTAAATTTTATTTTGTTCCATAGTTGAGTAGAGCAACTAGGAGTGGGAAGTTAGAGAACAAAACAGAGGGAGTTAAGATTCTATTACAGGCCACAGGTCTCAGATAACTCCATAGAAAGTACCTCTTTCCTTATGCTTGCACATTTTCCATGCCAAAGAAAATCTGGCAAAGCAACCTCACCTTCTAGTTGGGTTTTATCCCAGAAGAGTTTCCCAGGGCAAATTGTGGATGGTGTGTATTTCTTTTTGTTCTCTATTTCCTCACATTTCATCTAATTTATTCATTTAAACATGAAAATATAAAAAAAGCTGAGATCTGAAGGGAATTAATATTCACGGTAAATATTTCAATAGAATATTAGATCTGTTGTGACAAACTATTATAGTCAAACATCCACAGAAGTTTACAGATCACTAATAGTGGTCATGTACCTATGATCTTATGACAAATTGCAGAGTCACTCTTACACTACTGCTTGCTATGATGACCGTTAGTGGAACTAACTATAGTAGAGAAGAGTTGCTCTATGCACTCTCCAAATGGTACTACTATAGAAAAGTATTTATCCTTATTGCTTTTGGTCATTTTATTGGGACCAACATATCTTCTCACTTTCTGGTTATTTAAAAAAAAGAAGAATACAAAAAAGGAAAAAAATGACACACAGTGCAGGATACCTATGACTAGCAGCATATACTGAATATGGAAGAAAGTACAATGCAATCACCAGTGCTTCCAGGATTGCAACTGCCAATGAAATCCACCAGCTTCAAACACAAAACAAGAAAACTGTAAGATGCTTATGACCCTAAAGAAGAAACCCCAAAATCTTATGAAGCATTTGTTCAAGCATGTTTTACAGGGATTACTGTTAATAAACATATGCTTGTTTATAAAACTTCTAAAAAAGAAAGTGCACTTACATATATCTCTTAATTTTTTTTCACTCCCATCCAGCCTCTTTTAGCAGCTTAATCAGAGCCGGAATAAATGGCAAAGCACCTACAGAACGTAATAAATACACGAAGTGGTCATTCGATGCAAGTAAAATATAATTAGCAACCTGTAATAAGTAATAATCATTAAAATTAGAGTTCGCATGTTTTCCAGCTTACCAACAGCTAACTATAAAACATGAGACTCACCTTTGCTTCACAAATTATTTGAAACCGGTGAGTTGTATACATAGTTACCATATATGAACACATATTTGATTATGAATTCAGTAAGGTACAGGTAAAAAATCTAATATGAAACAAATATGTGTTAATACGAAAAAAAATATCAGTTTATATTTCATTAGAGAGAGTTCACCATCACTGGGACACTACTAATCTGATTAGCATTTGATTTCAGTAAGGTACGGGCAAAAAATCTAATATCTAATATGAATCAATTATGTGTTAATATATATTTTCTGTATTAACACATTTGATTTGTATTAGATATTGGATTTTTGCCTGTACCTTACTAAAAATCAAATGCTTATATTTTATTGGTAGTGTCCCAGTTATGATAAACTCCCTTTCTGATATAGGTTATGTTTCATTAAAGGGAGTTTATCATAATTGACCCACTACAAATCTGATTTGTTGATTTGTGGTAGCATCGGATGTGCTCTAAGTCTCAAACTTTGTGGAGAGGCTTACACACATGCATTCCGGATAACAGGGAAATTGTTTGGGGAAATTTCACCCGCAGAGAGTTTTATTTGATAAATTAATTATTTTAATGAGACCCTAAGTCTAAACTTAGGAAATTAAAAAATAATTAAAGTATTAATATAAAGCGTTTGGGTGTAAGCTGCTAGAAAAAGCAAATCAAATCAAAATGTAATCTTGGCCGTTGATTGAGATCTAATCTCGGTCGTTGAAGTCCGAATGAGAAGACTATAAAGAAAGACTTGAGGGTCACTTGGAAAACACACGAGAGAGGATCAAGTGATCGAATTTTCTGAAGGGAGCGGTGCTCTGAGAAAAAGCTTCGATTTAGAGATGGCAGACGATATCCGAGAGGAAAATCTTTCTCAACCGGAGAATCATCGACAAAGAAGCGCAGAGAGAAATCCGGCGGCTCCAGCGCAAAGCCGGAGAGGGCTAACGCGAGCCACGCAGGGGGCTACACGGAGGCGCGCGCGGAGGGCAATAGGAAATCCGAAGGTGCTTTGTGAAGAATCGATTTCGAAGCCGAGAGGCCGGGATGTGAGGGCCGGGAGGCAAAGATCGAAATTTTTGAGGAGAAGATCGATTCACAAGCCAAGTGACGCAATGCCCGGAAGGATTGATGATGGGGGCTGCGTACGTAGGCGGCACTGCGAGGCATCGAGAGGCATCTCATTCGGTGGTCGGATACGTCGGCATTTCCCGGTGATAGTGTGAGGTAACCTCACTAATCTTTCTATCAATGATATTCTCGGTAACTCAATTGTCCCGGAGTAACATTTAGAGATGTATTCGAAATTCATTGCTACTTCATAATAAAACCCTCAAATCACTTCACTGGATTTTCCCACATTTGCTTTTTCCGGGAGGACATTTGTCCAAAAATAATGGTGTCATGTCACGATGTTTTTCTTTTCCTCGGTTTCCCGTTTCCGCATCTAAATTAATTAAGTGAAGGTTGTAGCGATGATTACTTCAATGTTTACGAAGAAATGCGCAAATAACTTGTTAATGTAATTTACAAGTAGGTGAAGTTAATTCGGTTGCTAAAGTGGGGATTCCGGATCTAGGACTTGGAATTTTCACATGGTATCGAGCTTGTAGAGCGTTGCGGATAGAACAGAGAGAGAAAATCCGGCGTTGAGCAGAGGAGCGAATAGGCATGAAAACAATAATTTGAATCCCCGGAGGGATTTACGCGGTCCAAGCCGAGAAAGGGCAGAAGTTTTGTGGAAAGTCTCTACCGATTGAGTTGACGGAGAGGTAGGGCTTCCGGATAGAGATTTTTCCAAGCCGGAGGAGCAACGCAAAGGTCCCAGGGTGGGACACAATTTTTACGAGGCAATTTTTTGTTGGGCAAAAGGTCGTTAGTAAAAGAGAAAGAAAGAAGCACGGTGAGGGAATTTCCTTCCTTAGGGAGTTCCTAGCTGGTAGAAATTCCATTTTAGTGATACGAGCAATAGATACGGGTGGAAAATCTACAAGCACGTGCAACAAGGAGTGTGTAAGCGCGATCCTTTGTTGCGCGAGAGGGAAGAAGAGGAGCGATTCAACATTCTAAATGGCCATGGCGAGTTCACGAGCTTAGAGATCGGGACCGGTTGGAGGGAGCCTCCAACTATGTAATCTGGAAGGCGAGAATCACATGCCTTCTAGATGAATACGATCTCAAGCTTTTTCGTGACAAGTAATACGGATCCAAATCCGCCGAAGAAGTACATGGTCGATATGGCAAAGGCTAGAAAGGTTACTCCTTGATGGAGTCAAAGATCATATTGCGTCCCACATAGCGGCGAGGACACGGCTAGGCGGATGTGGAAGCCTTGCCGGCGTTGTATGAAGACTCTTCGAGCAACGGAAGATGTGCTTAGACAAAAATTGAGGATGATGCGGATACGTAGAAGTGGAGTGTATTGATCCGTTCTTGTCAAAACTTTAGGAAATCCATGATCGGCTAGCTGATCGTGGGGTCCACACCTCAACCTACCACGATGGTGAGGCGGCCCTCAACTCGGTACACGAGAAGAATGAGCGAGGTTTTTGTCCAAAAGCATCTTGGGCGAGCAATCTTGTCGAGTTGGGAAGAGATGTGGGTTTCTCTTCGACAAGAAGAGATAAGGAGGGACCTAGTCAAGTGCAAACTTGACGCGGCGAGTAACGATGGGTCGAAGATGAAGGAGGAGGAGGAAAACGCAACCCTTGCATCCAAGGGGACGGCGGGGAGCAATGGAGACGGAAGAAGAACGTCTCGAAGATAAAGTGCTTCGGTGTGGTGAACTTGGTCACTACGCTACCTAGTGTCATTTGAAGAAAAAAGGACAAAGACGATGCGAAGGTTGTGCTGCAAAGATCGAGGAGGATGAAGTATGCCATGATTGCCCACACATCTCCACGAGGGAGATGGGGCGATATTGAGTTGTAAGTTAGCAAGAACTTCAATTGGAGCAAGATCCTTGAGGAGTCCATATCTTGGATCATGACCTTGATATGGGTGCCCAAGATCGGTTTAGCAAGTTGGAGGAGTTTCGGTCGGTGCGGAGCGTTGGAGCAACGGATGCAATAGTTAGCGAGCTGAGACTACGAGCGGCGACGGTGCGAGAGTGACGCGGTGCGGGAGCCCGACGTGCACAATGCCTCAAAGGGACGACATGGGACTAGCGATCGAGTCGAGTTTCGACATTGAGATGCATCCTAAACACTTGTTCATATTTCGGTATGTTATTCGGTTGCTTCTCTCGGCAAGCTGAGTTGCTGATGCGAGAGTTAGCGATGGCGTGGCACTGCTGGCGACAGCAGTGTAGCATTTGAGAGGGAGTTGCGTAGAGATGCGGTGTTGTTCGTCGCGAGCTCGAAGCGGCGGCGCGATGGTTGATGGGCGCATGTCGAAACATCGGCGGCGTAGAGGAGATGCTTCGGAGTCGAGCGATGTGCGGCGGGCATATTTGTTAGAGCACATTTCTCACTAAGAGAGAGTTAATTTGTGGTAGCATCGAGATATGCTCTAGCTCTCCAAGTGTGGCAAAGGAAAGCTTGGACACATGCATTCCGGATAACCCAGAAGTTGTTTGGCGAAATTCCACCCGAAGATAGTTTTATTTTGATGAAATTAATTATTTTTAATGAGATCCCTCGGTCTAAACTTAGGAAATTAAAATAATTAATGTGTATTAATCTAAACTGTCAGGTGTAACTTATAGAAAAAAGCGAGATCAAGTCAAAATGTAATCTTATTCGTTGATTGGAAATCTAATCTCGGTCGTTGAGGTCTCAACGAGAAGACTATAAAGAGAAAGGCTTGAGGGTCATTTGGAAAAACACATCGAGATTAAGTGATCGAATTTTCTAAAGATGCAATGCTTAGAAGAAAACTTTCGATCTAGAGATCTTTGCGAGAGGGCGGAGATAGTATTTGGAGAGAGATCTTTTCTCAACCGGTGAGATCATCGACGAGATAAGGGTAGAAGAGAATACTGACGGCTCTTGCGCAAAGCGAGAGGCCGACACAAAGACACGCGGGAGCTACGCGGAGGGCAAGAGGAAATCCAAAGGGTTTGTGAAGAATCGATTTCGAAACCGGGAGCCGGGCGTGAGACCAAGAGGCGGAGATCGAAATTTCGAGGAGCAAGTCGATTCACAAGGCTAGGTGACGCGGTGCCCGGAAGGGTTGACGCGGGACTACGCGGAAGGCAACGCAAAGCACTGTCGGAAGCATCTCATTCAATGGTCGGATCTGTCGGCATTTCAGGTGATAATGTGAGGTAACCTCACTGATCTTTCTATCAATGATATTCTCTTGTAACTCAATTGTCCGGAGTGACATTTAGAAATGTGTTCAGAATTTACTGCTACTTAATAATAAAACCCTCAGATCTGCTTCACCGATTTTCCCGCATTTGGTTTTTCTAGGAACATTTGTCCAAAAATAATGGTGTCATGTACGATGTTTTTCTTTTCCTCAATTTCCTGTTTCCGCATCTAAATTAATTAAGTGAAGGTTGTAGCAGTAATTACTTCAATGTTTACAGAAGAAATCTGCAAAGAACTTGTTAATGTAATTTACAAGTAGGTGAGGTTAATTCAGTTTGCTAAAGTAGGATTCCAGATCTAGGACTTCGAATTTTCACATGATTAGCATCCATGTGAGTTCTGCCACTCATCAAGCCCATTCAACTACATCAAAGTCAAATATCATAATGGAGTTTGAATAAACTAATAGAATAATTGAACGAGTTTATCATAACTGAGGACACTACTAATCTGACTAGCATCATGTGAGTTCTTTTCCCTCATCAAGCCCAATCAACTACATTAAATTCAAATATCATAATGGTGTTTGAATAAACTAGCGGAATAATTGAATTGCTTCTCATGCATTCTTTACTTATAGTGAGTTTTAAAACTATAATAAATTCAAAGTGTAAGCCAGCAACAGGTGGAAGGACCAGGGCCAGAATCAAATGACAGGGAGCAAGAGCAGGCAAGTAGGAAAGACTTCAGTCAGAAATTCCAATTTAATTTTCCAATTAAAATGGCCAGTACGACCATGCCCTGTAACTATGATGGTATAACACAATATAGGCAGGCAGACATGTTAAACATTTAAGAGAATATACAGAACATGACAAAACAGAATTAAATAGAATAGGCTACCATCATTAGCATTAGACACCTAATACTTGGGGATTGGGTGAATAACTTGTATATATGTAATAAAAAGGAAGCATGAACAGTTAGAATGGGAGCCAACCTTGGAAAGATGAAACCAAGGGTCACTCTTGTATGTTATATAAGTATATTCTTATCAATGCAATAGCAATTCATTTGGGAGTTACCCATCCTGGCCTGACAATTAGGTTCATTCATGTCTACTTGGTAGCTTTCAGATTAGGGGAATGAAGACATCATTAACAGGAGCGGATAGATATCACAATATCAACTGGACTGGAGCAATATCAAGATATGCTGAGACGAAATATTATGGGATCTGTAACTAATCCACTGCTGGTAAAACACTTCTGCTCATGGACTCAGAAATGATGGGATCCTCAAGCACATTCCCTCTTCGTTGCATTCAGACAAAGATGGGTTGCATCTCTCCCATGAGGAGATACAACACAAGAAAGGACCAAGATGAAAAGCACACAAGGAAGCAAGAGGAGAGGAAGAAGCAGCTAGAAACAAGGCTCTAGCCTCTGGGAATGCAGTGAACATGCAATATCCCTAATATTTAATTTACTGAAAAAATTCAAGGTTTTGCTATAGAAATATTTACAGCACAATACTTGAAAATCTCCATAGATTTTACCCAGAAATTACACAACAGATAATCATCAACAATTAAATCAAGATACAAACCCAGCCATATTTTATTAAGGAATTTTTCAGAGGATTGTTTACATTAAATTCTGAGACTGAATTGGCAATGTTCTTCAGGAATTTCCCAAAAAATTACACAACAGATAATCATCAACAATTAAATCAAGATACAAACCCTGCCATGTTTTATTAAGGAATTTTTCAGAGGGATTGTTTACATGAAATTCTGAGACTGAATTGGCAATGTTCTTCAGGAATTTACTTGCCACAATTTGATATCAATTTGGCCCTGCTGATGGGGTTCTGGCTATGTACTGTGGCCCAGTAAAAACCCAATTTTATTTCAGATGCTGTGTAACCCTGATGCAATTTTGACTTGGCAGAAATTCAGCTTACTCGACTGGTTTTCATACTCAGGGTAATGTCGGCCCATTCCACACAGAAATTTCGGCCCCCATTAAACGGTAATAATTCGACACCTTTCACTGAGTGTATTGCAGCAAATAATGACAGTTTGTTATGCCACTGCGCACTGGAATTCCGAGCCCCTTGCACTCTAATAATCCGGCCCCTTCCACCGAGCGTCTTGTAGCATATAACGCTGGCCCATTCTGTCCCCACTTACTGGAAATTCCAACACTTTGTTCTTCAATTAATTTGGCCCCTTCCACTGAGTGATTTACAGTGGTCGACCTGGGAAAATCTCTAGCTCGGCCCCAATAAAAAGAGCAGTGAATATGCCCTCTCCATCTTCAGTTAAATAGCCACAAATTCGGCCTTGTTAAACTACAATTTTGGCCTGCAAAAAATAAGACAAACTCAGCCCTCACAAATTAGGGTTTTGGCCTATTAATTTTGACAGATTCAGCTCCATTAAATCAACGAATGTTGGCTTCCGCACTGGTAATCTCGACCCGATTCTTCCCTCCACAGACTAAGGTTTTCAGCCTACCAAACCCTAGTAACTCAGCCTCAACAATCTAGCGATCATGACCTCTACAATTGGATAATTTCGATGTCTACCAGATTAATCTCAGTCCCGACTCCCTGCTCAATAAAATGGGAAATCGTCCTCCGAAACCAACTCTCCCTAGCTACGAGATCAACCTACAACACTATTGGCTAGGGTGTGTCTTTCAACACCGAAACCAATGATCTTCAATTAGGGTGTCTTTCAGTTTCAACACGAAAACTAGAAAATATTGGGGTTTCCCCTTTCCTCACAGCTCTTGGAGCTCCTTACCAATTCTTCAATATTTCTTATCAAGTTCTCCCTCAATCTCCTTCACCCTTTTAATAATGATTTTCTCTTGTGAAAACCATGGATCGCTAATTTCCCAAAAGCGACGTTTTACTCCTTTTATTTAATTATTATTTATCTTATTGTGGTGACCCCTTTATTTTCCTGTCAATAGCCCATGGATCTAGATAGGTTATGACTCAACCTCCTTTTCCTTCGAGGGTCGGAGAAAGGGGCATTACAATCCTCCTTTCCCAAAATTTGCTTGTCCTCAAGCAAATTCCATCCAATACCAAGATCCCAAACAAGCTAGTTGAAAGCTCGGCAGCAATTTTCTACGTCATCTCAAGGTTGCCCAATTCAATAGTGTTGCTACTGTCATCATGCCATGAAGCAACCCCTATGACCACTAGCTCTCATAAAAACTATTGGGGGCGTTGAAGAGCATAACTCTTCATGATGGCCCACCTACTTCACTATTTTTCTATATTTTTTGTTAGATCTCATGTTGTTGTTTTATAAAGAGTGACTATGTTGTCTTGCGAGAAACCCACTACCACGGCGAGAGATATGAATGAGTGTATTGCGTAGAGATTATGGTGTTTTGATGATCTATCGGTCTCCCAAGACCCTTCCTCTCCGGTTCATCCCTTATCATCTAATCCTCCTTGTCCCAATGTTGTTGTTTGGCTCTATTATTGACTCCTCTTAGTTGTGGATGCTCTTCTGTTGGTCCCACCACCTTCTCGAAGTATCATGTGATGACGCCATGTCCTCTTGCTTGCATTCGCACTAGTCATTTGTTTGGAGTGTAGCAATATTTGAGGGATCTCGAGTCATGCCTCTCAAGGCTACCCTCAACCTCCCTTCATATTGAATCCCATCTCCTTTGCCCGGTAGCTATTCCTATGCTTCTTTGTAGTGATAAGCCATTGGATACCCGGTACTATTATGTTAGGGATTCACGTCAGCTTCACCATGTAGAAATCGTCAACCATAGCGAGTTGCGGGGAAGCTCAGTACCCCCTTCGCTCCCGCTCACGGAAACTCGCTCCGTGCGGGAGCGTTTGAACGCGCGAAGCGCGACGCTTCTGTCGGAGCGTTTTTCGGGACGCGTTCCGGCACCCTAAACGCTCCTGTTTTTTCGGGGCGTTCGAGAGCGTTCGGGAGCGACGCTCCCCGAGCCTACTCCGACGTTAAAAACGCTCGGGCGTTTTTTAAAGCGAGAGCGTTCGAGAGCGTTTCGCTCCCGAGCGCTCCCCGTCGAAAACGCTCCCCCGCCGCGCGGAAATTTTTTTATGAAAAAATTTTGATTTTTTATAAAAAAGGGGGGGGTTTCATTGTCGATTATTGTTTGTTAGTTGAGAATTGAGATTGAGTGAGAAGAGAGCCGAGACGCAAGGTTTGGTTGACGACAATCGGAGAGCGAGAGCAACGGCGACGGGAGAGCAAGGAGCAAGGGTGACATGAGGATTGCAAGAAAGAGGTAGGCCTTCTAATCCGATTTTGTGTTTTCTAAGATGAATTTGTAGATTGTTAAATTGTTTGAAAATGAAAACTTGAATTTTGCTTGAATGTTGCATTTTATTGGATTTAAAACTTTTTAAAATGAGTTGTTTTTTTCCTATGTTGCATTTCCTATTCCCATTTGGCATTTTTCTATTTGTTTTGCGAGCTAGATTCTAGAAACTTGAAACTTGTTTCCATCATGGCTATATGGCTAGGAATTTTCCTCATGTTGGTTCCTTTCTTTGTGATAATGGTGTTGGAGAGTGCTAGAAGAAAGAGACAAATCGAGAGAAGAGGAGGATGAAGAGGAGGGTTATGGTGGATACGAAGAAAATCACGAAGAGGAGGATTATGCGTGAGGAGGAAGTGGGGAGTAGAGACCACGAGAACCTAGAATCCCCAACTAAACAAGACCAATATCCTTTGTGGAAATATGTTCGAAACAAGAAGGAGGGAAAGGTGGTGGAACCACTAAATTTATTTGCCCCCATTGCAATAAACAATACCATGGTTCATACACTCGTCCGAGAAGGCACCTTTGTGGGATAATGCCGGGAGATGGAACTAAAAATTTTGGAATCAAAGTTTGTACTTATGTGCCAGCACCACGAAAGAGAGATATATAGGAAGGAAGAGGGGGTTGCCATACGAGAGATCATCTAAAAGATCTAAGGGTATCGGTGATCGGAGCCCAACACATTCAACTTCCACCCATGCGGTGGTTTCAGGAACGGTGGCATCAGATTAAGGCGTAGAACCATATCGATTTCCTAGACGAAGGGTGTAGGAATGATGTGGATTCAAAAGTTTACACGGTTTCTATATGCATGTGGGGTGCCATTCAATGTTCTTCGCTCACCTTATTGGCATGAAATGGTTTCTGCCATTAATGATGCCCCCAAAGGATACTAGCCACGGGTATGACAAGGCCGGAGCACAGTGGGTCTTGATCATGAAAGAGCTAAAATAAATCATTCTTTGGCTAGAATGACGGAGTTCGTGGAATGAGCATGGGTTGTCCATTGTCTCGATGGATGGACCAATGTAAAAGGAAAACCATTGATAAATGTTTTGAGCACAGCCTATAGGGTTAGTGGTGCGGTGTTCTGGCGACTTATGATTATTCGGATAAATTCAAAACCGGCATTAACATTGCAGAACCATTACTTGAAATAATTGAAAAAATGTGGGCCATGCAATGTGATACGGTCATCAACGATAATGCGCTAGCGTAAGCGGCGGGGAGCAATTGTTGAGGATAAATACCCCAACATTTTTTGATGCGGGTGTTTGGTTCACACAATGAACCTTTTGATGCATGATATCATAAAAAACAAACAACCTCAGTTCAAATGGCTTGGTGATTTGTACAATAGAGGTAAGAAAATGATCAAATTTATTACAAATCATAGCAATACCCATGGGCTTTTTAAGTACTCACTCCAAATTGGAGTTGTTGAAAATAGGAAAAAACTAGATTTGCTAGCTATTACCTCACCTTCGGGCGCCTTTTGAAGGTAAGAGAGTCGTGGTTTAATGGTATCAAGCCCTGCAGCGACTATTAAAGGACGGGCGGCAACGGTGGTTGGCGGAGCAAAGTTTTGAACATGTGGAGGAGACCGCCCTTGACCCTCGGTTTTGGGCACGTATGAGGGAAATTGTGAGTTTTACCAAGCCCATTTATAACATGGTCGCTGCAGTGACATCGTACTCCGGTGATTGGAGAGGTTTGTGAGCGGATGGATAGCATGTTGGGGGCAAATAAAAGATATTGTTAAGGATAATGATCCCATTTTGTATGCTATGATTCATGGCTGTGTGTGTGCACGGTGGAATAAACTCAATGTTCCATTGCATGCTTCTGGCATATATCCTTACGCCAAATATTACTCTCCATCTTGGTTGGGCCAACTTTACTATCTGGAGGTGGGGTTAGGGTGAAACCTCACACGGATCCCAGAGTACAAGAAGGGTACATGAAGGCATTGGACAAATTGGTACTGCACGAGGAAAGAGTGTGCTAGATTGCGCCTTGAATTAGGCAAATACTTCGGTTGCTTTGCTAACTTTGGTTCATTCCATGCAATGGAAGACGAGGGACAGATTCGATGCTCACATGGTGGGAAGCATATGGCGGCATGGGACTTTGCCAAAGTTGGCTAAAAAAGTTCTCTCACAAGTTGTGAACACTTCTTCCGCAGAGAGGTGTTGGAGCACCTACAACTTTATACACTAATGAGAAGAAACGAGTTGAATGAAACCGAAGTGAAAGCTTGGTTTATGTGCGTATAACTTGAGGTTGCTCGTCACTATTGCTGTGATCGGGCAAATGAGGATCAATCATACAAAGTGCCGGGACAACAACCCGAGAGGATGATAATTTGGAAGGACAGCACGTTACATCTAGAAGAATTGGAAAAGCGAACTTTATAGGGATGATGATGAAGCACTCTGCCACACACGGAGCCGGTCCCACCATCTACTTGGTAGCGAGTGCGGGATGCCGAGTGTCGGTCACCACTCCTCGATATCACACTATTGTTCCTTTGCGGATCCGGCCTCCACCTTCGGTCGTGGTCATGGTACTCCACGAGACGTACTAGAAGACCAACGAGTTCTCGGTGGCTCTCGAGAAATTAGACATTTCTGCAAGTAGGCGTGGCGAGGGCCGGCCAGGATAAAATATGTTGTTGTTTACTATTTTCTATTTGTTGTTGATCGGTTGAACGGTTGAAACTTGACTTGCTCTCGATTTCATATATTTAAATTTTTAATGAAGTTGGCATTTATAAGTTTACATCTTTGCAAGTCATTATGAATTATGAATATGATGCTTCATGAAAGTTATATGGTGATCAATGAATCAATGATGATAAATGTTATATAATATCAATGATGATAAATGTTATATATTGAATTTTGAAATCAATGAATCAATGATGATAAATGTTATATATCAATGATGATAAATGTATATTGAATTTTGAAATCAATGAATCAATGATGATAAATGTTATAATATATATATCAATGATGATAAATGTATATTGAATTTTGAAATCAATGAATCAATGATGATAAATGTTAGATATTGAAATTTGAAATCAATGATGATAAATGTTATATATCAATGATGATAAATGTTATATATTGAATTTTGAAAAGCTTGAGGCCTTCGTATTGATGATTTGCGAGACTCAAGAGTCAATATGTTCTCTGACTTCAACTCGTGGGCAGTGGTTGATGAAGATTATAACTTCTAGATGATTGATGTTATATGATTCAATCTATGTTTTTATGTTTTTTATGTCTAATTCATCATTCTACATGTTTTTTGTTGACATATATGCATCAAAATATAAAAAATATTAAAAATATTAAAAAATATATATATATATATATAAAAACGCTCCCGAAAACGCTCCGGACCCGGAAACTTTTAAAAATGGCGCTCCGCGCTTCGCTCCCGCTCCCGCTTCCAAGTAACCTTGAACCATAGTGTAGTTACCCACCTTTATCTGCATTTGGGACTATCTAATTGCATGCCATGATGAAATCACCAACCATCGCCCCTTCTAGCTATTAATATCGAGTGAATAAAATTGTGGATTGACCCACCATTGATTAGGACAGTGACTCGATGCCCCTGTATGGTACCTTTAACTCTGAAGGTATTGTAGTTAGGGACTCCTGAAAGTGTGGCTACGATGCCACCTACTACTTTTTCCCTTGAATACTCCTCCACTGAACTAGAATTCCCATCATTTTGCATTGGTCATATTTCTTCTTCTCCCTCACTTTTAGAGAGCACCTTAATGTAGTGCACTTTACCCTTTCCATCTTTTCCCTCGCTCTCAAGGCTCCTTGCAGCTATAACAAAGTTTCTTTCTTTGTAACTCATCTCGAGTTCCAGGGTCCAACCTGCTTCTTCCGGTCTCCTCCCGAGAAGGCGGCTTATCTTTAGCCTGCCAAAGAGGTGGGGGTTTAGGAAATGCTTTATTTTTAGGAGCCACATCCTCCATATCACTTGCCTTGTAAATGGCCTCCTGTAGTGTGCTAGGCTTAAAAGCCTTGACTTAGCCATGCAATGATTTAGCTAACCCCTCCGTGAATAGTGTCACCAACCATTCCTGAGATATATTTGTAACCATCATGGCTAATCTCTAGAATTCTGAAATAAAACTATCTAGACTCCCTATTTGCTTCAATTATGCACAGTCCCTAAAATGCAACTTTGGGTCCCTCTTATCAAACCTCTGGATTAATCTCTATGTAAACTCCAAGTGAGAGGTGATATAGGTGTTACCCAATGTGATCAAGCCATGGTACCAACACTCATGTGCCTCACCATCTAGATGTAGTGTCGCATACTAAATGGCCTCAGATTCCCTCAGTAGGTTTAGTTGGAAATAAGTCTCCAACTTGTGCACCCCTGCTCTCGCTCACCCTCCAATGGATCAACTGAAGGTTGGAATGTTTATTTTCCAAACCTTTTTAAAAATCTCGCTATCTTGCCACAATTTGTTTTGGTCCCTCGGCTTGCTCCTATGCTTGACAGCACAGTAGTCTTGGAGCGACAAAGCATTTCGGATCTCTGTTCCCATTGCCTCATACTTGCTTATATATTCCAGGAAAATTTCATCCTACTTCTATTGGTTCTCTAATGGTTCATCTACGAACTCAGGCATGAGAGGTCTTGACAATATCAGTTTTACTGGTGGGGATACCAAATTGGCAGAGTTACTAGCTTCAGCATCATGATTATCATCTCCTCTCAATAGGTTGTAGCTTTTCTGTGATCCCTCTGCTCCATTACTGGATCGATTTTCACGGAGACTAACCATGGAATGGGAAAATTCCTTCAGAGCTTGAGCCACTTCCTGCTGCCCTTCGTTCAACATCTAGGCCATTTCAAGTCATCCTCAGTCTAAATCCTGAAGTAACTCATATTACCCTTTAGCTAAACCATTCAAGATGCATGTGAAGCTCTCCCAGGGTTGATCTTCGCGATCCCCCATCTGGTCTTTTTCTTCTTCTCACGCCTTCTATTTATGTACATTATGTAACCCTAATCTCCCACAATCATCCATTATTAACCCTTTCAAGTTGGCAGGAACACCAGCTCTAATACCACTATAATATCCCTAATATTTAATTTATTGAAAATTTTAAGGGTTTGCTATAGAAATATTTACAGCACAAATTTTTAATTGAAAATTCTCCATAAATTTTACCCAAAAATTACACAACACATAATCATCAAAAATTAGATCAAGTTGCAAGCCCTGCCACATTTTACATGAAATTTTGAGACTGAAACTGGCAATGTTCTTCAGGAATTTACTTACCTCAATTTGATATCAATTTGGCCCTTCTTATGGGGTTTCGATTATGTATTGCAGCCCAGTATAACCCAATTTTGTTTCAAATGTTGCATAACCCTGATTTGACATCCTCGTCTACAATTTTGACTTGGAAAATTTTGCTTACTTAAGACTAGTTTTCACACTTAGGTAATGTCGACCCATTCCGATCCCCCCACAAATTAGAAATTTTGGCCCCCTTACGTTGCAATAATTCGACCCCTTTCACTAAGCGTATTGCTAAAAGTAATGGAAGCGTATTTTGCCCCCATGCATTGGAAATTCCGACACCCTTGAACAGTGATAATTCTGCCCCTTCCACTGAGCATCTTGTTGCAAATAAAACTAGCTCGTTTTGTCCCCACGCAGTGGAAATACCAACCCTTTGTTCTTCAATTAATTTGGCCCCTTCCACTAAGCAATTTGCAGTGCTTAACTTGGGCAAATTTATAGCTCGAGCCCAATAAAAAGAACAACGAGTTCACCGTCTTTATCTTTAACTAAATAGCCACGAATTTGGCCTTGCTAAACCACAATTTCAGCCTTTACAAAAATAAGACAAACTCGGACCACATGAATTAAAGTCTCCGCTTGTAAATTTTAACGAATTTAGCTCCATTAAATCCACAAATTTTTCTTGCCAAGACTTAGGAGAATTGACTGGCTTCCACATTGTTAATCTTGCCCTGATTATGCCCTCCACAAACTAGGGTTTTTGGCCTAGCAAACCCTAGTAACTCGGCCTCAACAATCTAGCGATCTCACCCTCTGCAATTGGATAATTTTGATCTCTGCCTAAATTAATCTTAGTCCCTACACAATTGATCTGAAACTGGAGGAGAACTTCACCTCTCAAAAATTGACCATCCTCTGACGCTTTGCAAGTAAACAAAATGGGTCTTAAATGTAAACAAGTTTTATAATCTCATCAAGGTGGTGAGTTAGTTTTCACATGAACTTTTAAAAGGTAGCACATTCACATGAAACTCAAAATGGCAAACATGAAGAGAAGAAACCAGAATTTGATGACAGAGTTCACCCCTCCTGGGCTACGTCTTTGGGCCTACTTCAACAGCTAGACCGCTCTATTGATTTCGGTGGTTAAGAGTACATGCCAATTGCTGACAATTGAGTGGATTGTTTCTACTTCAACAGCTACACCACTCTATTGATTTCGGTGGTTAAGAGTACATGCCAATTGCTGACAATTGAGTGGCTTGTTTCCCCTACAAGGAAACATTCTACTGCAAAGAATTCTCACTCCAAAAGTATGACCCCCTACAGCAAGTCATGAAAAGGACTCACACATCAAGTCCTTGTACTCCACCTGAAAACCAAGCATAAAATGTACAACAACTCTTCATTGAAGTACTGAAAAGAGCTTCTCTCAAAAACACATAATCAGAAAAGACAAAGAAGAGTTGCACTACATAAGTCACAATTGCTGCAAATGAAATAGGAAGGATGGAAAACCCCTACAAGGTTCTCTCAATGCTCAAATGCCTTCAAAACTGCTTCAAAGCTCTGATTGTCTCTGGCACTAAAAGACTCAATCCCGCAAAAAGTCCTTCCAAAATTGCTCAAATCTAAAAACTGAGGCTGCCAATGAGTCAAGGACACTCAAAAACCCCCATCTAGGCTCTTCTTGAGCTCAAAAAGGTTCAAAATTGAGCAAGTTATGCTTCTCCAAGCCAAGCTCTACTATTCCTCTCTCAACTTGACAAAACCTGTTAATTGTGTGACATTTTTGCCCTTTAAAAAGTTCGAGAGGCGACAATTTCGCCTGCAAAAGGTGTAATTTGTCGCCTCATTAATTTGACCAATAACCCCCTGTGCACAAAAATAGAGCCATACGGTGCCCATGGGGTTGGGGGTTAGGGCCAATGATCCGCCCCTGTCAGCGTTGGCACCTTTTCCTTCAGGAAAAGGGCATATGGAGCGATGATGTGGTCGGGGGCCAAGATCAGCTGCCCACCCCCACCATTGAAGCACCCGATAACAGTCACATAGAATTGATGAGACCAAGGGTCGAGGTTAACTACCCGCCCTCTCTGCCTAGGTCTCCGCCGCTTAGACATATGGTGTGTCAAGGAATTTGGGGCTAGGGCCAAGTCCCAGCCCCGCTGCCTTCTGCCTTGCGCCATCAACATATGGGTGCACATATGACCCAGGGGTCGGAGCTACTTTCCAGCCCTATCTTCCAAGTCTTACCTGTGGTCTCGTGGCACCCATAGCACTGAGGGTTGGGGCTGAATCCCCACCCCGCTTTGATAGCTCCCTCATGTTCCATGCAGGCTCATATGACAGAAACCCTGACCAGGGGTTGTGGTTGGTCCCCGCCCTGTCGATTTCTGGTAGCATCGAATGTGCTCTAAGTCTCAAATTTTGCAAGGAGGCTTGGACACATGTATTCCAAAATACCCAGAAAGCATTTTGGGAAATTCGACCCGGATGGGGTTTTATTAAAATAATTAATAATTTTTAATGGATGCCTAAGTCTAAACTTGTTGATTTTGTAGCATTGGAAAGTGTTCCAAGTCTCATATTTTGGGAGGAGGCGTGGACATCAGTATTACAGAGAACCCAGAAACCATTTGTGGAAATTCCACTCGGATCATGCTTTATTAAAATAATTAATTATTTTAAAAGTGATCCCTAAGTCTAAACTTAGGGAAATTAAATAATTAAAGGGTATTAATAAAGCAGAGTGTGAATCTTCTAGAAAACGAAGATCAAGTCATCTTTTAATCTCATCCATTGATTAGAGATATAATATGGCTCGTTGATTCATCAACGAGAATCTATAAGAGAAGGCTTGAGGGTCATTTGTAAAGCAAGCCGGGCACACTCTAAGTACCCGAAGGAAATCGATTCTGAAGCAAGAGAATTTGATTTTAGAGGCAGAGTTGTAGAGACAGAAGGAGGAAGGGGAGGTCAGCAGAGGAAGAAGAAGGCTTGAGGACGCAGAGGGGACAGCGCTGGGCAGTAGCACTGGTCCACCACGTAGAGTGACGCAGTCCAACGCAGTCACTGCACAGAAGGGCCACGCAAAGTGACGCAGAGGGAGGAGGAGTGCCTCTAGAGTGTCAGAATTTCTTCCGAAGGGTTCGGAAAATTTATCTCAGGTGTATCCTATACATCTGCTCGTCTAAATTCTGTAAATGATTTCCACTGCTGAAGAGTAATACAAACCCTCATCTGCTGCACCGGTTTTCCCGCATTGGGTTTTTCCAGGGACAATTGTCCAAAAATAACTGTGTTCATGTGACTGTTTCTATTGTGTTATATGTGTTCTATTTGTTTTCTGCGCATGATTAAGTGAATGTTGCAGTTGTGTTAATTTCAGAATTTACAGAAATATCTGTAAATAACTTATCATAAATAAGTAAGTGAAATTAATCAATCACTACAGTAGTATTTCAGCTTGAAAAATTTCACATGGTATCAGAGCCAAAGACAAGAGACAGAAGAGGAGGTTTTGTAATGGAACTAAGGTCCGACAACAATGCAACATCAGCTCGGAAGGTTTCACGCCATCCTCCAGAATGCATGGAGAAACAGAGGGATCATGACGTTGTAGCTCTAGCATCCAGACTAGAAGAGGATTTCATGTGTGTGTCAAGCACGGCCTCTCCAGGAGTTTGGTATATTAACAGTGGAGCATCTGCTCACATGACAGGAGTTCGAAAATGCTTCTCGAGCTACTGGGAAGAGCAGATGAATTTTCAGATCACGATGGGAAACAAGGCCAAGTGTACCCCCATTGAAAGAGGGACCATAATATTTCAAACAGAAGCTGGTAACAAGCTTAGGGCCACCAACGTATTGCATGTACCGAGATTGGGGATGAACTTGCTCTCGGTGTCTCAACTTCAGAACAAGGGTTACGATGTATACTTTATAGGCAACAAAGTGTATGTCAAACACCCTAGTTGGAAAAGGATGGCACAAATTGGAGTAAGGAGCCACAAACTGTATAAGTTACAACTCGAGTCTCCAATGGCACTGATAGGCAGTACTGATGAAAGGGATTTGAACGAATTATGGCACAAAAGAATGGGACATCTACATCATGGAGCCTTGAAGATCCTCAAGAAGACTGTCACGGGAGCTCCAGAACTCAACACCAGAAAAGACGATGTCTACAGGGGGTGCGTATTAAGGAAATACACCAAGGCAGCATTTCCAAGAAGCAGCAATAGGGCCAAGAGTGTGTTGGAGTTGATACACTCAAACATCTGCGGACCAAGGTCCACGAATGCTCTCAGTGGTGCAAAGTATTTTGTCACATTTATTGGTTACCATTCCTGGAAGACATGGATCTACTTTATGAAGACCAAGGATGAGGTCTTTGATCCTGAGAAAGGTCTACAGATACGCAGTTTGAGGAGGATCCGCTAGTTCCGCCACAGCGGCCTACAGAAGATGGCTCTAGTGCCTCTCCACGGCACAAGGATTTTGAGGAAAGTTCTTCCGAGGAAGTGCAAGAAGGAGAGCAGGTAAATCCACCCACCACCAGCGGAAGGACGAGCAAAGATCTCTAACAGACTTTGAGATGCAAAGGAATTTATTGGAGCTCCTAGAAATGAGAAGAGAGTACGTAGGGCAGCCAGACAGGTACCAAGCACTGGTAGCACTGGTTGGAGAACCCTCTAGTTTTCAAGAGGCAACTCAACATCAGGTGTGGGTAGACGCTATGGTGGAGTACAGCTCCATCATGACAAATGATGTATGGGAAGTAGTCCCTAGACCTCAAAACAGATTGGTTGTAGGATCAAGGTGGATCTACAAGATCAAGTATGCTACAGTTGGCAGCATAGAGAAATTCAAAGCCAGGTTTGTGGCTAAGGGGTATGCACAGAAGGAAGGGATCTATTATGAAGAAACCTTCACCCTTGTAGCTCGGTACACTTCGATCAGATCCGTCATCTCTCTTGCAGCGTAGATGGGATGGGAAATTCACCAGATGGATGTCAAGACGACGTTCTTGAATAGGGTGATAGAAGAGGGAGTGTACATAGAACAACCAGAGGGCTTTGAGACGCATGAGTAGAAGACTCATGTATGCAGGCTTAAGAAAGCCTTGTACGGACTGAAGCAAGCCCCTAGAGCTTGGTATGGGCGAATTGATAGCTACCTGCAGAAGATGGGATTTGTCAAGAGTGACGCAGATCCCAATCTCTACTATCTAAGAGTAGGGGATGAACCGCTAATTCTGGTATTATATGTAGATGATCTGTTCTTGACTAGATCATCTAAGCTCATCAAAGACTGCAAGGAAAATCTGGCTACAAAATTCGATATGAAAGATCTAGGGAAGATGCACTATTTTCTTGGTTTGGAGGTTTGGCAGCAAAAGGGAGAAATCTTCCTTGGGCAAGGAAGATACACTACAGAAATCCTGAAGAGATTTCAGATGGAAGACTGTAGACCCATGGTTGCGCCAATGATCACAAACTGGAAGAAGATAGACACGTCTGAGGATGATGAGGCTGACCCTACCTTGTATAGGCAGCTCATAGGATCATTGATGTACTTGGTCAACAATAGACCAGACATTTGTTATGCAGTGAACACCCTCAGACAGTTCATGGTAGAACCAAGGAGGGCTCACTGGGCAGTAGCCAAACATGTTCTCAGATACTTGAAGGGCACAGTCGAGTATGGGTTGAAGTACACCAAGGGCAATGAAATCTAGTTGAGTGGGTTCACTGACGCAAACAGGGTTGGAATCCCAATGGATTGGAAAAGTACCAGTGGGTATTGTTTCAGTCTCGGATCAGGAATGACTTCCTGGTACAGTAGGAAACAGAAATTCGTGGCACTGAGCTCAGCTGAGGCTGAATATATGACCGCTAGCACAACTTCCTGTGAGGCGATATGGCTTCGTAAGTTGCTCATGAACTTGCCCAAGAAGAGGATGGAATCGACCAAAATTTTGTGTGATAATCAAGAGTCGCATCAAGCTCTCTAAGAATCCTGTGTTACATGACCGGTCGAAGCACATTGACATTACGTGCCACTTCATCAAAGACTGCCCAACGGGGAGCTGTACAGTTGAAGTACATTCCTACAAGAGAATAGGTGCCAGATATCCTCACGAAAGCTCTAGGTAAGATTAAGTTTACTTACTTCAGGGAAAAGATGGGGATGGTCAAGAACCCATTCCAGTAGAGGAATGGATGGAATTGAGATTCAGAGGGAGCTGCAGTACGGATGAGGCAGTGGCAGAGGTAGTGTAACAAGCAACAGTACAGAGGGCAGCAGCACAGAGATGAGGGGCAGCAGCCAAGACATCAGCAGTGTAGTGGATGCTTCAGGTCAGAGCAGATGCAGTTGGTATTTTGCTTAAATACTTTCCTCGCTAAGAGGGAGTGTTAATTTTGTAGCATTGGAAAGTATTCCAAGTCTCCTATTTTGGGAGGAGGCTTGGACATCAGTATTCCAAAGAACCCAGAAACCATTTGTGGAAATTCCACTCGGATCATGCTTTATTAAAATAATTAATTATTTTAAAGTGATCCCTAAGTCTAAACTTAGGGAAATTAAATAATTAAAGGGTATTAATAAAGCAAAGTGTGAATCTTCTAGAAAACGAAGATCAAGTCATCTTTTAATCTCAGCCATTGATTAGAGATATAATCTGGGTCGTTGATTCATCAACGAGAAGACTATAAGAGAAGGCTTGAGGGTCATTTGGAAAGCAAGTCGGGCACACTCTAAGTACCCGAAGGAAATCGATTCTGAAGCAAGAGAATTTGATTTCAGAGGGAGAGGGTGTAGAGGCGAAGTTGCAGAGCAGAGACAGAAGGAGGAAGATGAGGTCAGCAGAGGAAGAAGGAAGAAGGAGGACGCAGAGGGGACAGTGTTGAGCACCAACACTGGTCCTCCACGCAAAGTGACACAGTCCAGCACAGTGACTGCGCAGAAGGGTCATGCAGGGTGACGCAGAGGGAGAAAGAGTGTCTCCAGAGAATTAGAAGTTCTTCTGAAGGGTTCGGAAAATTTATCTCAGGTGTATCCTAGACATCAACTCATCTAAATTTTGTAAATGATTTCCACTGCTGAAGAATAATACAAACCCTCATCTGCTACACCGGTTTCCCCACATTGGGTTTTTCTGGGGACAATTGTCCAAAAATAACTGTGCTCATGTGATTGTTTCTATTGCGTTATATGCGTTCTATTTGTTTTCTGCTCATGATTAAGTGAATGTTGCAGTTGTGTTAATTTCAGAATTTACTGAAGTGTATGTAAATAACTTATCATAAATAACTAGGTGAAATTAATCAATCACTGCAATAGTATTTCAGCTTGAAAATTTTCACAAAACTTAGGGAATTAAAATAATTAAAGTGTATTAATATAGTTGGGTGTGAATCTTCTAGAAAAAAACAAAGATCAAGTCAAGTTAATCTTAGCCCTTGATTATGTTTTAATCTGGGTCGTTGATTTCTCAACGAAAAGGTTATAAGAGAAGGCTTGATGGGCATTTGGAAATCACATCGGGAGAGGATCTAGAGATCGATTTCTAAAGTGAGCAGCACGGAGCAGCTGGAGAGATCATCGAAGTGATTCTTGCAGTGACGGCTACAGATAGTTCTGGTTGAAGATATTTTTCCTGAGTCGGGAATACATCACAGAAAAGGCAGAGAGAGGATGCAGAAGAGGCAGCGTAAGTCCTACACTAGGCAGCGAAGGGCTACACTAGACAACACAAATCCACGGAGAGGCAGCGCTAAGCCTCTAAAGAGATTCGCCATTTCGCTGAGGATCAGTCAGATCCAATGCCAGAGAGTCGAGGTGTGAGATCGGAAGCGCCAGAGGATCAGTATCCAACCAGCAGAAAGATCAGCCGAAGGGAGTGACACAGTCCCTAGCTATTGTGACGCAGAGCTCCGCAGAGGCAGCGTGGGGCTTGTTAGTTCAAGGTTGGGGTCAATTCTGGGGACAATTGTCCAAAAATAACTGTGCTCATGTGATTTTTTCTATTGTGTTATATGTGTTCTATTTGTTTTCTGCTCATGATTAAGTGAATGTTGCAGTTGTGTTAATTTCAGAATTTACTGAAGTATCTGTAAATAACTTATCATAAATAAGTAGGTGAAATTAATCAATCAATGCAATAGTATTTCAGCTTGAAAATTTTCACAAAACTTAGGGAATTAAAATAATTAAAGTGTATTAATAGCGCTGGGTGTGAATCTTCTAGAAAAAAACAAAGATCAAGTCAAGTTAATCTTAGCCCTTGATTATGTTTTAATCTGGGTCGTTGATTTCTCAACGAGAAGGTTATAAGAGAAGGCTTGATGGGCATTTGGAAATCACATCGGGAGAGGATCTAGAGATCGATTTCTAAAGTGAGTAGCACGGAGCCGCTGGAGAGATCATCGAAGTGATTCTTGCAATGACGGGTAGAGATAGTTTCGGTTGGAGATGTTTTTCCTGAGTCTGGAATTCATCACAGAAAAGGCAGAGAGAGGATGCAGAAGAGGCAGCGTAAGTCCTACACTAGGCAGCACAAGGGCTACATTGGACAGCACAAAGCCACGCAAAGGCAGCACTAAGCCTCTAAAGAGATTCGCTATTTCGCTAAGGATCAGTTAGATCCAATGCCGGAGAGTCGAGGTGTGAGACCGGAAGCGCCAAAGGATCAGTATCCAGCCAGCAGAAAGATCAACCGAAGGGAGTGACACAGTCCCTAGCTATTGTGACGCAGAGCTGCGCAGAGGCAGCGTGGGGCTTGTTAGTTCAGGGTTGGGGTCAGTGTCGGATCTCCAGTGTTAGTGTGAGGTAATCCTCACTAATTCTTTGTCAGTCAGATTCTCTGTTGGATAGACAGATTTGGGCATCCAGATTGTATTCAGAAAAACTACTACTTAATAATACAAACCCTCAGTTGTTGCACCGGTTTTCCCGCATTCGGTTTTTCCGGGGACATCTGTCCAAAAATAACGGTGTCACTTGTGTGTGTTGTATTCCTTCTTGCTCAGTACTTGTCTTCCGCATTTCATTTCTTTAAGTGATGGATGCAATTGTATTTGCTTCGATATTTACTTGTAGAACACGGTAAATAACTTGTAGAATTTGACAAGTAGGAGAAGTAAGATCAGTTTGTTGTGGTACGAATTCGCGTCCCCGAATTTTCACATGGTATCAGAGTGCGAGTGAAGCAATAGAGAAAACCGGAAGAGTTCAGCGTTGAAGAGAAGGAGGGAGATTAAAGAGCTACGTAGGCAACAAATCGAAGCCCCAAGGCACTGCGCAGACCAATTCCAAGAGGGCAAGATTCTCGAGGAAAATCTCTCTGAGTGAGTCGACAGAGAGTTAATATTTCCAGTTCGTGATTTGTCAGCGCTAGAGGGATCAGCACAGTAGCAGATTCAGCACAGAGCAGTCTACTGGTGGAACGCAGTTTTTTGCTGCAGCAGTTGATTTTCTCTTTTGCATCTGAATATTTTATTGTTGGAGTGTTGCTGCAAAGAACAATGAAGGGTATGAGAAACCTATTGCCTTCATGAGTAGATCCCTTCAAGGTTCGGAGTTGAAGTACAGCACCCTGGAAAAGCAGACTTATGCCTTAGTCAAGTCCCTTAAGCAATTTGGAGTTTATGTGGGGTATTCAAGAATAATCGCTTATGTCCCTCACTCTACGGTAAAAGATATTTTAACTCACGCTGATTGGTTAGGAACTCGAGCTAGGTGGGTCTCTAAAATTCAAGAGTACGATTTAAATATTAGACCTACCAAGCTCGTAAAAGGCCAGGGATTGGCTAAGATCTTGACCGAGGGGAATGAGAAAGCGTTATGAATGATTTGGAATTAACTTCATCAGAACTTCAAAGATTGAGTCAACAAGAATGGTATAAAGACATTATTTATTACTTGCAAAATTTGTCATGTCCTAGCCATTTAGTTGGCCATAAAAAAAGAGCGTTAAGGCTTAGAGAAACTAAGTATTGCATTGTGAAGGATGGTTTGGGTTGGAGAAATCCGGGGGGGTAATACTTAAATGTGTTGATGAAGTTGAGGCCAAAAAGCTTCTATCTGAGTTTCATTTCAGATTTTGTGGAGGACATTATGCTGCTAAGAATACTACCGATAAAATCTTGAGAGCTAGTTATTTTTGGCCTCTATTTTTGCCGATGTGCACAAGTATGTTAGAGGTTGCCAAGCCTGTCAACTTGTCACTGGGAAGCAAAAGTTAGCTTCTTTGCCTCTTCAGCCTGTGGTCGTGGAAGCTCCCTTTCAACATTGGGGGCTTGACTTTATAGGGAAATTTAATGAAAATTCTAGTAATGGCTACTCATGGATTTTAACTGCCACTGACTATTTTACTAAATGGGTAGAAGTCATCCCTACAAGACACGCCACAGACAAAGTAGTGATGGACTTTCTTGAAGATAGGATTATCACTCGTTTTGGTGTCCCTGCTAAAATTACAATGAATAATGCCAAGGCTTTTAGCTCTGCTGAATTCTCATCATTCTGCTTTAAGTATGGCATTGTCTTATCCCATTCATCAAACTACTATCCTCAGGGTAATGGTCTAGTCGAGTCTAGTAATAAAAAATTGATAACCATAATCAAGAAGATAGTAGGGGATAATAAAAGAGCATGAGATAGAAAATTAAATATGCTTTGTCGGCTGATAGGATTACAAAGAAGAGTTCTACTGGAAAGAGTCCTTTTGAACTAGTTTATGGCTTGGATGTTACCCTTCTCGTGCATTTGAGGCTTCTAGTTTACCAATTGCTACAGAGTTTTACATCTGATAAAGATGTTGTGCAACATAGGATTGATCAAATTGTAGAATTGAATGAAACTAGGAGAAAAACCTTTGAAAATTGTTATAAAAATCAATCTAACGTAAAAAGCAACTTTGACAAATCATCTGGGAGTAGAGGCTTTTCTAACGGTGATATGGTTTTACTTTGGGATCGCAGGAATGAAAAGCAAGGTAATCATGGTAAGTTTGACAGTTTATAGCTTGGACCGTATATCATCAGAGAAGCAGCGGGACAAAATTCCTACCATTTGAGCACCTTGGACGGAGAATCACTAGAGTTAATTGTGAATGGCTAACTGCTCAATATGTTCCACAAAGAAAACATTTGATGCCATAGGGTATCCTTCTGTATCATATTTCTAACCTTATCCCTTGTCAATTTTGTTTAAATAGATTTCTTTCATGAATAAATTGATATTTTATGCTCTTAGAATAAAATTTTCATTTCTATACTTGATTTTATTCGATGATATTTTGAATGGATACTGATAATACATATCTTTGGTTGGTGGATGCAAATTCCAGGTCCTTGCACACTATCACTTCATATATAGCATGCATCCCCATATGGAGCCAAATGTTTACCACTGGAGTGGCACCTAATGGTAATGAGAAGACTCCATGCCCAAGGATGAACCAGAAGACATTTGTACCATCAGATATCATTAGTTCAACAGAGTTTTAGAACTCTACTTCTATTTCTCATCATCTTTCTCTTGTACCCAGATTTCACGCCCTACGGGGAATCGTAATAAGTGATGCTAGTAATGACGAATTTGAGTCAATATTGAGTCTGTAACAGGCCTAGGTAGCTTGGGACCTTTCCAACAAGTGAGTATTACTCTGGGAGGTTTTTTTACTCAATTAATTATCATCTCCCTACTAGGACTTAATAATTAACTGAGTTTTTTCCTCCAATTTTATCCCAAAGCCGGAATACGGCTTGATGGTGAGGCCTTGGGTGAGCCCTAGTGTCTAGAGTCAATGTATATTACCATACTAGATCACACAAAAAATTTCGTGGAATTTGGTTAGGTCTAGGTAGTGATTTTTTAATTTTTTAGATTTCCCGCGGGTCAAAAATTGCAATAAAAATTGTAATTGGATTGTAACAAGTGTTGTCTAGAGAAGTTGTATGGGGTATGAGTAATCAAAATTACACCTCTCACCCTCAACTTTCTACTATGATACACATTAAGGGGTTAATAATGAGTTTTGGACCCTCAAAACCCATATTTCCTAAGTTTAGTGGAAATTGTGGCATTTAATTAGGCTATAATTAAATAAAATAGAGAGATAAATTATTCCATGTGACAAAATGATGTGGAAATGACTTGCAAATTATTCTAAGTCAAAGAGTTGAGTCAATAGACATGTGGAGGATGATTGAGCACACTGCATCAATAATTCATCATTTATTTATTTAAAATCGAATTTCCTAGAGATAAAGCGGCAGTTACACACAAGGAAAATCGAATTCATTAAAGGCAGTTGAGCATAAAAGGAATATTCTATAGGATCAGTTGACTGAAGACCAAGTGGGGACCTCTTCTCACGAGCTATCTGGGGTGCAGCAACACTCAACACTTCACTCAGAGGATTTACGCTATTCCTTGAGCTTAGACTGCACAGTCACTCAGAAAAAACACGCAGTTCTCAGGGACCTATGCAGAAGATCATTGGGGTCATCTACAGGTACAGTTTCAGTTGGTTCGAGTTTACAATGGTGGACTTGGTGTAGCACGGGACTTCGTTTTGCTTATGGATGAGTTCACTGGATCATATGGGGAATTTGATTTCCCTTGGTGTGCACAAAAGAAATTCGATTTTGCTCTGAGTGTCTCAGTTTTCTCCACATCAAACTTGGCTTATCTTTCCTTGGGATTTTCTCTAAGTTCACTTCACGTGCATTGTCCTTGGGAATAGCTCCCAAATATCTATATAACAAAGTCGTGGGCTATTGTATTGTATGATGTTATGACCTATTGGGCTTAAGGAAATTCTGTCATTCTGTACTTGCATATTAATAAAATCAAGACTTTGGGGTTACGAAGCGAATGTTCTCTTGGTGTAATGAAGTGATTCCTTTCCATGTTTGTGTTTATTATGCTTGCATTTCCTTGTATGTTTAATCTATGTTAATTCATATTTTCCATATAGTGTGGATTGGTGCATGCAAGCTATCTTGCATGTGTCATTATTTTAGAGCATTACCTTAGAAGTAAGTTTGCTAAGGCTTTTTAGGTGGAATGCTTAGTTTATCTTGTTTCATTTAATGTTTTAATCCTCTTGCGAGTTAACATTTGATTTCAAGTGTGTAGGGAAGATTCATTTTTACATTGTGTGCAGGAATTCCATCTGGCCGTGGGAAATGTCTCAAATAGACTAACTCATTGCTAGAGTCACAACGATCCAAGACTCAATTTCTCCAACTCCAAGTTTTGCATCAATCGAGAATCAAAAGGGAGTGTCCTTGTCCTCTAAGCTATTTGATCATCAAATTTGAATTTTAAAATCTAAAAATTTTCCTTTGTAGAGTGTTTTAAAGTCATATTTGCTACTTCAAGAGCGTTTTCTAGACTAGGAAAGAATGGGGGTTCACTCCCATTTCTTGGGCTAGTGTCCTTGTATAATAATTTGTACTTTCGATCTTGTTTATTTCAATTTTCTTTCGCAGCCCATAAACTTGAACGTGAACAACAAGGAGCTTGAGGAAAAGATGGCAAAAAACTATTGATCCTCCTTACATGCAAAGCCTTCCACTCCCTCAAAATCAATTTTTAGGGAGGTCGTGAGCACCTTTAGGACAGCAGCAACATGATCTTGGTTGTGGGCTTTGGAGCCTTGTAAAATTTATGTTTTGAAGGTTTTCCCCATGAGTTTTTGTTGTCATCTTTGAGGAGGAGATCTAGATTTTTCCAAGCTCTATCTTCGTAAAAGGATCTCCTTTTGGGCAGCCTTCTTAGAGGCTCTTTTCTCATTTGTAATCGCTAATAAAATAACTTTTTGCTTGAGGGAGCTTGGGATATTTTTCCCATGGTATCCCCCTTCCTTGGTTGAAGAGGAAAGAACTTCTTGGGTGGATTGGCTCATTTTCTGATTTTAATTTCATACATGCAAAAGAATTAACAACTAATGCACTACATCCATCTCACTAAATGTTGAGTTTAATTAAACATACATGCATGAGCTCCAAAGGCTTCAAACTTGAGGAAATATATTTTCATGTGTGTGAGCAATTTACATGGTTGGCAAATTTCAAATAAGTTAATGTTTATGCTTCATTGTTTAGTCCATACATGTTATACATTTTGAAGAACTATTGAAGCATTTTGGTATCTTAATGAGAACTTATTGCATTCCACTTGCCTATTAATGCTACAACACACATAAGTCTATTTGTCTCTCAAAGTTTGGTTCATTATTGCAAGTAAGCATTGTCTCATCTCTTGTGGAACATTGCATGTATCATTTAATTGGGATTAATCAACATCGATTTCATACAAACACTCATTAAAACTTTACCTCCAACATAAGTTGGTTGTATAGACCTCTAGGGACCCTTTACTCTCCTATTGACTCCTCACTGTGAGATCCACATGATTTGGGCGAGGGTGAGGTCTGGGGATTGAAGAGTTGATTTGAAATATTTGGTGTAGAGATAGTTAACTAAAATTAACAAAGAGCACTCTTCATCACATTTCTTTTTACTTGTCTTTTGATGGTTGTTGATTTCATGCAAGTATTGTGATGCTTACTTTCCATATTCGCAAAGTCTAATTTCATATTTAGCATCTAATTTTTTTAGTTGTTTCTAACTATGACAAGATATGTTTCAACGTTGTGATTTGGTTATCCCATAATAATTTTTATTTTGCAAATATCTTGTGCTAACACCTTTTGTTTCCATTTCAGGATTATTGTGTTCTCATCTATTTGAGCATTATTTTTACTTTTGAGCACGTTATTTGTAAAGGCACTAGTTGAATGGTTTGTCATTATTATTTCAAAGTTGCTCATAAATGCTCATGAATCTTTAAAAGTAATCCAATTTCACTCTAATATTCTCCTAGAAACTTAAATCTTTAACTTAGTTTTCCTTTAGGGACCACCCCCCTTAGCTAACCTAGGAGAGAGCTAAAACAGAGAGAGTCGGGATCAGTGTGACAGCCCCTTCTCTGAGATCCTTGCCACCAACCACACCTTGTGGGGTTGAAGGCTTTTTCCACTGACTTGTAGGTAGGTGTAGGCGGCAAGGAGAAGCGATTAACAGGAAGGAATGTGGGCAACTCTTCAGCAGGAAGAGATGAGGAGAGACTTAGTCAAGTGCAAGCTTGACGACAGCAGCAGCAGCGGGATGAAGCCCAAGGAGGAGGAGGAGAATGCAGCCCTTGCATCAAAGGGGCAGCAAGAGCAGCGGAGGCGAAAGAAGGACGTCTCAAAGATCAAGCGTTTTCGGTGTGGTGAATTTGGTCGCTACGCTACGTAGTATCCTCTCAAGAAGAAAGGCAAGGATGAAAAACATGATCTGCAAGCTGCTACCGCGAGGATCGATGAGGAAGAGTGTGCTATGATTTCCCACATATCTCCAGGGGAGAAATAGGGTGATCTAGAATTGTAATTCAAAAGAGCTGCAGTTGGCCAGGGTCCTTGAGGAGTCCATCTCTTGGATCGATACCTTGCTACGGGAGCCCATATCAGAAGTAGCAAGAGGGACCAATATCAGATCGTGCATAGGACTGCCGAAGTGATAGCACAGTGGCTAGATAGTGCCAGAGTCTGAGCAGCGCAGAGCAAAGTTGGCAGCAGTGCAGACGGCACAAAGCATAGACAGCAGCAGGACAGAGGCTTCAGAGGGTCAGCGCAGAGACTAGCAGTAGTCAGATCTTCAGTATCAGATGCATCATGTTGAACACGTAGTTCAGTATTTTTTATGTTTTTCGACTACAACAGCAGCAAATTTGTTGAGAATTTGGAGGGCTGGAGATTAATACAAATTCTCTTCTTGATAATTACTTGTGAGCTTACTTGAGCTACTTGAGTTACTTATGTCTTCTCTTCTTTTAGCTTAGTTAATCTTTCATCAAGTCAATTATCAAAATGCACAAGACACAGAAGTTAGGCTCCTAGAGCCAGGGCAAAGCCTCTCCCTCTTGGAGAGGAAAACTCGCAAAGAATTATTCTTATAGATCTTCAAATGAAAAGTACCATGACCAAGACTCAGACCCTTGACCTAGATATGCTTCCAAGACCTTGATTCAGCTTCTTCAACTTTGATTCTTCTTTTTACCAATTTGCTTAGTTCTGCATCAATACTAGAGACCTTCACCTTCATCTTGTATATGCTTGTATTTGATTTGCTTGAATTGTAGAAAGGTAAATCAAAGATTTACCTTCCTCACTATTGCTGCCTCTTCTTCTTATGATGATTGTCTCAACTTCAATAAATTCTTTCTTCAGATCAACAACCCTGAACTAACACTCTTAAACTCAAATTTATACTTACTGTACCCTTCCTGCACTTATCTGAAACTTTGCTTCAGTCACTGCAATCCTATACCTCATGTACTTTCCACAATTTTCCTTCCTGCTCTTTTGTTTCAGATCCGCACTTATTCACTGTCTTATTATCCGCACTTATATGTTGCCCTTTATCCGCACTTATATCCTGCCCTTTTATCCGCACTTCTATACTGCCTTTTATCCACAATGTCTTCTTGAAGATATCTGCACTTCTATACTGCCTCTTATCCGCAATGTCTTCTTGAAGATATCCGCATTCAGGTTTCAGTAAAGTTCGCTTTCATGTTTCATTGATGTCCGCATACATGTCCTGCACCTTTGTTTCAGATTCGCACCTTTTACTGTCCCTTATCCGCACTTATGTGTTGTCCTTCTTCCGCACTGTCTTATTGGAGATGTTCGCAAACTTTCCACTGTAAAATCAGAGAGACAGTCGCAGTTGTTGTAATCTAATGAGCCGCAGTTAACAAGGTTATATATAGTGTTCCGTCTGGCTTTGATGCCGACGTGTAGGCCGACTTTCCCAATGAATATAGGCCGACATGAAGGGTTGTAATTTCAGCGTTTGGGAGAGCATCTTCTTGCATATTTCGAGAGTCATCTCTTCATTGTATATTGTCAAGATCTTGGAGCATATTGATGACTAGACCCTTCATGAATATGACACTTAACTTAATTTATATCTAGAAGATAATTCCTAATAGACATCAAGAAGAAGTCTATAAACCTATAATAAAATCTTGCTCATGAAACCCATGAAGCAAGCAAAACAAAAATATATTTTATTATTTTGACTTCTTCTTTTCATAAGTACATAGTTATGAAGACCGACCTAGTTACACTTTTCAACACTCCCTCTTAACTAGGGAGGTATTCATACAGATACATGGTCACTTTCAAACTGAAGAATCTCATAAGAAGAATCAGATTGGTAATCGCATCTGTATAGCATCATATCAACCAGCATTGTCCTAGTGCAAGGCCTTGACTAATAGCCCCATCTCTCAACAAGACAATGGGCTACAATGTTGGCGAGACACATGACGAATAGACACCATAGTCATTATCTCTCCAAGGTGCATACCCCACCTAGGTGTTCCCAGAGTATGACCTTCTTGGACTATTCTTCTCTTAGATAGCCAGCCCTCAAAGAATATCGGTCCACGACTACTCTTATCTTGAATGCCCTATCTCATTCTCAAAGAGTACCTAATGCCATATGATTACACAATCCTCCATTCTGTCTTCCAAGTGAATACCAAAATGATGTGTTTATCCATTCTCTTCACATGGCCTTCACTAAGACTTACGGTTGTTAGTCCTTGTCTAGCGCATGACACATGTAATAGAGAATCACATGCGTCACTCCCTCTTAACACAAGAAGGACATACTTCAAGTTTCTTCCAAGCAAGAAACTTACCACCAGGCTCCCTATCAACCAGGGTCCTATAGCAGCAATCGAACTACTCATGAAGAATTCCTCCCCTCGATGTCATGGTTTTTCGATATTGAGGAATCTTCAAGTTTTGGCTTCATAGGGCACAGATCATCCATCACTTTCAGTCACGAGTCATGTCCACTATCAGAAAGTGATTCATCAGTCTTTCTCATCTGGTCCACCGTTATGCCATGCTGCTTTCCTTCGAATCATCTCCAAGGATCATACATCCATTCTTATGATTAACAGCCCTGCACAAATTCATCCAGATAAACATATGCATATGAAATTTTATAACAAAAGTTACCTTAGTGATGATCTTCCCCCATGACATCTTCCTGTAGGCATCGACATCCTTCATACAGATTGACACATCTCCTAATGATATGTTTTTCCAAGGGTCTTCTTCTTTACCAGACTTCTGTCAGAGTTTGCATATCTTCCCAGGAGATCTCCTAGTCACATCTTCTTGGCCTCCGGATGATAACTGCCTCTTGACATGGTTGCATTTAATGATCTCTTCCTCTCTGCACATTCTTCATTCCCAAGATCTTACAAATTTTCCAATTTCTTGTTTATGTACAACCACCTCATATTCTATGAGAACATATTATGTTGATTTCATGTGTCATGCACCGAGAGATCCTCCTTCATAGATCATACTCCTAAATATGCAAGTCTATTACCTACAACCATATGACATGACTTCACAGCATCCAATATCAACATATATGTCTGCATACCTTATACCTATTTCCCTGAGTCATCCTGTAGCAATTTCTCTAGAATGAAGAGCTTCATTCCTTTGGCCTGCTCCATCAATATGTCATCACATCCAGAATTTTGTTTCCATGATGACCCTTGATCTTGATGACTGCTTTACTTTAGTAATGTTATCAGAGAGGTTTTCCATAAGCTGTTTCACCGAGAGCTTCTTCCATGCTTATTAACGTACATTGCTTCCTAACATACTATTTTACAATCAATCAGAAATCACTTAAAGAGAAAGATGATCTTAATCATAATAGAGATCTCTTGCTTCCTCTTTCTTAGATCTCTTAGCATCAGGTTCTTCTCTTTCATTAGTGACATGGGCTTCTTCCTTTTTCCTCTTGTCCTTTCCAGATTTAGGACAATCTCTTTTATAATGCCCAAGTTCATTACATCCAAAGCATCGTACGTTGTCCATATTCCTTCTTTTATTCTGAGGGCCAAATTTTCCGAATCTTTCTTTCTTCCTGTATGAGGCTGCAAAGGCATGATTCTCTTCACTTGATCCTGTATCAACTTTGGCCTTTAGTCTTGTTTCCTCTATTTTACATAGAGACCATAAATCATGGAATGGGGTGGCTTCTTTCTTCCCGTATAGACTAGAAGTGAAGTTTCCCCATTCTTCTGGTAGAACATTCAGCACCACTGTAGTCATCTCAGTGTCAAACATTACTTCTCCTAGTTCCTGTAGTTGATCTCTTATTTCAGAAATCCTCATAAAGTATGGAGTGATTCCTTCTTCCCTTCATAATTTCATTTTGTATAGTTCTTGTCTCAGAGAGATTGCTTCTCCTACAGTACTCACAGAGAATAGCTCCACCAATTTATCATATATTTGTTTTGCAGTCTTTAGCTTTGATACATAGGGAATGAGAGAGTCTTTAATGGATTCTATGAGAATTCTCTGGGCTCTAATTTCTCCCTTCATGTACTTGGCATGGGCTGGAGCATCTTCTTTTGGGGGTTGAATAGTAGATCCTTCGATACAGTCCATTACTTCGTCTTCAATTAAATTCAAGTTTGTCCCCTTCCTCCAGGAAATAAAGTTTGATGACCCAACTAGCTTGTTGCTTTCTTTACAATAAGGCATCTTGACAGCTAGGATCATGGATACTTACTTGAGTAGTGTGGCTTGCAGCGTCCTTGATGATGTTTGAAAATGAAGCCAAGGGTTTCCTTCAAGATAGGAGCTTCTTCAATGTAGGTGTACTTGAATCTTTGATTATAAAGAATATCTTCAGAAGTTGAGGTTCTCTTCAAACAATGTCTTGAGTGCAAATCATTGATGGCAAAGATTAATTTCTTAAATGAGTTGATCTTTTGAATGAGATAAGAGATCTTACTTAAAGTAGCTTGATAGTCTTCCTTGCAAACTGATTTGACTTTCCAACCCAAACTTTGATCTTTGATTCCTTGAGTTTCTTTGTTGACAAGCAGCTCTTGTGTTCAGCGCCTTAGCTCTGATACCATGTTGAGAATTTGGAGGCTGGAGATTAATACAAATTCTCTTCTTGATAATTACTTGTGAGCTTACTTGAGTTACTTATGTCTTCTCTTCTTTTAGCTTAGTTAATCTTTCATCAAGTCAATTATCAAAATGCACAAGACACGGAAGTTAGGCTCCTAGAGCCAGGGCAAAACCTCTCCCTCTTGGAGAGGAAAACCCGCAAAGAATTCTTCTTATAGATATTCAAATGATAAGTACCATGACCAAGACTCATACCCTTGACCTAGATATGCTTCCAAGACCTTGATTCAGCTTCTTCAACTTTGACTCTTCTTTTTACCAATTTGCTTAATTCTGCTTCAATACTAGAGACCCTGACCTTCACCTTGTATACGCTTGTATTTGATTTGCTTGAATTGTAGGAAGCTTCCTCACTATTGTTGCCTCTTCTTCTTGTGATGTTTGTCTCAACTTCAATAAATTCTTGCTTCAGATCAACAACCATGAACTAACACTCTTAAACTCAAAGTTATACTTACTGCACCCTTCCTGCACTTATCTGAAACTTTGCTTCAGTCATCCGCAATCCTGCACCTCCTGTACTTTCCACAATTTTCCTTCCTGCTCTTTTTTTCAGATCCGCACTTATTCACTGTCTTATTATCCGCACTTATATGCTTCCCTTTATCCGCACTTATATCTTGCCCCTTTATCTGCACTTGTATACTGCCTTTTATCCGCAATGTCTTCTTGAAGATATCCGCTTTCAGGTTTCAATAAATTCTGCTTTCATGTTTCAGTGATGTCCGCATACATGTCTTGCACCTCTGTTTCAGATCCGCACCTTTTACTGTCCCTTATCCGCACTTGTGCAATGTCCTTCTTCCGCACTGCCTTAATGGAGATGTCTGCAAACTTTCCACTGTAAAATCACAGAGACAGCCACAGTTGTTGTAATCTAATGAGCCGCAGTTGACAGGGTTATATATAGTGTTCCATCTAGCTTTTAGGCCGACATGTAGGCCGACTTTCCCAATGAATATAGGCCGACATGAAGGGCTGCAATTTCAACATTTCTGAGAGCATCTTCTTGCATCTTTCGAGAGTCATCTCTTCATGGTATATTGTCAAGATCTTGGAGCATATTGATGACTAGACCCTTCATGAATATGACACTTAACTTCATTTATATCTAGAAGATAATTCCTAATAGACATCAAGAAGAAATCTATAGACTTATAATAAAATCTTGCTCATGAAACCTATTATCACTCGCCAGATTCCCAAGGTTGAAGAAGGAATCCCAACAGAGGTAACCGCAAACCAAGCTTTTGACTTGATAGCTAGCCCTATCAAGCCGGGGAGGGCTCTCTCCAAAGGGTCACAACCAGCAGGGTTGGAGCAATTAGGGTTTAAGGCTAGGTATGAAATGCAGGGATTTGTTTTTATTTGGGGTTGGATCACTGAATAAGGATTACGTCAAGGGGACTAGATTAGGCGCAATGAAATGGAATTGCAGTCCATTCGATGGGGCAAGGTAGGTAGAAGGCTCAACATTTAAAGGTGATTTTGGTGAGATGGAATAAGACAAATGAGGAGCTAGGAAGAGCATATGAGATGAGTTCTTCCTAAACTGAAGAAAATGGACAGATTATGAAAAATTTCCCAAAACAGAGCATAAAAAACATGAATTCTGCCTTTCAACTTGAAATTTAACATATCATAGACATGAAAAGGCTTATGAGCTTACAAAACATTCATACAAATGATCACAAAGAAAAAACTATGTCAAACATTCATACCACATGAATCCCAAAGAAATAGCTGCAATTTTTCATTAATTTCCAGGCCAAACTAGTTCTTAGTCAATACACTAACTTTCAAACTGATGCCAACCTTTGACACCTCTGAAGACCTGAGCTAAATAGACCTCAAAACCACCTCCACTCATCCATAGGGGTCGAATCTATGAAGTGAGGGAGATATTACACAAAAATTTGAACTGATAGCTAGAGTATAGGATGAGAAAAGTGACTCAATCCTATCTCTAACGAACTGATTCATTACACCTCAACTGATTGACTTACCTAATGTATTTGCCCTAGATAAAAGTAAAATCATGACATTTACATTCATCTTGACCATTTACATAAGTAATTTCTCATTTCCCAATGTAAAAAGTCAAACTGGAGTGAAACTCAAAAAATTGTTGAAGACTGTGTAAAATGCAATTTCCTTGTCAAACGCGCAGCGTCTAGGCAGAAAAAATGGCCTTTGTTCATGACTAGTTTTGAGTGCCTTCCCGGTGTCCAAATCAACTCCAAGATAGCTCATTGGAAAGCCCTTTGAGTCTATTTTCCAAAACTACCTCCAATTTTGAAAATGGTGCTCATTTGCCTTGTCAAAATTCTGTTCTCCCAAGACTGGTAAACGTGCAATGACCAGGTAGATTTGGAGGAAGAAACATGAAAATTTGAAGGTTTTTGGCACTTTTGATGGACCAGTTCTCCTCCAAAAACTCTGAAACTTGCTAGGGTTGATGTCCTCATCAATATGAACATGTTGGTGGTGGCCATTGTCATTTGGAGGCCCCAAAAAAGAGCGTAGCATCCTAGTCGCTGCGCCTTTGGAAAAAAATTTGTGTGCAAAAATACCCAAAACACACAGAAATGAACAAAAGTGCAAGGTGTGCCAAAATTTTGTCCAAATGGTGAGGGTACTTGCTCATCAAGTGCTTGAGGCATGGAGTGACACTTCAGCAAGTATGTCTAATTTCTCTTTCTCTCCTTGCTTAGTAAAATTTTCAATTTTAGCATTGGCTCTTTTGAGCTTGGCCAATGCAACTCTCTCTTTCTGTGCATGAATTTTGACCCTTGTCCTCAACAAGTCATTGTCCTTGTTGACCTTCTCTAGCAACCTCTCCAAATGTAGATTGGCTCTATCAAGCCATGGTTCCCTGTCCTTGCTGATTTCTAAGGCAAGCAGTTCATTTGGTGTGAGGTGGTCTGCTATCTCAGCTTCCCTTTGTCTCTCAAGGGCTAGAGCTCTTTTCAACCCTCTAGTCCTTGGTCTTTGTCTTGGAGGCTGACCCTCCTCATCATCAAGTTCACCAAACCTTTCCAATGTTTCCTCAAGCAAGGCTTTAGCCTTTTCTGCCTCTCTTTGTGCTTTGATACACTTCACCTCATTGATGGCCTGCTTGGTCTTCAGCTGTTGATTTTCTTGCTCAAGGAAGTCAATCACATATTTTGCCCTCTCAAGATTAGTTTCAAGTTCACTAAACTTTGCCTCTTTGCCTTTGATTGTTGCACTAGTAATTTTGTCTTCATCTTCCTCACCTACATCAATCAACTGAAATTCATGCTCTATCTCATGTTTGCCCTCCTCATCATCAATGTTTGGCTCTTTTGCCTTTTCCTTGTCTTTGTCTACCTGCTGTGTTGATGAAGAAGGCATGGCCCCTTTCACTCCAACTGAAGCAAACACGTCCTATAGCCTCTTCGATAAGTTTTGGGAAAAGGGTCAACCTCAGTCAAACTAGCCCATGCTGCCTCAATATCTTCCTCAGTGCTTGATGACTCTTAATCATGATGTGATGATGACGAAGGGTTACAGAAAGGTGAAGAGGAAGGATCAATATGAGGTGAATGAAACTGACTTGGTGATGATGTATGAGCAGCAGGCTGAGATGGAGGAATAGATATGGGAGGATGAGATGATGAAGGGGTATTCTGATCATGCTGACTAGGTGGGGTAGTAAAAATCTCATTTGATATGAAGGTGTCCCATGGAATGTTCATTTGATCAAGCTGATACATGACTATCATTTTGATGAGGGAGTGGTGGAAAATACTCTACATTTGATGACCATAATCTCTCTTTTGTGAAATATATGCCATGTTGTCAATGTTGCGGGAGAGATAATAGGGTATGTGAAGAATTCTGACTCTAGTAAAGTGCATGAGGAGCCGGATATGATAGGAATAGAGTCTAGAAAACCTCCCCTCACAGGTGAAGTGTTTCATGATGGCTTTCATCATGGGGACATATTTGTCAAGGAGATGAGAGAGGAAAATTTGTCTTTTTTTCATCCTTGTACCTTGGTTTAAGATAGGGCTCATAGTAGCAATGATCGAGGTTTCCTTGCTTAAACCATTTTTCTCCTACATTTGGGATCCCTGTAGCAGCTGCAATGATATTAGTGGACATAGTGAAATTGACCCCGGCAAGAGTGACCTGTCTATCATGAAGATTGGAAATGAGCAATCTTGTTAACATAGGATGATACTGGATCTTCTGCACTTTCTCACAAAATTCAAAACAACCCACATGTTTAAAACATGACACAGTGAGGGGAGAAGCCATAAGCTCTCTAGTGGTTGCTGGTTCATGTCTAATGACTTTCCTTCCCTTTTTATATGACTTTTTCTTTGGTCTCTACTCCCCACTAATAGTTCTATTCTCCTCTTTAGCCATATCTGAATTTTGAAACCCTAGGGTGATGGAATGAAATGGAGGGAATGTGAAGTGGAAAGAAATGTTTTGGGAAATGGGAGGAATGGGAATGTCAATGGGAACCTAGGTTTTTGTAAACCCTAGGATTTAGTGGTATTAGGAATGGTATTTATTTTAGGGAATAGGGGTATGGGAAATATATGTCAGTTTAGGGATTTAGTTTTGAAATGAGAACTAGGGCTTCTTTTTGGAAAAAACTTCAATTTTTTTATAAAACACAAGATATATCACTGAATAGATGTCTTAGGGTTTACTCACTGACCAAGAGAGTTTTGAAGAAAATCCATGCAGAGATCTGGCATTTGCTGATGAAGTAGGAGGCTATCAAGTGGTTTTCTATCTTCCTGAGCAAACGCGCAGCGACCACCTCCAAACACGCAGCGTCCAGGCGAAATGGTCTGCGGAATTCGGGCAAACACGCAGCGATTGTGCTCAAACGTGCAACGTCTCCCTCAAACACACAGCGACCATCTCAAACGCGCAGCAACCCTGAAAATTTGCTCATTTGCTCACTAAAAATGTGAAATTTCTCCTTTGCTGAGGATTGCTAAAGGGTGAATGAAACAAATAGACTTCGCTTTGAGGTTTTGGAATGGCTTTATAACTTAGTGGATTTGATTTTTTTATTTGAATTACCCATTTTCCTTATGTTCATTTTTCTCTTCTTCAAACTTTGACACTGATACTCTTTAACCTTTCTGTCTTTTTTCTTTGCAGGTTTATCAACTAATGAAGCTTAAATTTATTTGCTTCAATTTGGCTGGAATGATTGAATTGACAGCTAGGGAATAGTTTATTACATATAAAAACATAAAATTACATTTGAAAAATTAAACAATAAATTACATATTTGATTTTATATCAAAATAGCATTTTGATATAAAAATCATTGAAATAATTACAACCTGAATAAAAAAAAATAACTACGAAGTAATGATCTTCTGTAAAGGAAGATAGAATTTTCTTTGAGTCCCTCTCATATACTTGCTGACTTTATTTGGATGGAGTAATGACCTTGAAAAACAAAAAAACTAATGACCTAATGAGACTTTTTAGACCTGATCTTCATGACTGACTTTGACTGAGACAAATCATGGTGACAAGAGCATTTTCATAGGTGTTATTATGCTCAAGAAGACATGGGAGTGAGTCAACAAATCTGGTTCTTTGAAGGAGAGTGAAATTTTATTGAGGAAAGCTACCATTAGTGAAAGAAATTTACCATGACCTAATGGAATGATATAAAAATTTCAAAATGAGACACCTAAAATGAGAAATGAAGAGATGATATCGATCACTGATGGCAGAATGCATATTCTGACTCTAACAAAACCCATGAAGCAAGTAAAACTAAAATATATTTTAAAATTTGACTTCTTCTTTTCATAAGTACATAATTATGAAGACCGACCTAGTTACACTTTTCAACAAGAGTTGCAGTGCAGATGCAGTTGGCAGTAGTATGCAAGGTCAACAGCAGCGCAGTAGTTGGTGGACAGCAGTGTCAAACATCAGCAGCGCAGAGGGAGATGTTACAGATTCAGTGTGTTACTTCAACAAGTTGCATTACTAAAACACATTCCTCGCTAAGAGGGAGTGTTGATTTCTGGTAGCATCAGATGTGCTCTAAGTCTCAAATTTTGCAGGGAGGCTTAGACACATGTATTCCAAAATACCCAGAAAGTGTTTTGGACAATTCCACCCGGATGGGGTTTTATTAAAATAATTAACTATTTTTAATGGATTCCTAAGTCTAAACTTAGGGAATTTAAATAATTGAAGTGTATTAATAGAACTGGGTGTGAATCTTCTAGAAAAAGAGAAAGATCAAGTCAAGTTAATCTTATCTCTTGATTATGTTTTAATCTGGGTCGTTGATTTCTCAACGAGAAGGTTATATGAGAAGGCTTGATGGGCATTTGGAAATCACATCAGGAGATGATCTAGAGATCGATTTCTCAAGTGAGCAGTGCAGAGCAGCCAGAGAGATCATCGAATTGATTCCTGCGGTGAGGGGCAAAGATAGTTTCGGTTGGAGAGACTTTTCCTCAGTCTGGAATACATCGCAGAGAAGGCAGAGAGAGGACACAAAAGAGGTCGCGCAAGAGCTATCCTGGGCAGCGCTAAGCCTCTGAAGAGATTCGATATTTTGCTGAGGATGATACCAATCCAATGTCGGAGAGTCTGGGCATGAGACCGGAGGGGCTAGAGGATCAGTATCCAGCCAGCAGAAAGATCAGTTGAAGGGAGTGACGCAGTCCCCAGCTATTGAAACGCAGAGCTGCGAAGAGGCAGTTTGGGGCTTGTTAGTTCAGGGTTGGGTCAGTGTCGGATCTCCAATGTTAGTGTGACGTAATCCGCACTAATTCTCAGTCATTCAGATTCTCTATTGGATAGCCAGATTTGGGCATCCAGATTGTATTTAGAAAAACTATTGCTTAATAATACAAACCCTCAGCTGCTGCATCGGTTTTCCCGCATTGGGTTTTTCCGGAGACATTTGTCCAGAAATAACGATGTCACTTGTGTGTGTTGTATTTCTTCTTGCTCAGTACTTGTCTTCCGCATTTTATTTATTTAAGTGACGGTTGCAGTTGTATTTGCTTCGATATTTACTTGTAGAACACAGTAAATAACTTGTAGAATTTAACAAGTAGGAGAAGTAAAATCAATGTGTTGTAGTAGGAATTCGGGTCACCAAATTTTCATATGCCCCTCCCGTCGTTGCTCTTTCATCATGTTCCAGAGAGCAGTGTTGTGAACAAGAGCCAGTGCTAACGCCCGACCCCTCTCCCCAAACAGTTAACACATAAACTTTAAATAGAACCATGCGCCCATATGGTTAAGAACTAACCGGTGGCATGGTGGTGGAGCTTTGGACTGTATTGCGGTAGGTCGCAAGTTCGACTGCCGCCGAGGCCTTTGGGGTTGTTAACAAAATTTTGGCCAATGTGAGGCGCCATGTGGCAACCTCCTATTGGACCACCCAAAACACTTCGACCAATCAAGTTATGCCAACACACACCTGTATGGAGTGGACACATGGCGAGTTCTGGTTGGTCCACTGTACACCCAGTTGGCACGTTGACATCATCATGACATCAGCAGTACGAATTGCTCAGTCAGCAGCCCAGTCAGCGCAATTGCAAAAAAAATTGTTGTTGGTCAAAAACTTCAGAACACCATAACTTTGTCATACGACGTCGGATTGAAGCGATTCAAGCATCGTTGGAATCGGGACGACAAACACTACGACTTGACGCCGGTTTCGAGAGATTCCGAGCACTTTCATTTTATATCCTAATTTTGATCTCCGAATCAACAATAAATGGGAAATCATCCTCTGCAACCAACTCTCCCTGGCCATGAGATCAACATGCACCACAATATTGGCTAGGGTGTTTGTTTCTACACCGAAACCAGCAATCTTCTGTTAGGGTGTGTCTTTCAACACCGAAATTGGGAAATATTAGGGTCTCCCCTTTACTCAAAAGCTCCTGGAGCTCCTTACCAATTTCTTCAATAATTTATTCGCATGCTCTCCCTCAATCTCCTTCACCCTTTTAATAATAATTCTCCCCTTCAAAAACCATGGGTATGTTGACATTTTGTACCTCAAAAAGTGTTTAGCCCTCTTTAATGCATGGCCTAACATTAAATTGATGGGGGCAAAGAGGACCCTGAAGTTGATTTTGTGAGATACAAAGTCAATATGCTTTTATAAGTAAAAAGTGTGTTTTCAAGAAAACACAAGTGTATTTCATAAAAAGCACAAGTGTGTTTTCTCATAAAGTGAGATTTAGCAATCCAATGTGAGCATGACTTGGATCATGAGCTCAACAATCAATTAAGATTTAATCTCAGTCATTTATTTCTTATGAGAGCCTATAAAAGCACAGTGTGGGTTAGAGGCAAATTATTAATGAGAGAGTCATTCATGAGGGCATTCATTCATGAGATTCATGTGATGATGAGAAATTAATGATGTTGGAAATACTAAGAGGGGGGTGAATCAATATTTCTTAGTAATTATTAACTTATTAATCTTTTCCGAGCATTAGTTATTCTTCAGCAATATTCAAAACAGTAAATAAATGGTACACAGTGAACACAAAGATTTTTAGGTGGACAACCCCCTCCGAGTCAAAAAACACCAAACGTTTTTCTAACAAGTTCTTTTAAAATCTTCAGTCCTAACTGAAAAGAAAGCTACAACTCCCTAGAACTCTAGAAAAGCATTCTTCTCTAGTACCCAGTGGAAGGATGCCCCAACGCCCTACGTTTTATCAACAGTCAGCTGAAAGGATGCTCCAACACCAAGCAAGCTCCAACTTGCCCTATCACCACCCTACCACCCTGAAGTGTTTTCAGGCACCCACCTAAAGGTGACTTCAAACACCTCCCTAGCACCACCCTACCGCCCTGAAAATGACAAATTTAATACAAAAAATTGTGGACTCCCGTACTAGGGATAATGGTCCACTTTACAATGATGTATAATGATTTTTTGACTGATCAACAACTCTAGGACCTAAACCCTTGTCCCAACAAACCCTAGGACCGAAAACCCTTGTCCCAACTACAAACCAAACCCATGTACCAAAACAAAATGACTTATACAATAGTTCAATCTCTTTACAAGACTCTTCAACAACTTGTATAATACAATGCCTGTGATGTTATTTGTTGCTAATGATGAACGTAGGAGTCCCTTTTCTGCCTTACTGCTATAAAGACTCATGTATGATGATGTTGCTTCTGCCTGTAGAGACCCTAACTGCTTCTTGTCAAAAGATTATACTGCTGTTGCCAAAAGGTTATGAGGCCAGTGCTGATGATGAAATTCAATGCGACTACTTGCTGCAAATGATATAATTACCCTGTCCTTGCACTGAAGTGATGCCACTATTTTTTTTATAAAACTTCTGTAGAACACCTTCTTTTCTCATTCAATGAACCTCTTACTCTATAAGTCAGCTTGCAGGGATGGCACATACATATATAAAGCAGGTCCACACCAAACATAGCATTTCACTTTTTGCTGCTGCAAAGATAGATTGATGACCGAGCTTAAGTGTGATTGCAACTCAAGACAGGACTCTGTTTTATATATATATTCTTGCTGTTGGTTATAAAGCCTCACATCTGTAGCTAATAAGCTCTAGCACACATGTGAGAGCCCTTAACACATTCCTTAAGTCTTTAGTGCAAATGATGCAGATCTAATGGACTTAGAGCCTTGAGTCTTCGCTTGTTTTCTTTCCACTTCGGTTGATAGGTGCCCAGAATTTGTAATTTGACCTCAGAAAGGGTGCCCTAGATAAGGGCCGAGAGCTTCAATGGGAATCCTCTACCTGCAAAGGAAATGCCCAACGAATCCCAATTCCCAAAAGAAAGGAACAAGTAAACCCTTAACTAAAAGTCTAAAACACTACCTGCAATAAGAAGAAACGGAACGGATCCCAACAAAATAACCAATATACAATACCCAGATCAAGATTAACCTTCGCTGGTCTGTAATTTTTGACCTTACAATTCAGATTTTATGTGTTAATTGTGTCATAGTAATACCATTTAAGGATCACACCTACAGCTATAATCAAAAAACTAACCTAAGTAAATCCAAAAACCAAAAGTATACAATTCACTGACCTGTAACAAGACCGTACTTGATCATCAAGGACTTCCTAAACACTGTACCTTGTTGTGCCCTAGATGTGTGTCGTCCTCCACCACAGGTCCGAAAACTATGCATCACAATTCAGAACCTTGAATATTTCTCAAACCGTGAAGAAGTATGTGGAGTGCCACATACCACCGGAAACATCTCGACGAGAAGAATCCATCTAGAGTGGTATGGATGCAAGAAACAATGAGTTGCCATGTCATATTGGCCAATGAAAGTGGAGCATCTCCTGGTGCTGCTTGGGTTGACATCAATGACAACCACTTATCAACAAATGAGAGAATCATTAATGAGGAGAGAGTAGAGGGTTTGAAGCTCGCTTGGAGCTGCTGAATTTTCATGAGGAGGCCGAATTTCTGGAGGATGAGTTCTTTGCTGCAGTTTTGGCACAGAAATTGAGAGCCATACAGTGTTGACGTAAGCCGTATGGTCCAGTAACATCATCTGCATTTATTACCCGCACAAAAACCAAGAATACCGGGTGGGAAATTTGAGGAGGAATTCTGCTCTACTATACGGTCTGCTAACATGATTTTCTAGGAAAAAGGACAGTAAGCTTATGACAGTACGGCTACACTTTGTTGAGTAATTTCTGCTGTAAATTCTCTGATAATTCTGTTGTGTAAATTCCAAGAAGAGGAAGAAAATAAAGCAATCATTCTCTGGGTTTTCCCCTTTGGGGTTTTTCCCTGGTTATTGACTAAAATTAATTGAGTACTTTGTGTGATTGATTATTTATTGTTTTCAGCTAAATGACCTAAATATTTGTGTTGTGAAATGAGTAATTAATGTTTTAACTAGACTTCTACATCGTATCAGAGCTAGGAGGCATAAGAAGTTGAATATTTGCTCTAAAAATTGTTCTCCTGTGAAGCTGTGGTTATTATCTTTCTGGGTTTTGCTAGAGATTGCAAGAGTTCTCTGGATTTTGCAAGAGGTTGCAAAAGTTTCCTGGCTTTTGCAATAGGTGGCAAAAAGTTTCTGGGTTTTGCTCTAGAGTGCTTAAGTTTTCTGTTTTTTTTCTGGGTTTTGCATTTTGGTAAGTTGTTATGGCCACTTCTGGAGTTTTAAGAGTTGGAGGTCTTAGATACGAGGACAGACAATGTGGGACTGAGAATTGGAGGCCATGGACGGTAATAATTGGACTTCTCCTTGAAGAATGGGAGCTATGGGAAATTATGGAAAGCATTGTGGTACCTCCACAAGATCCACAACAATTAGCTGAGTTCAAGAAGAAGAACATCCAAGCCAAGAGGATAATTCTTGATGGTGTGACGGACCACATTGTTCCTCCCATCAGCAGTAAGGCTCTTGCATGTGAGATGTGGTACTCCTTGAAGAAGTTGTACCACTGTTCAAGCCAAAACAGAATCATGTGTTGAATTTTTGTAACTATGGTCGGACTTCATTATTTTGACCCTTGATGTATTTATATTGATTATTGTAAAGCATGTTTTCAATGCTAGAGTCAAAAAAAAAAAAAAAAATTATTAAAAAGACATGTTCTTCATGTCAGTTGAAAAAGGAAGAAGTTTGAATTTGTAAAAATTGAACTTTTTAGGCTCCAAAAGGATGAAGTCGGCCTCCTCCTAGTCAAGTCAGCCCAGTTAAAGCAAGGCGCCCATTTGATCCTTCAAGATGCCTATTTAGGTGACTCAACCTCCTCTCCAAGAAGCAATTCGGATTTGATCTTATCTTTTGTTGAAGCATATGAAGAAGGCGAGTAAGGAGGACGAAAAACCAAGGCTAGTTGAAGGATGAAGATACTTCCGGATTGAAGGACAAAATGATTTTTGTGACAACCTTTTGTTGATGAACCGAATTACTAAGATGGCACCTTTTGGAAGGACCAAATCTATGAAGTAGAAAAGCAGCAAGACCGAGCTCTATTCTAAGGAAGAAATCTTTGTGATCTATACTCTGTGAAAGGCAATAAGAAGTTCAAGCTTTGAGGCAGACAAAAGATGAGCTTTGAGGAAGACTGAAGTCGAATTCTGAGGAAGGCAGAAAGCCTAATCTAGTTCTATGGGAAGATGATTTGACTAGGATGGATGGACCAGGGTTTGACCATGTTTGATCATGTATATGACCAAGGTGTCTAGGTGTATCTCAATTGAAATGGAGAATTTCTCTATTGAAAAAGGTTGTTGGGTTTCCCCCATGTGGGCTTTCCCAAGGTAAACTATTGTGTTCTTTGTGTGGTTGTCTCTTCATGATCCTACTGTCATAGATGTTAAATGGTTGATGCCTTTTGTGTAATTGTTTAATAATGGAATGATGGATAAGAATGTGAAAAGAAGTAAATTATTAGAAGCAATTATCAAAATAGAAGACCTTATGAAAAGTCAACATGGTATCAAAGCCAGGTTTGAGGAAAGAGCAACTTTCGCCTTTGTTTCAAGCCATCCTCTAGGGCTTGATCTGTTAATTAGCCCTAGTTGTCCTGGTCAATACTCCATGACGAAACCACCATCCTTCGATCAGGTTGAGTTTTCATCACTAAATACTATGTGATCCAAGCCCTAACAAGGATTCGTCCAAGCATCAAAAGGGAATAGATAAACTATGTTTGTTCTATGGACTATGAAAGGAATACCAAGCCTCCTAGAGTTTAAGACATAGGGTCGAATAGACCTTAGAATATATTGAATCAATCCAAACATCTCGAACAAAAGATGCGACGAATCTCAGAGGTTGTCTTAGTGGGCCGAAGAAGAACCAAAATTTGTTTCAGAGGACCTAAAGCATCAAAGAAGAAGGTCGAAGTTGCCTCAGTCTTGAAAGAGTCGAAAAAACTCAAGTAAAAAAAAAACAGGGTAGAAAGATCCCTTAAGATAATCTCAGAGAATCTGAAATACCTGAAATGATGGAAGAGGCCGACTACAACTTTATTTTTGGTTTGAAATTTGTTGTTGTGATTCACCAAGTCATGATTTTGAGCTTATTTTGTCTATAAGCTTATGATGAAATTCCCTGTCTAATGTGATCATACTAAAAGGCCGAATCACACTTGGATAAGGTCAAAATTCTTAATCCCTCACTCTGTTTTAATAAGAAGAAAGGACAGAGTTTTTAGATAACTATTACAACAGTGTATCACAAGAAGAACATATAATTTAGAGGTATGTCTTTAGTTGTGGATACAAAGAAGTCTAATTGCAACCAAAAGATCGAAAAGGATACCTCAGACCTCAAGAATAAGGATAGAGGCTGAGTAACTTCAGAATGACACAGTAAATTGAAACGTCAGAGTCATTTTGTGACCAGGTCAAAGTTTGATCATACCTTGTGTTGACCACACTTTGTCAACGACCCCATAGCAGTACACCCCCATTTTTTCAAATGGGATTCATCATGTTCGACGTGTTCGCGCCATTCAGATTCCATCGACAGCCGACAATTTTATGAACGATGTAAGCCCATTCTGCATGTTTATGATCTAAGTAAGACCACCATGTATGTAACAACCTAGGTAAGCCTAGTATGTTGGTAACGATTTCTATCCTAGGAGGTTTTTTGTCTCACTTATTTGTTTGTGTTTTTCGACACAAGTGATCGCCAAGGTTTTCCCCTCTAACTTCACCCCAAAGCTAGGGTGGATTTTGTCATCAAGATGCTAAGCGAGTCCTAGTGTTTTCTATAGAGTCTTTGTAAAAGTAGTTTGGGAATAATCCTAGCTAATTGGCTAGATTATTTTATTACAAGCTGTTTGGTCTACTAGATCATGTTTTGAGTCGCAGAATTGGGTACCTATTTGAGGGTCTATACGAATGGATATTCCCCCTTTATGTGTCTAAATGTATTTATCTTATGTAAAGAGGGTTGGAAAAAATAATTAAATCCCCTCTCAGTCAATTAATTAAATTTTCTGGCCAAATTAATTAAAAAATCCTCAGCCAAAAATTTAATTAATTTTAAGTCCTAGGTGAGTTAAAATTCTTCAAAGGCAAAATTCGTTGGTCCTTAAAAAATAATTTTTTAAAAGTCCCAAGCCAAGGGAATATTGAGAATTTCAAGAAATTTTGGACCCTTGGGCCTAGGTGGTTAAGTCAAAGTCAAAATTTTGAGGTAATTAACTCAAAAATATTATTTTTGAGTTAATTAAAAATAAATTAAATGATAAATTCGAATTTCCTCAAAATTATAAATTCGACGGTCCATATTAAAAGATGATCAAATCTTTTCGACGGTCGAGATTACCTTGACATGGATCAACTGAACTAGCCGTTGGAGATTTTATCTTATAAATTAGAGGTCTTAGTCAGTCTTTCAGTGATCCGATCTCTGGATCGTGCACTCGCTCTTGAAGCTCTCCTGTAATATTTTCTGGAATAATACAAACGAAGACTTTGGGGTTTTATCTTGATGGTGGTGTTCCTCTTCAGCATTTTATGGTAAACTTGTTCTTAATATTCTACTGGTGATTATTCTAATGGATTGTTGATTAATGGCTCTTGTAGAGTAATTTTGGGTACAGGTATCTTGCCCAGGCTACTGAATCTAGGGTAAAAATATTAATTGGATCGAGCTAACTGTTATCTCTAGCTCATGAAAATTTTATGTTTTATCACTATTTCTCTATTAATTTGACAGTTTAACTTTAAGTTTGCAGAAATCTTCCGAATTTAAAACTGGGCGTTTGGGGAAGTCCTAGTTTGGACTAGCTGACTCTCAAGAGATAACATCTGAAGAGCCCTCAGGATCTAATTCCTCGGGCTTATTTTAATTTATTTTTTTTGCAGGGTTCTTTATTGGGCTTGTGCCTCTCTCTTAAATTTTTATTTTCTAAATTGTGCTGAATTGTTTTAAATCTGGCCAAGAGGGCCTCAAATCTGTAAATTAACAATGTAAATCCCGCTCATTTTTATTTTTTTATCAAAATTTTTTGGGGTTTGCTTTTTACTGTATACATATACTATTTTACTAGGTTTGCTGGTTTCTAGTTTCTTGTTCTGTGCAGGTTCTACAGGGAGATTTTCATAAAATTGTGAGATCTGGCCTCAAGATCGCTTTGGATTGCAGATTTGGGCATGGTTTCGCCTCAAAGTAAAAAATTAGGTGCATTTGAATCAATATTTTGAAGATCTGAGTTATATTGGTGAAATTTTAATTGTTGGGTGAGAAAAAAAATTTATGTACGCTAGTCTGTATGCTTTCACTAGCAGCTTGCTGGTTTTATTTTCCTTTCATCGCTCATCCATATGTTGTTTTCATTGGCCAAACGCAATTCCTCCATTCATCCTCTACGCAACCTTTCTGCCCTTCATCCTCACCATTTGCGTCCTTTTTTTTTGCCACGCTGCTATCCAAGCCCTTTTCTTTTCTTTTTAAAAAAAAACACAGCTCCATCTTCTCCCTGCAGATGCCATCTTCACTGCATCCGTCTGCCCCTTCACCTGCGTGCTCATCCTTCCTTGCCGTTGTCCGTCCGTACGTTGCCTTTCTCCTACTCTTCATGTCGTACGTTGCCCTCAAACCCTCCATCGCTCTCCCTCCTGCGGCTACCTTGCTGCCTGATCCTGCAAAGTTGCGTGCTACTTGCTCCTATCCGTAGCCTTCGACATCCATGCCCTGCAGTCTTCACGCTACGTCATTTGCTGCGGGTTGCCCTCCTTCTTGACCTGCGAATGAATAGACTCAACAAAACAAAACAAACAAAAAATAAAATAAAATCGTATTTCATTCTTTTAATTCGTAGAGTTTGGATTTTATTTTTTTGGGACTTTGCTTTTTCTTTTAGGTTTTTACTTTTTGTTAAATTTTAGATATAGACTTTAGATTTTTTTTAAACCTTACTTTAGTTTTAGATTTTTTTTAGTTTTAGTTTTAATTAAATTTTAGATTTTTCATTTAAAACTTTTATTCTTAGCTTTTCGATTTTGCTAATTTAGTTTAGTTAGTGCTTTAGGATTTTATTTTATTTTTTTTAGATTTTAAAACTCCAAAATTAAAAGATCAATATTTTTTTTTTTTAGTTTTATTGACTTTAGATTTAAAAAAGAAAATAAAAATAAAAATATAAAAAATAAAAAAATAAAAAAGCTCAAAAAGTTTTAAATTTTTAACTTTGGAAAATTTTCAAAAGATTAAAAAATTTTACATAGTCAAGGTGATCTTTAATTTCCTATCTAAAGTTTGACTATATATTTCTGAATCAAAATCACTTAGAATATCATTTAAAATTCGGAAATATTGGAAATATCTAGCATTTAAATTTGATGGTACACTCATGATATATTTTGTTTCGAATTTAAATTGTTGGTTCAAAGTATTTTATGCTTAGCTATGGTTGATGATCGTTTAATGAGCTATCTTTAATTGTGGTTTTAAATTACTTGAAATTGGCGATTAATTGCTTAGTGTAAATTTGAGAATATTTCAAGTGATGATAAATCGCATGTCTTTATCGAACATTGTTAATGCATAGTTGTGGTGCGTTTCATTGAATATCATTGTGGTTGATTGATTTTCATAGCAGCAGTTACATATCAAATACTTGACTTTAATTTCATAGCATGATATTCTGACTCCACAAGGCACTGGTTTTAAAGCTTCAAATCTAATTGAATCTGTGCAATCTCGTTAATCTTATCAAGTACTTGGTCTTTCAGCTATGTCTCCTAAGTTGGTTGATTTTCAACCAATTCTGTTTCTCCATTTCTATTAGGGTCTACCTCCCTTAGCTTGCAAGAAGACAGCTTAGATAGAGAGATTGGGGATCAGGGTGACAACCCCCAATCTGATTGGTTGTCGCGGTGCCTAGACATTTTGTGGGACCACACCTTGCTTACAAGGAAAAGTCTTGAATACCAAGAATTGTGATGTTTTATACTAACATAATCATTCTAAGGCTTTAGCTAGTAGCAGTCAAGCTTGTGTCCAAAAAGATGTTTTCTGCATGAAGACATGCGAGCAAGACATTCTTTGTCAGTTCTAGAAGGCATCATACATAAAAGAAGCGTTTTCACTGATGGCTACCTAAGTTGATCATGAATATTCTGGAAGATACAATATACATCATCTAAGGAGAAGGGTTGATCTACAACAAGTATGAAGCCTTGTCTATATCAAAGGTACGTGTCTGCAAAATTAAAAGGTATGTAAATTAGATAAGAAAATTCCTAGATCTGACAATCTTAGGAATCCTACTGCAACTATCTGAGTTTACTTCTCCTATTATGTAAATAACATTTACATAATTAATTCAAAATGCATCATGAATTATTGAAGTAAACTACTGAAGCAGCCTACACTTAATTAAATATGATTCTGAAACAAGGAAATTGAGCGAGAAATCAATCACACATAGGACACCTTTATTTTGGACTAAGTCCTCGGAAAAACCCAATGCGGGAAAACCGGGGCAACAGATCTGAGGGTTTGTATTATTAAGAAGTAGTTTTCCAGATACAATCTTTGGATGCCTTGCTGGCTATCTAGTACAGAGAAATCATGGCAGACAAAAAATAGTGAGTTTTACCTCCCACTGCAAGTCCCAATTGATCCGGATCTGAACTAGCGAAACCCCAACTCCCTCTCCGTAGTAGATGCGTAGGCCTGCATGGGGATGGTTGTGGACTGCATCATCTCCTCTCTAAATCGATCTGCCTCTCGGAAAATGAAGTTTCAGCCCTCCCGGCTCAGAAACCCCGATCTCCAACAAAACTCGAACTGTCTCTTGGAAACACTGCGCAGTCCCTGTGTGGACCTGCTTCACCTCTCCTGGTGGCTGCGCTGCTTCCTTTGTTGTCTCTGCTGCCTCTCTGCTATGTACTCTTGGTCCCGAAGAAGATCCTATGACCAATAACTACTTCTGCCCCTCACTGCACTGAATCATTTAGATCTGATCTTCATCTGAGCACTTGCTCCGTCAGAAGAATTTGATCACTTGATTCACTCGATGTGTCTTTCCAAATGACCTTCAAGCCTTCCTTTATAGTCTTCTCGTTGAGAAATCAATTGCCGAGATTATATCTCTAATCAACGGCTAAGATTATAACATGACTTGATCTTTGTTTTCTAGATCATTCTCACTTTGTTTTATTAATACCTTTTAATTATTTAATTTCCCTTAGGGTCCCTATTAAAATAATTAATTTTTACAATAAAACATGAACCGAGTGGAATTTTCACAAACGGCTTCTGGGTTCTTTGCAATACCAGTGCCTAAGTCTCTCCACAAAAATTGGGGCTTAGAGCACTTCCGATGCTACCAAAAATCAACACTAAGTCCCTGGAGAAACCCAATGTGGGAAACTGGTGCAGCAGTTGAGGGTTTATATTATTAAGCAGAATTTTATGAATACAACTGGATGCCCAAATCTAGTTATCCACAGAGAATCTGACTGACAGAGAATTAGTGAGTATTACCTCACACTAACACTAGAGATCTGGCACTGACCCAACACTGAACTGGACAGCCCCACGCTGCCTCTGCGCAAATTTGCGTCACTCTGGCTGGGGACTGCGTCACCTCCTTCTGCTAGTCTTTCTGCTGGGTGGATGTTGATCTCTTGCCCCTCCAGTCTCACAACCTGGCAAAACTGTGGATATGACTGATCCTCAGCAAAACTTTGGATCCCCTCAAGGTTGCAGCGCTGCCTCTGCATGGCACTGCGCTGCCCAGCGTAGCTCATATGCTGCCTCTTCTGTGTCCTCTTCTCTGACTTCTCTACGATGTATTCCCAGCTCAGGAAAATATCTTCCAGCAGGAACTATCACTACCCCTCACTGCAATCGAATCAACTCGATCAAATCTTCTAGCTGCTCACTTGAGAAATTCGATCTCTAGACTCACTCAATGTGTTTTCCAAATGCCCATTGAAGTCCTTATAATCTTCTTGTTGGATAACCAACGACTCAAATTAAAACATAACCAACGGCTTAGATCATATTGACTCGATCTCAGTTTTTTGCTAGAAGTTTCACACCCAGTTCTATTAATATACTTTAATTATTTTAATTCCCTAAGTTTAGACTTAGGCTCCCATTTAAAATAATTAATTATTTTAATAAAACCCCATCCGAGTGGAATTTTCCAAAACACTTTCTAGGTATTTTGGAATACATGTGTCTAAGCCTCCCTTCAAAATTTGAGACTTAGAGCACATCCGACGCTACCAGAAATCAACAAAGGAATGATATCATAATGATGTGGATGAAGATGACAAAGTTGCAGATGGATGCAAGAAATCTAAAGTTCAAGAGGGAGCTGACATTCTTCACAAAAGATAAGTATTTTATCTCTCTTCTTGGGTCGGTATTGTTGTTTTTATTCATAGTTAGTCTCTTGTCTTTGTATCTTTTGCCTGGTTGTAATTGTTCTTCCATGGCCTCCTAGTTGTGAAATTTTCAATTTGAAAACTATACAGTTGCAGTGATAGATTTATTCCTCCTACTTATTACTTGAATAAGTTATTTTCAGAAAACTTCTGGCAAATATCGAAATAAATACTACCGCAACATTCACAAATATAAAAGCAGAGAAGTAAACAGTACAGGGCATGAGCATAAGAACCAATCACATGAACACAGTTATTTTTGGACAATTGTCCCTGGAAAAACCCAATGCAAGAAAAACGGTGCAGCAAATGAGGGTTTTATTAACTTCTTCAGCAAATGATTTCTTTACAAGGAATAATACTGGCAAATCAAATCTAAAACACCCGAGACTGGATTCACGGCTCCTCCCAACAAATCTCTGACACCCTGATCAACCTTTGCTATCACCTAGGCTTGTCTGTGTGTTTCTCTGCACAGTCCCTGCGCTGGACTATGTAAGTCTGCGTAGGGTCTGCATGGGTTCACTGCGCTGTAGCCCAGAGCTGCCTTCTGTGACCCACTACATCCCTCTGTCCCTGACCCTGATCACTAGCTGACTCCCTCCTCCTCCAGATTCTGCAAATCTTCGCCCTACAACTCTCCCACTGAGATCTAATTCTCTTACTTCAGAAATGATCTCCTTCGGGTACTGAGTGTATGCCCATCTTATTTTCCAAATGACTCTCAAGCCTTCTTTTATAATCTTCTCGTTGGTGAATCAATGGCCCAGATTAGAATTTTAATCAATGGCCAAGATTAAAACTTGACTTGATCTTTGTTTTCTAGAAGATTGACACTCTGACTTATTAATACCGTTTAATTATTTCATTTCCCTAAGTTTAGACCTAAGTCACAGGACACATCCTCCAGGGTCATGAGTCCCATATTTCACGTGTTAAACAGAAATACGACCTAAAACGTGTCCAATATGTTTTTGGGCGTGTCCTCTGAAACTGAATACGTACCCTCTGTATTTGAATGCGTGTCCTTAGATAGAATACTCGTGTCCTAGGTTTGGAATACTTGCCCTAACGTATTCCCGCATTTGGACACGTTTTCCACGAAAAAATACAAAAATGATAAAAAATTCGTTAGTTTTCATTTCTGTTCAATGTGGTTGTTGTTGCCGTCACTGCTGCCTTGAACCTTCATTTGTTGTTGCTGCCTCCGTGTCAAGTTTCCATTGCCCACTGGCCGCATTCCAAGTTCCAGTTGCTGCTGCTGCCTCCGTGCATTGCAAGTTCCAGACTCCAGTTGTTGCCCAGTGCTGTTGCTGCCCAGTGTTGTTTGGCGTTAAGGTTGCTGGCACTACCTTGTCGGTGCTGCCCCGACTGCCCAAACGAAGGAACGCGTTAACGCTGAACAGTTACACAGGTATGTAATATGTATAAATTTTAAAATTTAAATTTATAATATTTATATTATTCATGAATCATTATTGTTGTAACTTGTAAGGTTGTAAGGCCAGAAAATACATGGCATTGGCAAGGAAATGGCACAGCCGCACAAACAAATTAACAATACATACATCCACAATGACTGATAAAATTACAGTTTGGGTTAAAATGAATTACAGTTTGGGTTGAAATTTTAAATTGTTTGATTTATTCAAGACCAGAACAGCTACAACCTACCACTATATTAGCTCGGATCACTGTTGGAAAGCTCAGAATTATGGGCAGTTTCTTGTGAAAAAATACCTCACCTCAGATTTGTCATCACCCATACTTGTAGCACAAATGTCAAAATACTATCACAGTCTTGCGAGTTTGCAAGCCCTTCGGAGATACAAAAATACACCAAGAGGCTTATGGGTAGTTCTTCTTTTGCTTTCAATCTTTCACTATTTATTTATTAAATTATTACAGAAACAATGCCACGGAGAACCACAGAATTCTCTTTTATTTATTAGATAAGATTATTGCTTTAAAATTAAACAATATAGCTTAAACAAGGTCAACTGTAGTCTGTCACCTAGATATTTGTGGAAGTTCTATAACCCATGCCATAATGCAATTTTCCTGTTCTGATCTCTTCAACGGAATTCTTAAATATGGATTGTCATAAACTTAAAAACTTAAAACAGTAACTTAAAAATACCTGAAATAATGAAATTTAGTATGAAATTTACTAATTGTTTAATTGATTTTATATTTTTACCTGAAATAATGAAATTTACTAATTGTTTAATTGATTTTTTTTGTAGGTGAAGGATTTGGCAACTGTTGCGACTTGCAACTCATTTTTATTACACTTGCGACTTGTGGAGTTTTTATAACAGCAAGAAGATTAATGGCTCAATCATCCAAGGCAGCTGGCAAAGGTCAAAGGAAAGACAAGGGTGGTGTTTTTCGTGGTCCCCCCCCTCCAAGTTTTCAGCATCTGTTGGTCATAGTGCCCCAACTGATTCAAGTGAAGCTTTAGGTGCTTCTCAGCCCACATATGTTGCTGTTGTAGCAAAACAACAAGAACAACTAAAAAATACCCTCTATGGAAGTATGTAACCAAGAAACAAGGGCCAAAGGCTGGTGCGGGAGGGAATGTGCCTTGATCTTGTAATTTCTGCAAGGGTGAATTTAAGAGCACTTACTTTCGAGTTAGGGGCCATTTGTTGGGTCTTCCTTGTGGAATTGGAGGAAGCAAAAAAATCAGTGCTAGAGAAGGAATGGATTTGGAAAGGGAGGATGCAGGTGGTTTGAGGAATGTGGAGGCATCAAGCAGGAAAATCAGAAAAAATGAAGATCCTCTTCCATTCTTGAGGAATACCAGTAGCAGTAGATTTGGGAGTGGGGCTTAAATTCAGCCAACAAAAAAGAGGGCAGCCCAAACTTGTGGTCCAATGGACAAGATCTTTCAGAGTGAGAAGCGAGATGAGGTTGATCTTACAGTTGCATTCTTTTTCTATCTCTACTTCATTTCTTTTAATGTTGCAGGGTCTCCTTTGTTTGTTGAGATGTGTCGAGCTCTAGTTGATATGGCTCCAAATGGGTATATGCCTCCAAGTTCAAAGAAGCTTAGAACCACATTGTTGGTTAAGGCAAGGAAGGAGGTGGATAAAATTCTAAAACATATCAAATCATCATGGATCTCATCTGGTGTTAGTATTGTTTCTGATGGATGGACAGATACTACACGCCATCCTCTCATCAATTTCATGGTATATTCCCAAAATGGACCAATATTCTTGAAAGCAGTTGATGCTCTTGGTCAATACAAATATGCACAATATATGGGAGAATTGTTATTAAAGTTATTGAAGATGTAGGCGTTGAATGTTGTGTGCAAATCATCACAGATAATGCACATGTTTGCAAAGCTGTTGGCTTGATTGTGGAAACTAAATATCCACAAGCATTTTGGACACCATGCATTGTTCATTCCTTGAATTTGGCACTAAAATCTATTGCTTCAAATGTGACATGGATTGGCAATCTTATTGAGGATGCACGCCATATTCGAAATTTTGTACAGAACCATACCAATGCTCTCACAATATATAAAGAGTACACACATCTATCATTGTTGAAGAATGCAGATACTCGGTTTGCTTCCTCATTCATGATGCTTAAGAGGTTGAAGGAGGTGAAGACCGGTCTTGGGGCCATGGTTATTTCAGATCTTTGGTTTTTTTGAAGAAAGACAGGTCAAGCTGCTTCAAAAAAGGTAAAGGACACGGTGTTAGATGATGGTTGGTGGGAGAGAGTGGATCTTACCATAAAGATCATGAACCCTATCATTTCTTTCTTGCGGTTTGCAGACACAGACCAGCCGATCTTAAGAGAGGTTTATGAGGGTTGGGATTCCATGATTGAGCCTGTGAAGACTATTGTTATGGAGAATGAGTGCCCTGGATATGAGACATCAACAGAGAGCTTATGGTCCACCATACAAGATATTCTTATCTCTAGGTGGGATAAGAATTGCACTCCTTTGCATTGCTTAGCTCACTCTTTGAATCCCAAGTACTACAGTCAAGAGTGGCTCCGTGGTGGGACCTCACACAGATATCCTCCTCACATGGATGGAGAGATTTCACAGGGGAGGAAGATAGCATTCAGAGGGATATTTCAAGATAGAGCATCTTTTCTTGAGGTGGAGGAAGGCTTTGTAAAGTTCTCCACTGGCACTAGGAGATTTGGCAGGTATGATGTACTTGGAGATAGGGGGGTCAAAGATGCCTATGCTTGGTGGGCAACTCATGGGGCAGCATGCCTGTTCTACAACAATTAGCCTTGAGGGTCCTCTCTCAAGTTACTTCATCTTCTTGTTGTGAGAGGAATTGGAGCACTTATGGGAATCTATATAGTTTGAAAAAGAGTAGACTTGAGCAATCCAGGACGGAGACAATGGTGTATGTGCACACCAACCTTTGTCTTATTTACAGGCAGAGGCAGGAATGGTTGAAGGGCAAGACAAAGATGTGGGATGTGTTTCCTGATGATATGGGCTTGGACGACAATGTTAAGTTGGCGTTAGCCAACATGGATCTTAATGACCCAGTGCTAGAGCCAGTGACTTTTGATGATGAGTCTCTTGAGGGGTCATCCTCCACACCAACAAATGCAGCAGGCGCAGGATATCTTGGATTGGGCATAGAGAAGCAAGATGGAGTAGGGTCAGATGGGTCAGATCAAGATGGCAGTGGCAGTGATCATGATTATGACATGGAGGAGGACATGGACTATTGATAGAGTGATGAGTCGTGGACTTGTGGCTAGTGACATGGTTCCTACTTATTTTGTATCTGTTCTTTTGTATTTTCCAGTGGCATTCCCTCAATATCTATGTAATACATTTTGATTTTGATGAATTTATGGAAAATCTGCATTTTATGGTTTTAATATCTAAGTTCTTCTAAATTTCAAGTTATTGTTATGGTTTTAATTTTTAAATTTTAATGACTCATGACTCATGAGTCATTGACTCATTGACTATTGTTATAAGTTAACTTATGGTTTTAATGACTATTGTATTTCTTATGTGCTTGAGCCTTGTAGCCTTGAAGTTGTAACTTGTAACTTGTATAATTGTAATTTAATAATTTGTTAATATATATATATATATTATAAGTTAACTTATGGTTTTAATGACTATTGTATTTCTTATGTGCTTGAGCCTTGTAGCCTTGAAGTTGTAACTTGTAACTTGTATAATTGTAATTTAATAATTTGTTAATATATATATATATATATATATATATATATAACGTGTCCCTCGTGTCCTGTTTTCGAGGTCACGGTGTCTCGTGTCGAATGCTCGTATTTATGTGTCCTCCGTGTCTCGTGTCCTCGTGTCATGTGACTTAGGTTTAGACTTAGGGTCTTCATTAAAATAATTAATTATTTTAATAAGTCATGAACAGAGTGAAATTTCCACAAACAATTTATGGGTTCTTTGGAATGCTAATGTCCAAGCCTCCTTGCAAAGTTGACACTAGGAATACTTTCTGATGCTACAAAAATCAACACTAGTGAGGATTGTAGGGACATAGTGAAGGTTGCCAAGGCTCTGGTAGCAGATGAAAAGAATGGAAGAACAAAGCAAAGCTTGTGACAAGAGGACTTGGGTTCCTAGTGAGGATTGTAGGTACATGGTGAAGGTTGCCAAGGCTCTGGCAGCAGATGAAAAGAATGGAAGAACAAAGCAAAGCTTGTAACAAGAAGACTTAAGTTGGAAGATATTGCAATAAATGAGATTTGGACTCTGAGGGAGCAGATAGATCAACAAGATGAAAGTATGCCTTGATCTATGCCGAAAAGAAGTCAGTTGTGACTTCTAAGATGAGTTTTTTGTTGCAGTTTTGGCACAAACATTGAGAACCATACAGTGTTGATGTAAGCTGTATGGTACAACCACGATTAATAATTCGTCTTCATTAGCCTTTATGTATAGATTACTATCAACTCCTCCCTTCTTGAACCCTTGCTTCTGAAGGTACTTGTCCAACCTGGAATACCATGCTCGTGGTGCTTGTTTAAGACCATATAGAGCTTTCTTTAACCTGCAAACATAGTTAAGCTTATTTGATAATGAAAAACCTTCAGGGTGTTCCATGTAAACTTCCTCCTCTAGGTCACCATTTAGGAAGGCAGACTTCATGTCCATTTGATACACCTTGAAATCATTGTAGATTTGTCCTTGGTTGGCTAGTGTCGCTTTTGTTCTCTAGCAATGATTTCAATCGGGGTTCCTCCCATTCCCTGCAACACACCTGCCCACACCTCAAAACACCAAAATCCACACCTGATATTTGGCCCCACAAAAGCGAAAGCGGGCGACAAACAAAACCATGAGGATGTGGGCTGTGGACAAAACCCTACTTGAAACCCGATGGATTTGAGTGTTTCTAATCTAGATTTCGTAGTCATAAGCATTTGCCCTTAAAATATGTAAACCCATGTAGAAATGAGACGGATTCATAGTCATGAGCGTCTGTTCTTGTATTGAAACCCCAACAAATGATGGTGTCCTGGGGAAATGTTCTGAGAACTCGAGCGTGTGAAAATTCCTCAAAATAGGAATCCTATTCCAACAACTGGAAATATTCACCTAATTGTTATTCATTACTTAACAATTTAATTGCAGTTGTTCTACGGCAAACACTAAATACATCACACCGCAACCTTCACTACATAAAATAATATACAGAGACAAGAACTGAGCAAGAAGAAAAATAGACAAACATATGACACCGTTATTTTTGGACAAATGTCCCCAGAAAAACCCAATGCGGTAAAACCGGTGCAGCAGCTAAGGGTTTGTATTATTATGCAATAGTTTTGATTACAATCTAGGATGCCTTACTGGCCATCCATACAGAGAAAAATAATTGGCAGAGTTAGTGAGAAATGTCCTCACACTATCATTGAAGAACTGACACTGATCCAGCCCCACACTGCCTCTGCGCAGATCTACGTCACACTGGCTGGGAACTGCGTCACTTCCTTCGACTGATCTTTCGGCTGGCTGGATGCTTCAATCTCTAGCCCTCCAATCTCACACCCTGGCTCCCGACACTGAAACTACTCACCCTCTGCAAAATTGTGGATCTCCTGAAGGCTTCAGTGTTGCCTCTGTGTGGCATTACACTGCCTAGCGTAGCCCTTACGCTGCCTCTTCTGCGTCTTCTCTCTACCTTCTCTGCGATGTATTCCTAGCTCAGGAAAAATATCCAACCGGAAATATCTATGTCCCTCACTGCAACAATCAACTCGACGATCTCTCTGGCTGCTCTGCGCTGCTCAGTTGAGAAATCGATCTCTAGACTCTCTCTTGATGTATTTTCCAAATGCCCATCAAGCCTTCTCTTATAATCTTCTCGTTGATAAATCAACGGCCCAGATTAAAACATAATCAAGGGCTAAGATTAACTTGAATTGATCTTCGTCTTTTTCTAGAAGATTCACACCAAGTTTTATTAATATACTTTAATTATTTTAATTCCCTAAGTTTAGACTTAGGCTCCCATTAAAAATAATTATTTATTTTAATAAAACCCCATCTAGGTGGAATTTCCCAAAACGATTTATGGGTATTTTGGAATACATGTATCTAAGCCTCCCTACAAAATTTGAGACTTAGAGAACATCCGATGCTACCAGAAACCAACACTCCCTCTTAGCGAGGAATGTGCTCTAGTAATGCATTATGCTGAAGCATTATACTGATTTTGTAACATCTACCTTTGCGTTGTTGATGCCCGACACTGCTGTCCACCAACTACTGTGTTGTTGCATCTATGTTGTTGGTGACCTTGCATAATGCTGCCAACTGCATCTGCACTGCAACTCTGTTGTTGTTGCAGTAGAAAAACATCCAAAATATTGAACTAAGTGTTCACCATGATGCATCTGATACTGAAGATCTGACTGTTGCTAGTCTTTGCGTTGTTGCTGACTCTGTGTTGTGCCTTACTGCATTGCTGCCAACTCTGTTTTGCGTTGCTCAGACTCTGGCGTTCTCTAATCACTGCATTGTCACTCTGGCACTCCTTTGCACCAATTGACACTGATCCATCCTGCTACTTCTGAGATGGGCTCTCGTAGCAAGGTATTGATCCAAGAGATGGACTCCTCAAGGATCCTGCCCAACTGCAGCTCTTTCGAACTACAGTTCTAGATCATCCCAATTCTCCCCTGGAGATATGTGGGCAATCATGGCAAACTCCTCCTCGATCCTAGCAGTTGCATCCTACGGATCATGTTTCTCGTCCTTGTCCTTCTTCTTGAGAGGACACTGTGTAGCGTAGTGACCCATCTCACCACACCGAAAACACTTGATCTTTGAGACGTCCTTTTTCTAACTTCGTTGCTCTTGTTGCCCCTTAGATGCAAGGGATGCATTCTCTTCCTCCTCCTTGGTCTTCGTCCCATAGTTGTTGCTGCCATCAAGTTTGCACTTGATCATATGTCGCATCATCCCTTCCTGCTGAAGAGCAGCCAACATAGATTCCCAATCAGACAACCTTTCTCTGCCCAGGATGCTCTAGACAAAGACTTGCCATTCTTTTGAGACTGAATTCAGGGCTAGTCTTACAATCTCAATCCCTTGAGGCGTTGATCCTATAGTTGCCAATTGATCTTGAGTTTCCTGAAGCTTCGCAAGGAACGGATCAATGTGTTCTCCCTTTTGCATCCTCGTAGATCACATCTTCTCCTACAAGAACATCTTTCGCTGCTCAGAAGATCCTTGATACAACATCTCCAAGGCATCCCAAATCTCTTTGGCAATCCCTTTGCCAGCGATGTGACATACTACATGATCCCTCACTCTGTCAAGGATCAAACACTTGGCTTTCGCCATATCCTTCTTGTAGGTTTTCAACGGATCTGCATCCACGGGGACAGTTACCACACCATCAATGAAGACTTTGAGATCATGCTCATCTAGCATACACTTGATCCTTGCCTGCCAGATCACATAGTTAGAGGCACCCTCCAGCCAATCTTGATCTCCCAGCCCATTAGCTGCCATCTCTGCCAACAAAATTCGAACTACTCCCTCTCTCCTCTGCGTAGCTACTAGGCTAGCCTACGCACTCCCTGCTGGAGTTAGTAGATCTGCTCCTCGCTACTGCTGCTCTGCAACTGAGAAATAGAATTCCTTGGCTCGAAACTCACTGAGGAAGAAATTCCCTCAAAATAGTGTTTTCTTATTCCTTCTTTTGATGCTTTCTGCATCAACAACTACTGCAGCAAAAAAATGCATCCCATAGAAAACTACTCTGCGCTGAATCTGTTGTTGCACTGCTCCCTCTGTCGCTGACAAATAACGAACTGGAAAGTCCTACCTCTTTGTCAACTCACTCAAATACAAACTTCCTCGCAAATATTGCCCTTCCTAGCCTAGACTATGCAAACCCTTGGGGATTTGATCTACTGCCTACACAGCGATTCGATCTCCCTCTTTCTCTTCAACGTTGAGCTCTTCTAGTCTGCTCTCTTGCTTCACCTGCGCTGCTCTGATACCAAATGAAAATTCCTCAAAATAGGAATCCTATTGCAACAACTGCAAAATATTTTGTTGAGATTTTGGGGTAGCATTGGGTGTGCTCTAGCCCTGAACCTTTGTGGAGGCGCTAAGACACACAAGACCTCCAAAACCCAGAAAGAGTTTGGAGAAATTTCATCTCGTGTGTGAGATATTAAAATAATTAATTTTTTTAGTGAGGATCCTAAGTCTAACTTAGGGAATTAGAAAAATTAAAGTGAATTAATTAAACACATGTGATGAAATGTTCTAAGTGACGCGGATCAAGTTTTCCTTTAATGTCAACCATCGACAAGAGATTAAATCGCGGTCGTTGATGTGTCAACGAAAAAGTATAAGAGAAAGGCTTGGGGTCAGTTGGAGACACACACACAGAGTCTAAGAGATCGAATTCTTCTGACGGAGCAGTGCTCGAACGAAGATCAGATCTGAGTGACTCAGAGTTGCAGTGAGGGGCAGATGCAGTGATTAGTCAGGAGGGCCAAGAGTACAGTGCAGAGCAAGGGCAGCAGAGACGCAGAGGAGACAGCACAGCCACTAGAGGGAGTTACGCAGTCCTTCAGAAGGGTGACGCAAGCCCACGCAGAGGCAGTGCAGCTTCTCGAAGAGAAAAGTCTGAAATTCATCGAAAGGAGGGTTTCTGAGCCAGGAGGGCTTAAACTCAGATCCGGGGGAGGCAGATCTACGCAGAGCAAGGGTGACGTAGTTCTTCAGCCAGGCTTATGCAGTGGCAGCGTAGAGACTGCGCAAAGCCTGCTGGGTTTCACCAGTGGCTCATCCGGATCAGCCGGGACTTGCAAGAGTGAGGTATATCTCACATTTTCTCTGATTGTCGAGGATTTCTCTGTTGGGTTTGCCAAGTTTATGGCACCCTAGATGTACTCAGAAACTGCTGCTTAATAATAACAAACCCTCATATCTGTTGCACCGGTTTTCCCACATTGGGTTTTTTTTGGGGACATTTGTCCGAAAAATCTGTGTCACTTTGTCGAATGAGCGTAATATTCAGTAAATGATCTGTATCTGTGTAGGCTACTAGTTGTGTTTACTTCAGTATTTTCTGAAAATAACTTGTATAATTAAATCACAAGTAGGAGAAGTAAATCAAGATCCTGCAGTAGGGTTTCTATAATTTTGTATTTAGAACTTTTCACATGGAATCAGAGCTTTGCAGATCAAGCTAAATCTCTAGCAAAATCAGCAGAAGAATTTTTTTTCTGCAGAAAGCATTTGAAGCAGCAGAGATCCAGAGGACGCAGTCCCAGCATAGGTTACACAAGGGCTAACGCAGTCCCATCTGGGTGACGCAAAGACAGCACAGTGCCTCCCAGAGGAACGTAGGAGCAGCCTGCGCTGGGCAGAGGCTACATTGGGCCAATTTGCTCACGCAGAGGCCAGTCAGAGGGATGTTGTCCAATTTTCTATTATGTTGCTGTGAAGTATTGTCGAGATCCGGAAGCAGTGCTTCAGATCTTCAGCAGTTGCAGCAGTTGTTGGTGTGGTGGAGATTCTGATGGTGCAGAATCGTGCCTAGCTAAGTTGACAAAGAGCAGGAGGAGGATAGTTGCTCGGCAGATCTGCGCCAATCAGATCTGAGATTCGATCAAGAGAGTGATCGTAGAGAACTGTTCAGTCGTATTTGGTTGAAAATTTCCAAGAGGGAAATCAGTTATCGGAGGGAACAGCTACTCTAGAGGGATTTTAGTTGCCAAGAAACCTAGATCCAACGGTTCTATGTTGCAGTAGAAAGAGGAAGAAGAGTATATGTTATGAGGTTATAAGTTAGATTGGAGACTCTTGATAGGAGGTGGTATCATTTTTGACTTAATTTGACTACTATATCTCTCTCTATTTTGTTATGCTTTATTTTCAAACTTATTTCAAACTCCTTGTGTCATTTTCACTCTAACTTCGGGACGAAGTTTCCTGAAGGAGGAATGTATGTAATGCCCCACTTGATCCTATAAGACAAATTTTGATTAGTGTTTAATTAATCTGTAAATAATGACTTATAATTTTCGAGTAATATCTACACTTGTGAATTTGTAATTTTATTTTATTTTTACTGATATGAATTTTATTTTTGTAATATCTTCTCAAAACTACTTTTAGAAAGGGTATAGTCTTCTCTCATTTATTCCTAAATCAAATATCTAGATTTTGTATACCCAATATGTCTTCTCAAATCAATTTTTAGATAAGGTATTGTCTTCTCTCATTTATTCCTAAATCAAATATCTCGATTTTGTATACCCAATATGTCTTCTCAAATCAATTTTTAGATAAGGTATTGTCTTCTCTCATTTATTCCTAAATCAAATATCTAGATTTTGTATACCCAATATGTCTTCTCAAATCAATTTTTAGATAAGGTATTGTCTTCTCTCATTTATTTCTAAATCAAATCTCTAGATTCATATCTACTTTTGCATAATATATGGTAAGAAAGTCAAGGTTAATAAATTAAAAGGATGAGGTGTTAGTCATGGAATTAATGGTAAGTAGTTGAGGTGGAAGAGAGGAAGAGATATAAAAGGGGAGGAGGATGAGAGGAGAGGGGGGATCCTTGGTCTTTGTTTTGGAATTGGAGGAATTTATTTTGGAGGAGAAATGTGGGGGAAGAGAAGGGAGAGAAAGGAGAGAAAATGATCTATTGGAGGGTGTTGATTCTAACTTGGACACACTACAGTTGGATGGACTTGGGCTCGAAGGGCTAGGGAGCCTGTGGAGGTTCCCTGGACTAGGAAATCATTCCTAGTTGGCTGGGAGGTAAATCTAGTCGGATAGCCCAGCAGGAGCGTCTCAACAGAATCAGGAGCATCTTAACCCAGCGATTGATACAGGTATTCTTCGATTTTTGATTACTTATTTAAATTTGCTGAAATGAAATTTCTTAATTGTTTAATATGTTGCAAATGAATTTTATTTGTATGTTATCATCAAATAAATGTTGAGCTAGAAATAGGCTATTTTCCTTCTTATTGTGTTTAATTGAAATGATAATTGATCCAGCCCCAAACTAACAAGCCCCACGCTGCCTCTGCTTAGATCTGCGTCACACTAGCTGGGAACTACATCACTTCCTTCGGCTGATCTTTCTGCTGGCTGGATGCTTCAATCTCTGGCCCTCCGGTCTCACACCCTGACTCTCGGCACTGAAATTGATCTCACCCTAAGCAAAATTGCGGATCTCCTCAAGGCTTCAGCATTGCCTCTGTGTGGCACTGCGCTGCCTAGCATAGCCCCTACGCTGCCTCTTTTGCGCCCTCTCTTTGCCTTCTCTACGATGTATTCCCAGCTCTGGGAAAAATCTCCAGCCGAAACTATCTCTGCCCCTCACTACAAGAATCAACTCGATGATCTCTCTGGCTGCTCTGCGTTGCTCACATGAGAAATCGATCTCTAAACTCTCTCTCGATATAATTTCCAAATGTCCATCAAGCCTTCTGTTATAATCTTCTCGTTGAGAAATCAACGGCCCGGATTAAAACATAATCAAAGGCTAAGATTAACTTGACTTGCTCTTCGTCTTTTTCTAGAAGATTCACACCCAGTTCTATTAATATACTTTAATTATTTTAATTCCCTAAGTTTAGACTTAGTATCCTATTAAAAATAATTAATTATTTTAATAAAACTCCATTCGGATTGAATTTCTCAAAACGCTTTCTGGGTATTTTGGAATACATGTGTCTAAGCCTCCATGCAAAATTTGAGACTTAGAGCACATCCGATGCTACCAGAAATCAACAAAACGCAAGCACAAAGTGTTGATTTTTGTAGCATCAGATGTGCTCTAGCCTTGAGATTTTGCAGAGAGGCTAAGACACATGTATTCTCCAAGACCCAGAAATCGTTTGGGGAAATTCCACCCAGAAGTGATTTAATTAAAATAATTACTTAGCTTTTAATATTTCCAAAGTCTAAACTTTGGAAATATGATTAATTAAAGGGTATTATTTAAGTCGGGTGCGAATCTTCTTGATAAAGGCATGGATCGAGTCCAAGTTAATCTTAGCCATCGATTGAGATCAAATCATAGTCGTTGATGTCTCAACGAGAGATTATAAGAAGGAACTTGATGGGCACTTGGAGAACACAAAGAGATAGGGATCGAACTTGCTAGCAGATCGATTTTCTAGAGTAGCAACGCTAAATTGTCGGAGTGAGAGCCAGTGAACTCGTTGTAGTGAGAGAGGCGCATGGATAGTAAGGCCAAAGGAAAGTTTTCAGATCCGGTAAGTGCATAGCAGACAGGCAGCAGTTCCACAGAGAGGCGGCACAAAGGCCACATAGAGGCTACGCAATGCTTCAAAGGAGAACCACAATTTTGCTGGGAGACAGAGTTGATCCAGTGCCAGTAGTCGGAGAGAGTTTTCGAACGCCAGGAGGGTCCAGTTTCCAGACAACAGAAGATCATAGGCAAGGGCGTAGGGTGACGCAGTCACTGCGCAAAGGAAGCACAGAGCAGCTCTTCCAGAGCTAAGGTCAGTGTCGGATCGCCTATGGAAGTGAGAATTTTCTCACTAGATTGTTTGTCAGTTATTTCTCTGTATTGGATAGCCAGTCTGGGCATCCACGGATTTGTACTCATATTTTCTATTGCTTAATATTAAAACCCTCGGCTATTGCACCGGTTTTCCCAAGTTGGGTTTTTTCGGGGACTTAGTCCAAAAATAATTGTGTACTTATGTGTGTGCGCATCTAGTCTTTCCTGCATTGTATTTATTTTCCGCAGTATTTATTTGTGAGGGTCGTAGCATATTGATTTCGATATTTACCCTAGTACACGATAAATAATTTGTTCAGGAAAATAACAAATAGAAGAAATCTAATCAGTTGTTGCAGTAGGATTCAGAGTAACAGAATTTTCACACAAAGGTGTCATCCTTTTCATCGGCTGTTCTTTAAAAAATCTCATTGTCGTATTCATCTTGGTCAGCTCTCAGATAGCAACCAAAAAAAAATAGAAATACAACAGTTGCCATACCAACTGATCGCTTTTCTAGTTTATTCACAACCCTCTATTAATCAATTCACTAGCTACAAAAGGATCTAAACTTGAATCACAAACTTGCTACCCTGTGTGGTCAATCGTGATTATGCTAAAATTCTGAGTTCTCTATTATCCTAATGAAGACAAAACTATTTTATACTAATGTAAAACCAGTTATAAGTTTAATACCTTGTATAATATTGCTTGTACTATCAAATTCTATAAGCTGTAGATACTGGAAGCCCTTAGCAAAGAAATAAACTCAGATTGCGCACATTTATATATTGTACAAACTCTTGAATTTTTTTATTGAATATGGCTATTCATAAATTAAAGATTTAGCAGTAACTTAAAGGCATGATTTCAGACAAAATAAGATCACTAAATCAAGCTTTCACCTGCATAATAATAGATGCAAATATGTATGGACTGATACCCAACTGGAAAACAGAGAGCTTCAGCTCTGTAGACAAGTCACCAAGTTCCTCTGCAAGAAAAGAAAAAGTGTGCCAATCATATGAGCTTCTAGTTAACATCAACGAAATATATACAATAGCTGCAGACTAAACAGCTCGTGTATATTTAGTGAAGTATGTCTGTAACAGATATGCTCAAATGCTAACAAAAACAGGAAATATTGTATCTCATGGTATAATTAGAAACAGCAATTTCAAAAAAAATTACCAAGTATTAGAAAAAAATTATAAAAGAACCTTTCTAATAGAAACTCTAACTAAGAATTCTAAATGCTAGTGTCTCAAGCACAACTCTTGACTTGAGCAATTCTTTGAAAATACCACTGTCAACATCAAATGGTACATTATTCTTAAATGACATCTACCTGCTTGCAGATGTTGTTAATGCACATAAATTTATAATATTTAAACTACATAAGCATTACAATTCACTTCCTTGATAATAAGTTCCTCGTTTAAAAGGAAGGATTGTAGAGAATAGTATTAACTGGCATATTCTATTCTAGTTCTTACAGATAAAAAAACACCCACTCACACCTTCACATTTACTCAGGGCATTGGTTATGCTTTCTCAATTTTATTCAAAAGCAAGATGTACAGTGATGAATGAGTCATAATCAATCAGAGGGCTCGGTGAAAGGCCATTTCATTCCTATGAAAATGCGCCCATTTGTTGCAAGATTGAAGTAGCAACCAAGGGGAACTCCATGAAAGGCCATTTTCTCTTATATCATTGCTATGAAAATGCTTCCACTTGTTGCAATGCTCAAAGAGAAATTAAGGGTCATTTCAAACTGCCAAAAAATTAAAACAAACTCAATTATTGACTCACTCATTTATGTACATCCTTCTACTGCACAATCCTAAGAGATACTGTTTATAATAATCCAAGGTAAATTTGAAGAATTCTGTACTTCTTAAAACACCTCAGAAGATTATTTCATTTTTTAATTATTTCACTCAACTTTAAAAAATTCCCTCCAGTTTATAAGAAAAAATATATTCTGGCATGTTGCCACACCCATGTTCACCTGGCAGGATCAAACTTCATCAAAAAGACACATGCAAAAATGCAGAACAAAATGAAGTCTGAGGGTAGCACTAGACAAAGCAAGAAAGAAAGTAATAGGAGCTAAGCCAACTAGACCTATGCACAAGTTACTGCATATTTTCCACCACAACAAATTCATCTTGTAATGGTAAGATGGACCACATAAAATAAAACTTGATCAGCAGTTACAGCACTGTCAATGTAAATGTTACATTAGCATGCAATAACACGAGAGAGAGAGAGAGAGAGAGTAATGATGATAATATTTTATTGATTGATACAAAAAGTTCATTCATGATGTCATATTTATATTATCTCTTGGTAGAACTAAAACCAATAACTACTAACTGGTATTGAGTATTTATTGTTGTAATGGTTTTGAGCCCTTGTTCTCTCCATCTAGTACAACTTAGTGGACCTAATGGTTAAGTCTTAAGAGCATGTGCTTCCTTGTAAGAGGTCACAGGTTCAAATCCAGAGTGGGGTAGAGTATTTACACCTCCATAGACTTTAGCAGTCAAATTGCTGCACAGAGGCACATCCCCTGTCCCACAAACAAGGGGGTCTCATACTGACCTTAGAAATCAGTTATTATTATTATTATTTATTAACCACTAACACTTAATGCTATAATCTGGTCCTATGTTGCACGAAACTTCTAGGAACTCTGCGTTTCAGGCCGTACCCATACCTGAAACTCTGAAACTTGGTCGAAACTCGACCATCATGTGATCATCTATAAGAGTTAATATAGACTTGGTTTTCCTTCTAAATTGTCATCTATGGGTCTTATTCCTTTTTTTCTTGCAAGATAATGTGTTATTCACTTAATTATAAATTTCATTATATATATATATATATGACGTTTTGGCCGACGTTTCCATTTTTTGGAGGTGACATTTCTAAACGTACCTGTTTCAGAAACTATGAAACATTTCGGCGCTTCATGCAACTTAGATCTGGTCACATATCATCCCAATTACAAGCCATACTACAAACAACATACTTAATTTTGACCATGCAATCACCACCTCCTACTCCCCCAGCTTGCCCACCCAACATGAAAGGTGTTGTGTGCTGCCTCCATTATTCCCCTCTCCAAGACAAGAATCCATCTGTTGCTTTCCATTCTGGGACCTTGGATTGCTCTTCCTTCTTCCATTCACTTACAAGTAAAATTGATATTTGACTTTTGAAATCCCCTAGGAAATCACTGAACAACCCCTGCCATCATAATTTCTCAGTCTTACACCCAACCAATGTTTGCCCTCTTGTCTCTGGTGTAAGATGACTGTGTTCTCTCTTCTGCCTGATGTCATTACCCTAACTCCAACTGCAAATGGACATCTGCTCTAATGGAGAAAAAAAAAAATCTCCTTCTCAGTCATTGCCCTGTGTTTTGTGTGAATGACCAATGCAAAAACATGTGAAACATTAGGACCTTTATATGGCATATCTGCAAAAATATAGGTCTCAGAAAGGGATGATGTCTGCTATTCTCAGTGTCTATAGTTCTACTTTGTCTAGCGCAGGCATCTCAACTTTGAACCAGGACATCTATGATCTTCAGGCAAAAACACACTCCTCATTATCTCACATCTGTAAAGTAATTTTCTTCAATTCTATGTTGCAGGAAATGGCCCCCAACCTAGCATGCCCATACCAAAAACACCCAAAAATGATGAAATGCCTGTGTGGTGGTTCCTGATTTGGAAATGTGACCAAAATGTTTTGGCGGCCTTTCAGCCCAAATCCGCTGCATTCTCTATGACCGTTTTTGCTTGTGCAAGCTCACTCAAGCACCCAAGAAGGACATGAGGCCCTTCTATGGCCAAAAAAATATAATCTACCACTACAATTTATCTCTAATCACTCCACAAACTAATTTATCTCTAATCAATCCATGCTCTAATTCTGTTGAACAAGCACCTTGTTCTATTTTTGTTGATGAGGATGAGGATGAGAATGAGTATTATTAAGATATGTAATTGTACTTGTCTTTAGCTCATGTTTTATTTCATTTTCAGCACATAGAGCCATGTATAAACGCTGATTTTGGATGTATGGCCTCAGGTATAAAGGCTGATTTTGGATGTATGGCCTCAGGTATAAAGGCTGATTTTGGAAACTTGGATGTATAGCCTCATCTATAAAGGATAATTTTGTATTTTGCATCATGTAATCATCTCTAAGAGTTGATATAGACATGGTTTTTCTTCTAGAATGTCATTTATGTGTCTTATTCTTTTTTTTTCTTGCAAGATAATGTGTTATGACGTTTGGCCTAACGTTTCCAATTTTGGGGGGTCATGTTTCCAGCACTACCCATTTCGGAAACTTCCAAACATTTCCACATTTCATGCAACTTAGTGTCAATTGCATCTCTTTCTTCAGCCTCACGAATCTCTCTCTCTCTCACTTCATTAAATGCTCATAATGAGGTCAAAAAATGTGTGCCTTGACCCTCATAAATCTCTTTCTGTGTCTCATTAAAACGGTTATAACTAACCCTAAGATCTCCAATGGTCAAGATTAGATCTTGGTCCACGAGCTCAACGGACGTGACTTAATCTCTCGTTGAGATCACTTAGATCACCTGAGTGACCCAACTGTTAAATGGTGTTGTCATTGATGCCAACGTCGGTCCTTGAGCACTCTTAATATGTGTCTTGCATTGATTGGAAGCTCCATTAGTCAAGAAGCCCTGGAAGGATAATTTGGTCATGATGCCCCGCTTTCGATGAAGAATTTGGATGAGAAGCTTTGTGTTTCTGCAAGCAAGACCATCTTCATTTGATTCTCCTCGTCGAGGCGATTCCAACGGTAGGTGGCACGCCACATGGGTCCTTTCAGTTGAGGAGATATGGCTTCTTGAAGTTGCAACCACATTTGTGGTCAAAAAGCCCCAAAGAAGATTCTACAAGCAGCCTATTGATTGGTGGCATTTTAATTCAGGAAAATCAAATTAAATTATCTTGGTCTCCTAGTTAATTTTGCTTACAAAAGAGGAAAAATTAAAATTGGAGATCAAGTCTGCCTCCAAAAAGAATTTCTTTTTGGTTCTAAAAATTTAAATTTAAAAATTCGGCTCCAGGGTAATTAGGCCATGTCGGCCCCTCCTAGAAGCCTCCACGGCCATTATAAAAGGAGACTCGTCTGCCCTCCAAAAGACAAATTTTAAAAGCTGATTTTTCTCTGAACTTCTAAGGCCAGGGGCAAAATGCAGAATAGAAGAAGAGGACAATTTTCTTGTGGTTTTGGGTTTCAATTTTATGTTGTTTAACTTTTTCTATGTGGAGATTCGCTGAAGAAGAAGCTGAATTTATACTAGGTCTGAGGTGAAATCAGAGCTCATTGAGGTAAATTTTGGTGGTTTCTGAGACTCGCATCTGAGGCCTCTATCTGTATCAATTGAGTCAACCTCAGAGACTGAATTTCAGCCCTCTATGATGCTAATCTGAGATTGATCCTGAGGTCTGTTGCACACTGTTCCAAGGCTTACTACATGCGCATTTGAGGATAGTTCAAGATAAATTTTGTGTCTCTTGATTGAGGCTTCGTTTGGACACTCTTTGACACCATTTACTGAAGTATTGTGGCTATTTGAAGCTCGGCCCTAAGGGCTATTCCATGGTAGAATTTCCTTGAAATTCTGTAACTGCTCTAATGTAAAATCTGAAAACTAGTTTCTTTTCATTAAGACGCAAAATTTCTCTATTTATTTGCAGCAGAATAGGAACAAAAATAAACAGTCACAGAATAGCAATAACACAATATTGTTCTAGGGAACCCAACTGGGAAAACTCTGCTTGTTTGAGAATTTTATTGATAGAAAGTTGAGCAATAGATCTCTTACTATACAATTGTTTCAATCAGAAAACAATCTTATTCTCCCTCTGCTTGTCCTAAGCTTGAAACACTTTGCAAGAACCCTGATCTGCTTCCCGATTTCCTTGTGCACTTCCAAAGCCCCTATTTTCTAGAGCATTCCTCTCCGAAATCCTTGCGCACAGGGAGCTCCTATTATTTAGTAATTAATTCCTAAATCCTAGCGCAAATCCCAAGGAAAATCCCTTCTACCAATCTGCGCCCAAGCTTCTCCTTCGCACGCTCTTCCTCTCACAAGCTCCTTCACATAAACTCGTGCTCAATAATAATGTACAATGATGTGCCTTCGTCCTCCTTATAAGCAATTCGAATTAGCTAAATCTGGCAAGTTTTATTTTTGGAAGTCGAACTTGTGATTGATGAGTTAACTAAGTCTAACTGACTCATGTAACTCGTCTAGTCTCAATTTAGAACTTGAGACTCTTCACTCGTATTTTTCCTAATTATAACTTGCACTAGAAGACAACAAACTGAGACTTCCACTCCTTCACACAAGTCAAACTGCTTCATGAACTCATCCTAATTTATAGGAATTCATGCATGCTAAAGAAAAACAACTCGTGATCTTTCTTGACTAAGGCACAAGTCAAGAAGACCTTCACTCGCTACTTTCAACATGTTTGAGGCACCTATTTGCATGAAGTCTGGAGTAATATTGCAGCCCTGGTTAGGGCTTATTTGAGACACAAGACCAGCCTTTGTCTAAGACCATTTCAGCCCTAGAACAGAAGCGAGTTCAGTAGTCAACCTGAGGCTATTTGCATCCTTGTGACAGAGCATAAACCTGATCTCTGAGGCACGAATTAGAGGCTGACTGCATACCTTTCTATAATTTGTTTTGTGGCTGTTGGGCTAATCTGTGGCAACCTTCTTTGTAAACTTCAGGGAAACTTTCAGAAGTATTTTATGGTCTTTTTCATTGAAAACCTTCGCTACTTGAAGACTAATCTGTGTCAAGCTTGTTCGTGCAAAGAAAAGGAGATTTCGTTCACTTTTTCAGAGACCTAATCTGACATCTCTAAGGCAAATTCAAGAGTTCGCTTCTGAAGCAAATCTGGTGTAATTTCAGAGGGATATTTGCATAAGTCTGAGGTAAATTTGGTGGGTTTTTTTTAGATCTCTAAGGCATCAATTTCGAGCTCTCTGAGGTAAACATTACACCCTAGTCCGAGCTCCTGAAACATCAATTGGTGAGACCTAATAACATTGTTGTAAGGCCGAGTCATCAAGGAACTGAAACAAATAACTTTTGAAGTTAGTCTGAACCTATGCGGACTGCTTTCATCTCATTTCTGTGGCATCTTGCATCAATTAAGGACTGTATCTTTGAATTCTGAAGATTGATTTTTCCTTGGTTCGTCTTCCTTGTTGGACTAGTTTAAAGTAAGGCTGCTTGAAGGCAAATCTCGTCTCCGTATTTTCTCTGTCCAAGAGTCCTAATCTCTGTATCTTTTTGGTATTTGTGGAGCAGACTTTCATTGCTATTTTCCAGACAGTTCAGGTTGTTTTTTCAAGATCTTTCAAGGTCAGTAGTTTTTGGGCCACAATAGTTCTATGAACCTTGATCAGTTTCTGGCCCACTTGAAACTGGCCTCAATTTTTATGGTTGAATATCGTCCAAAGGCCCTCGGCCCTGGTTCCCCTTCGGAGGTGGAACTCTCGTGTCTTTCCCCTTTGGCTGGAATGTCAGTCTCTAGGAGAAAGGAGCTCTAGTCCTGGGCAAGGCATCCTATAAGTCCCTTGTCCACCCGACTGCGTCTTGAAGTGTAGCAGGCCTAGTAGACCTGACTAGCCCACGCAGAGGCTCTGCCAACCCATCAATGAACATGTAAATCCTCTTGGTTGCAAACAAGTCTGGCACCATCACCGAAAGTCTCAAGAACTCAAAGATGTAGGTCTTTGGGTTCCCGGTCTGCTTGAGCTTGGTCAGCTCGACAAAATGCTCCTCCGGATCCTTCCGGTCAAATCTCTCCACCAATCTCTGGGTGAACTCTGCATACGATGTCACTCCTGAGTGACCCAGCGTGGCCATCCCATGGAACCACCAGTGATGGGCTTCTCCCTCAAGGTGCAGCGCTGCCACCTTGATGGCCTCCACCTCCACCATTTGGTTCAGCTGAAAGTAAATGTCTAGCTTTTCCACCCAAGCTTTTGTTGAACATTTTGATGACCTGTCATATGTCAGCAAGAAAAATTTGCCCATGGTACGTTGCAGTTCACCTCCCTGCATGTACCCACCTCTATTCTGGTTGCAGGGTCTGCTATTGTTCTTCAGCTGGCAGAAATCGTGGAAAGTGAGTGCTTCTCCAAACTCTCGTCCGTATGACTAATATTCTGCAAAATAATCCATGTAATGAGCAATCTCGTTCTACAAAATCGTGGAGAGTGAGTGCTCCTGGGGTCCTCTCGTTCCCGTATTTGCCGTCAAGAATGTGGGCATAGTGGAACGTGGGGGAGTGCATAGCACCACCTACTACGCAGTGTTTTGCTCCTGCGTGTCATGAGAAGTGTCAGATCCTTCCCCGATGTGAAATTCCCTTGGGGTCTCACGCTGTCTATTCTCCCCAACAATCTTCTGACCCATTTCTTATATTTTTTTGGAGATTTCTAGTACAGATTTCAAGAGGAGATTACCGAGCTCCTTCTCGTTGTCTACTTCATCTGCCATGGGTGCTTCCTCCTCTGCATCCTCTACTGGAACGCAGTTCCTTTCACCAAATGTGGGCTCAAGCCTCCGCTCTCTGCTCCTATACCGCTGCTTCCGGTAGGTGATGTATTCTTTGTCTATGAGTGTCATAGACTGATCTGCTCCACAGGCTGAGCCAAGTCTATGAGCTCTAATACCACTGTAATATTCTGAATAGGAAACAAACAGCAATACAAAGCAACACAAACAAAACTACAACAAATAGAGATGCACCATTAAAATCACTGCAAACATTTCAGAAAATTTGAGCCATTTTATTATATTTCTGGAAATAGGGGATGAGTACAAGAAGGTGATCAGAATGATGGCACCTTGGCTTGCTTAAGGCAAGCTGAAATATCTCTCCAAACCCTACTATGAATGGTTGCTCCTCCTGGTGACTGCGTAACTCTCTGGGCTACTGCTGCTGCTGGAAAGTGTTGCTACTGGCTGGAATGGAGCTGCTCTTTGGGGTAGTTCCCCTACTCAGAAAATTCTGAAATTCCGAATATGAACTCTCCTCTTGAAACCCAGAAAAATCCAGGAACAAATTCCGGAAAGGCTGACCCCGGAACTTGACCCCCTTGGGAAAATTACGCACTCCTGGTGAGTACGTTGGCCTTTGAACTGAATGACTGGAAATGTTGGCCTCTCACTGCTCCAAAACACAACATGTGAAGGGTTGATCCCCTCACACTTCTCCAGGACTAAAACTCCTGAATCTCCCTCACTCCCGGAGCTGCCCTCCTCCAAGGCTGCGTAATCCCTCTAAGTGACTGCGCTGTCTGATGAACTGCGTAACTCTTGGATGATGGCTCTTCGTTCTCTGCACTGAAAATTGATGGTAAAGATCCTCACCTGAGCGGCCACTCGAAGTCCCCCAAGGCTAAGGTTGGGATCTCCGCTCAGAGACACCCGCGTGCTAAACAACACTTGCAGACTTAGCTAAATAGCATAAACGTGCTCAATATCTGTTAGACAGAAATTTTGAAGATGAATGTTAGAATGAATCAGAAGCTAGGCCCTCACTCCCTTTTATGCTTGAGACCCTAACATTCCCTTGGGCCCCACTGCGTTGCGTTATCCTCCTTGCCACACTGCTCTACCTACTCTGCATTGTCCTGGCCCACGTTGTCCCTGCAATGTCCCTCTGCCTGCGTTGCCGCTTGGTCCCCCTGGGCCCCACGCTGAATGCATCATGTTGGCCAAGTGACTTTAGGAAGATTATTTCTCCTAAGTTGGGTTATGGGTCCCAGCACCCTTTTTATTTATGGCTGAACATTATAAAAGTAAAATCTAAACAAAATTAATATTGCCAATTAGTTGCTGCTAATTGGGAATATTACACTTGATGTCCTTCAACTTGTTCTTGAGAAAGAGGATTTGATTTGCATTGCTAGCCCTGAACATGCTAACCAACTTGTCATACATCTCCTTAGATGTGCCCAGCTCGGAGATGTAAGCAACCAAATGCTTATGAATAGAATCTCTGATGATCTTCTTAGCTTTGACCTCTCTTTTCTTGTACTTTGTCTTAGTGGCAGTCGGTGCATTTGAAGGAGGCTTAGTAATCTTTCCCTGCACGTAGTCCATAGCATCATGCTCCTCCAAAATCAAGTCCAAGGACATTTTCCATGCATGATAATCAAACTTATCATTGTGTTTGTCATCAGATTTGAAGTAAGATGAGGAAGCCATTGACCCTTGCCCTTGTCCAACAAATCTCGGTGATTGCTCTTCTCACTCTTGCTTTGGCTTTGTCTTCACCTGGGCTCTGATACCATGTTAATTTTAGATAACAATGGTATGTTCTATTCTTTAGAGCAATTTACTTCAATCTTTTCTTTTTAGCCCAATATCAATTTCCAGATTAGCAATCCAATTAACATTGACAGTAAATGTTGATAGAACATAAACAATAAGCAGAAAACAAGCCAAGACAAGGGGACACAATATTTCGCAGATGCCAGGGAAAAATCCCCAATGCGGGGAGAACCCTTTGATCAAATCTTCTTATTATTCTTCAAAAGTTCAGCAGAGAGAGAAAGTACAATATACAAAATACACCTCCCCAATACTTCAGTCAAACAACAATCAACAGGATGCCCTAACCAGAAAGTCAACACTGGTCAAACTAGCAAGAAATCTACTCCAAATCAGCTCGGTCAAACCCAATCAATGCGGCCTCCAACAGTGGTCCAAATAAGCCCAAAACAGATCCGAAAAGCTCAGTAAAACTCAATCAACAGAAAAGTCAATGTTGCGGTCAACACTAGTCAATGTGCTCAGAAATCCTCGATTTTTGTGCCAAAGAATGCGGCCTAGGTAGATCAAACTTCCAGCCTAAAAAACGCAACAAAGGGAGCAAGGTTGACACTTGGTCAACGTTGGTCAACGCTTTGCAAAACAACCCGAAAACAAATCCGAAATTCTACTCCGAAATTTGTCATTCATCCACACGTGCGAGGTAGAGAGAGAAGCTCCAAGCGCTATACGAACAAATGATGAGAGGACAGAGAGAGATATGTGATGAGATGATGATGTCCAAAATGAGGAATAGGCCTCTCATATTTATATCCTTCATTGAGGATGGAGACACATCCATTGGGGCTTATGAGCCTACATTAGACTTCTGGCCGACCTTGACAATTTGCACATATATGAGAGAATAAATTCAAAATCTCACATCTGCTCATCCAAACAAGATGATCTTTAGATCAATCTTGCACCTCTCGGGATGAATCCAACGAAAATATCATCTCCATCATATGAGTTGTCCAAGGTGGAGTTTGGCCCTAGTTGCCAATTTTAACAACATACCACCAACTTACAAGTTCATCAGTTTCCTTGTTGCCTCATGAAACACAATCCCCTTTTCTACTCAAATTACACCTCATAGATTTGGCTGAACAGACATTTTTTGTTGCCTACAAAAGCCATAATAGACCTCGCTACCCAAACCAAGCTTGAATTTTTGTTGCCACAATTGACCCTCAAAAAGGATCCACCACCTTAATTGACCTCAGATAATGGCACAGAGGCAATCTGGTGCCCAAAAATATTTTAGAACCTTGTTGCAACAAATTCAACTCTCGTAACAAACCTACGTCATCCCAGTTGAGCCTTGTTGTCCAGGATAAGCCTACTCTGCCCAGATTCACTTCATTGCCCAAGATGTGACCTTAAAGAGGAGTCGTTGCCCTAAAGAGGCATTCAAGAGTGGCCTGCAACCACAAGATGATTTTCTCAAACCCTCGTTGCCCAGAACAAAGCCTCAGATGTCCACGCTGCCACAGAACTCTAACTTCTAAGCCCACGCTGCCATAGAAAATGCCTTGATAGTAAGTCATTACCTTAGTTACTGTCTCATAAACCCTTGTTGCCACAGAATAGTTGAATGTGTTGGAAATACTGAGAGGGGGGTGAATCAGTATTTCTTTTCAATTGTCAATTATTGCCAGTTAGATTCTTCACAATTAAAAACAGAGGTGTATAATAATGATATTAAGGATTAATCAGAACTTCAATCCCTTTTTTTAATAGTAGTATACAATAGATGAGTGAAGGGCACCAACCCTTTTAATGAAACAGGCACCAACCTGTTGCCAAGCACCAACTTGGACTTTGATGAGGCTCCGACCTCTAGGGCTTCGACCCTATCTTCTCAAGGCACCAACCTTGTGTTTAGGGGCACCAACCCCTAGGACACCAATCCTTCAGTGTTATTTTGATAATAAATAAATGGTGTACTTACTTGAATTTCTTCAATAGAATACTGGACTCCAACAACAACTTGAGTTTGACTGTCCAAAGTTCTTCAACTTTCAAACCTCCACTATTTTCTGCTTATGCCTTAATGATCTCCAACACAGTTGCTTCAAGGTGCTGGACTGTATCTCAGTGCTATCCTTGTAGCCTAGATCTCCATCAACGGTGAGTTCACCCTACTGAACTTTTTCAACATTGTCATACCGAGTTCAAGTCACTGCTACCTGTGGTGAATTTTAGACCTCTAAACTGACTGTCATAACCAAGTTCAATATTGGAGACAGTAATTCACATGTCAACCACAGTCACAAGTCTGAAGGTATAATGATATGAGACACCTTCTTCGCGCTGTAGCTATCTCCTCCACAAGACTGCAATGCTGAGATTGTATGTGATTGTAATTTCTGCACCAAGATTAACTCCAATCAGCCCACTGTACTGAGACTCTTATGTCAAGGTCGAAATTCAGGTTTTAGGCCAAAATTTTGTGTTATTACAGTCACAGATTTGAGTTGTAATTGGCTACAGGACCACCTATATTCCTGCCTCAGGATCGTGCTTATAAAAGACACAGATCTCATCTACCAAGTCCGAGTATTAGTGCTGCAACAGGTCTTCAATTACCAAATCCGAGCCATGAAGAAGTCTTGAGCTGATGCAATAGATTTGACCTTTTAAAATATCACTTCCTCGGTCTCCTCAGTTCACGAGTTGTGAACAACCCTTGCTGTGATCTACACTGAATTATCTTCACCGAAAAAATAATGACTCTGAAATGGATGAATGCAGATTTATATATATAGTAGTTTGTCCCTATGAAGAGACACATCCATTGGAAGAAGGGCCAACATTATATGACTGCATAGGTCGGCTTGACTGTAAATATATATTTTTTATCTTAAAAATTCAGTTTCTCACAAACTAATGGGAGTTTCAGGGCAAGTAAGAGCTTGTTGGAAAGAGGGAAAAATCCTCTTTAATATGGTCTAGGATTCATTGTGAAATGATGCCTCCAAGGTGTCTAAATTTATTTTTCTTTGTGACTGTTCATAAAATTTTAGTGCATAAAGTAATTGGGACAGTAAGAGATCATTAGAGCTTCTTTATCATGGTGTGTATTCCATGTCATCATATGTCATAGTGCAGCATATATCAATATTCCATTAAGAGAGCTCATCAAGAGAGCTTATATTCCATTCAATGACAATTATTAACCAACAATCTCCTCCTTTGTCATTGATGGAAATATTATAGATTCTCTCCCACTTTGACATCAATGGCAAATGGGGTGCCCAAGTACTCCCCTTGTCGATATTCGCAATTTGCTCTTTTGTATTGACGTATTCCAACCTGATATTGTGTTCAGCAATTTGTTCATGGAGAAAGTGGTATTTGATTGGAATATGTTTGGTTCTTGAGTGCATCACCGGATTCTTTGAAAGACTGATGGCGCTAGTATTGTCACAAAAAATAGTAATTGGTTGCTTAGTTTCTATGTTGACATCCTTCAAGGCTTCCTTCATCCATAGAATTTGTGTACAACAATCAGCAGCAGCTATATATTCGGCTTCAGCTGTAGAAAGGGATATAGATGATTGCTTCTTGTTGAGCCAAGATACAAGACATTCTCCCATAAAGAATGCATTTCCACTGGTGCTTTTTTGATCATCCACGCTTTCGGCCCAAATCAACATCAGAATAAGCTGTCACCATAAGAGTTGAACTCTTAGGATACCAAAGACCGAAATCAGTCGTTTCTTTCAGATATCTAAGAATTCTTTTCACAGCTGCTAGATGGGATTGTTTAGGACTTGACTAAAATCTTGCTACCATTCCTACTGCTTGCATAATATCTGGTCTTGTAGCAGTTAAGTGTAGGAGAGCTCCAATTATTGACCTGTAAAGAGTTGCATCTATTTGGGGAGTATCATCGTCTTTGCTTAGTTTACAATCTGTGGTCATTGGTGTGCTCATAGGTGCACAATCTTCCATCCCATATTTTTTAAGCATGTCTTTAAGATATTTTGCTTGAGATATAAACATGCCTGCAGAGGTTTGAGATATTTGTAGCCCAAGAAAGTAAGACAATTCACCAATCATTGACATCTCGAATTTTTTGGACATATTTAGAGCAAATTGATGGCTCATTTCTTCATCATTGCTAGAAAATATTAGATCATCGACGTAAACAAGAGTGATCAGAAGTTTTTCCTTGTCCATCTTCATGTAGAGATTGCTACCTGCCACTCCCTTTTTGAAACCTTCTTGTTGCAGATAGTGATCCAACTTTGCATACCATGCTCTAGGGGCTTGTTTTATTCCATACAAGGCCTTTTTTAGTTTGCATACAAGGTCTTTTCCTTCAGCAAGATCAAATCCTTCTGGTTGCTCCATGTAAACTTCCTCCTTGAGATCTCCATTCAGGAATGTTGATTTTACATCCATTTGATAAACCTTGAATCCTTTTGAGCAAGTAAATGCTATAAACATTCTTATGGCTTCCATTCGAGCTACTGGTGCAAAGGTTTCTTCGAAGTCAATTCCTTCGATTTGCGAGTATCCTTTGCAGACAAGTCTGGCTTTATTTCTGATGATTTGTCCATCTTCATTCATCTTGTTTTTGAATACCCATTTTGTTCCAATTATATTTTTATCTTTTGGGCAAGGTACCAGTTCCCAAGTCTCATTTTTTTCGATTTGAGACATTTCTTCTTCCATGGCCTTTATCCAATGAGGATCTTTGCTTGCTTGAGAAAAATTTTCAGGTTCTATTAAAGATAATAGAGCCACATCATTTTTTCTAGGGGTGCTTATCATCCTTCTTCGAGTTTGGATTCCTTCATCTATATTTCCGATGACCTATTCTTCTGGATGATATTTTTGAACAAACTTGATCTTGGAGGGAGTTTGTGAAGATTCATTTTGAGGTTCACTTTGAGGTTCTTCATTTTCCTCTTCTTTTTCAGGTTCTTCTTCTTCACTTTGTTCAAAGAAAGACTCAACTTCATGATCTTCAATTCCTTTTTCTGGAAGGCCTTCATCAATCTTCACATCAATGCTATCCACTATTCTTCGTAGATGATAGTTGTAGCATTTGTAAGCTTTGCTCCTAGTGGAGTATCCAAGAAATATTCCTTTGTCAACTCTAGAATCAAATTTACCTGGTGAGTCATCATTTATTTTTATGAAACATTTGCTTCCAAAAACCCTGAAATATTTTACTGAAGTAGGTCTTCCTTTCCATAATTCATAAGGAGTCTTTTCATTATTTGGTCTTAGTTGAGTTCGATTTAAGGTGTAAACTGCGGTGCCAACTGCTTCTCTCCAAAATTTCGGTTGCATCGGCTGCTAGTAGCATTGTCATTGCCATTTCTTGAATGGTTCGGTTCCTTCTTTCAACTACTCCATTTTGCTAGGGTGTCCTAGCAGTAGAGAGTTCTCTTTCGATTCCATGCTCTTTACAGAATTTATCGAACTCTTTTGAGGTGAATTCTCCTCCTCTATCCGTTCTAAGACATTTAATCTTAGAATCTTTCTCATTCTCAATGAGAGCCTTAAGATTTTTAAAACATTCAAATGCTTCGGATTTATATTTTATGAAATATATCCATATCATTCTAGTATAGTCATCAACAAATAGAGCAAAGTACCTTTCACCCTGAAGAGTTGGACTTCTAGTTGGCCCACACAAATCTGCATGAATAATTTCCAAAGGTTTTGTTGTTGAGAACTCCTTAGTTTTGTGGCTAGTTTTGGTTTGCTTTCCATGTTGGCATGGGCCACATACAACTTGATTTGGTTTGCACATTTTTGGAATATCCCTTACTGCATTAATTTTGCTGATGTTGACTAGGTTATCAAAACTTGTATGCCCTAATCGCTTGTGCCATAACCAACTTTCATCTGTTTGACTTAAGTAACATTTATCTTCTTGGATTCTACTGAGAATGTAAACATTATCTGGTGTTCTTACTCCTTTCGCCACAAGCTCTCCTGAGGACAAGTCTCTTATTTCACATTTTTTTTGTACTGAAGACAACATTATGTCCTTGGTCACAAATTTGGCTGACACTTAAGAGATTGTGTTTGAGCCCTTTTACCAGCAAGGTATTTTGAGCCTTTCCTAGTCCATTGACAAGGGTAGCAGTCCCTTTTCTACTGATTTTAGTAGATCCACTTCCAAAGGATACATTTCCATTTTTCTTGTTCAATGAGATAAACTTCTTTTGGTCACTTGTCATATGTCTTGAGCATCCACTATCCACGAACCAATGATTTTCTTCACTATGAGCACATAGAGCTAGGCCACATTTATCAGTTTTGAGATTTACGTTTTTAGATTTTTCCCTTTTGAGAGGGCAATTTTGTTCATTATGATCATAATCATCACATAATGAGCAAGACGGATCAAACTTAGCCAAAGGATCAAAGGAATTGTAAGTTTTGATTTGTTCTTGCTCTTTAGGCCCACGCAGTTGGTTTGGTTGATTATTCAATCTTGGTGCTTCATTCTTATGTGCCTTGCAATGCTTAGCTTGATGCCCAAAGTTTTTACAATTGTAACAATGCCCAAGAAAAATAGTTTGATACCTGTTGTAGTATCCATAGCTTGAATCAACATTCTTCCTTGAAGTTGCTCTTTCAAATCTTGGTTTTGAGATGTGACCTTTTTCCTGAGATGATTTTTCTTCTTTTGGATGGCAAGAGAGTACATCAACATAACTTCTGGCATTATTCTTCGTACTTGATGATTCTCCTTTGAAACCAATTCCAGACCTGTCATGTTGAGGTCTTTGAGTGTTAAGAATGTTGTCAAGAGCTAGAGAGCTTTGCCAACTCCTTTTGATTTGCTTTAATTCCTTTCTTAGGGACACTATTTCAGCTTCACGTTTTTCACAGATATCATCCTTCTCTTTTAACTTGATGTTCAAGAAGTCTTCCCTTCTTTTTGCTTCCTCTCTTTCTATTTTGAGAGAAATTATCTTCTTTTGTAGATTCTCATTTTCTTCAATGGCATTCATCAACAAACTATCCATGTTTCTTTCATCTTCCAGTTTTGAGCCATCATCATTTGTAAATGCCATGAATAATGTTTCTTTGCTTCCAACATAATCACTTTCCTCATCTGATTCATCATCTCTTTCTTTGTGATGATGTATATTTCTGGTTGATTTCTTTTTTATGACTACAAATTCATCTTCATCGGACTCATCTTGTTTGGAGAAGAAGTTCTTTTTATTAAACCCTTTCTTTTCGTACATCATCCTTTTAGAGTCCTTTTCATCATCACTATCATGTTTATGGGGATATTTTGCAGCGTAATGACCTATTCTTCCACAATTGAAACAAATAAGAGAGTACTTACCTTTTAGCTTGGATCCCCTTTTTAGTCTTCGTACAAATTGAGCTAATTCGTTTTCAGTATCGAATTCATCGCTGTTGTAATTCCATCATTTTCCTTCTTTTGTAGATCTTGAGGCTTTGAAGATTGCTTCTTTGAATTTTGGACTCCCTTTCCTCATCTCATAGGCAATGAGAATTCCATGGAGTTCATCCATCTTGAGAGTATCTAGATCCTTCATTTTTTCTATGGCACTTACTTTGGAGTCAAATCTGTCAGGAAGCGATCTCAAGATTTTTTGAACAATGGTGCTTTCTTCAATATTTTCTCCTAGTCCTCTAAGAGAGTTAACCACTTCAGCTACTTGAAGGAAATATGATGCAATATCTTCTTCATCATCCATTTTCAGACTCTCGAATTGTCTTCTATAGGTTTGAAGCTTTGCCTTCTTGACTTTGGAGTCACCATCATATAGAGAAACCAACTTATCCCATACTTCTTAGGCTGAGTCACAGTTCATGACTTTCGTAAATTCGGAATCGGTAATTCCACTAGTGATGGAATTTAAAGCTTTGGCATTAGCAATGTAAGCTCTTCTTTCATCTTGATCAGTTGGAAGATTTGCGGGAGCTTTGTACCCATCCAGAACAGAGTGCCATACTTCAGGACCAAGAGACATTAGATAGTAGGACATCCTCTTTTTCCAAAAACCAAAATTTGTTCCATCAAAGATAGGTAGTTTCCCTGTTGCTTCCATGTTCTTCATTGTGCCTAAGAATCCTTCTTCTAGCTATTAGGCTGATATTGAAGAAGTTGGCTCTGATACCAATTGTTGGAAATACTGAGAGGGGGGTGAATTAGTATTTCTTTTCAATTGTTAATTATTTCCAGTTAGATTCTTCACAATTAAAAACAGAGAGGTGTATAATAATGATATTAAGGATTAATCAGAACTTCAATCCCTTTTTTTAATAATAGTATACAATAGATGAGTGAAGGGCACCAACCCTTTTAATGAAACAGGCAAGAACCTGTTGCCAAGCACCAACTTGGACTTTGATGAAGCTTCGACCTCTAGGGCTTCGACCCTATCCTCTCAAGGCACCAACCCATAGGACACCAATCCTTCAATCTTATTTTGATAATAAATAAATGGTGTACTTACTTGAATTTCTTCAATAGTATACTGGACCCCAACAACAACTTGAGTTTGACTGTCCAAAGTTATTCAACTTTCAAACCTCCACTATTTTCTGCTCATGCCTTGATGATCTCCAACACAATTGCTTCAAGGTGTTGGATTGTATCTCTGTGCTATCCTTGTAGCCTTAGATCTCCATCAATGGTGAGTTCACCCTACTGAACTTTTTCAACATTGTCATACTGAATTCAAGTCACTACTGACTGTGGTGAATTTTTAGTCCTCTAAACTGACTATCATAACCGAGTTCAATATTGGATACAGTCCTTCACATGCCAACCACAGTCACAAGTCTAAAGGTATAATGATATGAGACACCTTCTTCGCGTTGTAGCTATCTCCTCCACAAGACTGCAATGCTGAGATTGTATGTGATTGTAATTTCTGCACCAAGATTAACTCCAATCAGCCCACTGTACTGAGACTCTTATGTCAAGGTCAGAATTCAGGTTTTAGGCCAAAATTTTGTGTTATTACAGTCACAGATTTGAGCTATAATTGGCTACAGGACCACTTATATTCTTGCCTCAGGATCGTGCTTATAAAAGACAGAGATCTCATCTACCAGGTCCGAGTATTAGTTCTGCAACAGGTCTTAAATAACCAGATCTGAACCATAAAGAAGTCTTGAGCCGATGCAATAGATTTGACCTTTTAAAATATCACTTCCTTGGTCTCCTCAGTTCACGATTTGTGAACTACCCTTGCTGTGATCTACACTGAATTATCTTCACCGAAAAATTGATGACTCTGAAATGGATGAACGTAGATTTATATATATAGTAGTTTGTCCCTATGAAGAGACACATGCATTGGAATAAAGGCTGACATTTTTACGTATTGTTCGTGGCACGCGACAACGGCTCGACTGGGCCGCCACCTTTATCCGAAATCTCTCTTTAAACTGTCTCCTTGCAAGTTAAGGGAGGTAGACCCTATTATAAATGAGGATGACAAATCCAGGAGACACAGCCAAAACATCAAATACTTATAAAATGAACGAGATTCCACAGATCTATATTAGATATCACGCTAAGACCAGTGCCTTATGGAGTCAAACAGAGTCCCGTTATGCAATTATAAACCAGTAAGTGATGACTAACTGCTGCTTATTAAAATACGATTGATTAATGATATTCAATTGAAAAAACACCACAACCATAAATGAAAATGCCAGATGTTTGAAAGATTTCCAGATTTATGATGCTTCAATTAATTTCGATCCAGAAAATGTCTCTATAGTCAAAACTTTAGATAAAAACAAAATTAGCACATTTGACTATTGAAATTTTGAAAAAAAATTTATATTTTTGTATTTTATATTTTTTTTTTAATGATTTTTGAAATTTTTATAATTTTTTATTATTTGAAATCTAAAAAACAAAATCAAAATCTAACTGAATTAAAACTAAAAGTTAGACTTAAAACAAAAGTTACAATCTAAACTAAACCAAAATCAGAATTTAAAATCTAATAAAGTTAAATCCTAAAACAAACTAAATTAAATCTAAGATAAAACACAAACTAAATTAAAATTAAAACAAATAATAAAAACATTAAAACTAAACTCAAAATCTAAAAACTAAACTAAATCGAAATTAAAATTACAACCTAAAACTAAACCTACGCTATCACACCCAATTAAAATCTAAATCGAAAAGGAAATGAAAAACAAAACTTAAAATTAAAATCTAAAGTCTACACTATGAAAAAATATAAATCGAAATCCTACGACTAATCCAATGCAACCAGACTTCAGAAGTTTAACGCCCCTTTTTTTTTTGTGTATATTGATCTCTTTGTGTGTTTTGCAGCTGCAGCGTTGCCGGCGATGAAGAAATTCGACAGCGTGAAGGAGCTTGGACGGCGGCAGAAGAGATGTCAACAACAAAATCCGCACAAAAAATGGTTTAAGACAAGGGCTTTAAGGCTTGACGTTTGCTGAAATGGGCATAGGCTCGAACGGCAACAAATTGGGGACGTTGACAGGCAGAGATGAATGTCGGATTGCCAGGGTTAACGCAGATCATGGCTGGACTGGACGCAGAAAAAGGGCTGACAGAACAGATAACGAATTGGATGGTGGGCTCGAGGGATAGTCGACGGTTTGCAGCTGGACGGCAGGGAAATCTCGACGCTGAATGATGCAAGGCTAAAAACGAATTTGAAATATATGCAATTGTTTTGTTGTTTGTCGCTTTGTTTGAATTGCAGATGGGACGGAGCAGCTTGGGCGGATTTGGAAGTTGGACAGCGAGAGATGTGAGGGCAGCGTGGACGGCAGCTTGGGTGACAGTGAACAGATATGTTTAAGAATTGATGAAAATGCTGGACGGTGCAGAGCAAACGTTTTGCAGAGGCAGCTAGGGCATAAGGAGATCAATGGCAAGTGAAAGGAGAAGAATGATGCAGCATGTGAATAAAGCTGTAGATTGATGGCAAGCAGAGGGGAAGATGTGAACCCACCAATAAAAAACGTCCAGAATCCTTTAAATTTGTTCCAAAATTCAGATTTTCTACGCTTCTTGAAACCAACAACGCCTCGCATTTGCCCACAAAGGGGGCTCCGAGGCCGGTATCCGGCCTTTGGAGGCTAGATCTGCTTCAGATCTAAAAAATTCCGATTTGAACCTCGTAACCCGCAAATTGGGCAGCAGACCGAAGACGCACATCAAGAAAAATTAAATTTTCACGTACAAATTACAATTTTTACAACTAATTTACAATCTAAAACTCCTCAAGGTCGCATGGAATTTCCATTTTAGTACAATTTTCGTAAATTCTACTTTAAGTGAGAGGCACAAGCCTTTGAAACCCTGCAAAAACACGAACATCGTAAGATAGACCCAGAATTTAACAAATAAAGAGCTTATCAGATTTATGTTTATTGGGAGTCGGCTGGTCCAACCGAAGACTTCCCCAGACGCCCAATCTTAAAAAAAAATTCCCTGCACACTTAGATCCGAATCTTAGGTCGATAGAGATTTAAGAAAACAACATGAGACCTTTTCAGAAAAATCAGAATGTTATTTTATAAACCCAGAAAACTGCACAAGATACTTGTATGCAGATTAATCCATATAGGCCATCAACCATAAAATGAAAGAAACCAAGTAGCAGAGTTTAGAGACAATTCACCACATAAATTTGAGAAGGAACATCCATATTTGTAACCCCAAAGTCTTTATGCTTTATTCCTCAAAAGTTTACAAGAGCTTCTAAGATCAAGTGCACGATCCTGAGATCGGATGACTCAATACCGACAAAGATCTCTAAATTTATAGGACAAAATCTCTAACGACTAGTTTGGATGATCCTCGTCAAAATAATCTCAACCATCCAAAAGATTTAATTATCTTTTAATCCGGAGCGTTGAAATTAAAATTTTGGGGAAAAAACGAATTTATCATTTAATTCAATTTTAATTAACTCAAAAATATTATTTTTGAGTTAATTACCCCAAAATTTTGACCTTGACTTAACCACCAGGGCCTAAGGGTCCAATATTTCTTAAAATTCTCAATATTCCCTTGGCTTGGGGCTGTCAAAATCATTTTCCAAGGACCAACAAATTTTGCCTTTAAAGATTTAATCCTAATTTAGGACCCTAAATTAATTAAATTTCTGGTTTAAGATTTTATTAATTAATTGACCAGAAAATTTAATTAATTGACCAAGAGGGGATTATAATTATTTTTCCAACCCTCTTTTACATGAGATAATACATTTACATACATGAAGGGGGAAAACCCATTTGTATAGACCCTCAAATAAATACCCAATTCTGCGACTCAAAATATGATCTAGTAGACCAAGTAGCTCAAACTACTTTTACAAGGACTCGATAGAGAACACTAGGACTCACTTAGCATGTTGATGACAAAATCCACCCTAGCTTTGGGGTGAGGCTGGAGGGAAAAACTCTGCCGATCACTTTCGTGAATCAGTGAGACAAAAAACCTCCTAGGATAGAGATCATCAACAACATACTAGGCTTACCTAGGTTGTTACATACACTGACTGTCTTACTTAGATCATTTACATCATAAACTGCAGAATGGGTTTACATCATTTATAACAATGTCAGCTGTCGATCGACGATGAAAACTGGATGACACGAGCCTTGAACATGATAAGTCCCATTTGAAAAAATGGGGGTGTACTGCTATGGGGTCGTTGACAAAGTGCGGTCAACATCTGGCTCTACTTGGGGACACGTTGCTTCATCGAAGGAATGTGAGAATCCGGAATCTGCATCCAAGCAACACACAAAACTATATAAGTAGTGTCCATCCAAATATCATCATATAACATTAAGTACAATGAAAAGTAGAAGCTCTTCTTTATTCACTATTCTACTCAACATGAAAAACAAATCTACTCTAAGTACAAAAATGAAATGCTGAAATGAAAAGGAGTAGGGTTAGAAATACAATACAGAGGATGCCCAAATGGCATCAGATGTCATCTTTGAAGAACAACTTGAGCAATTGGCCATTAGCAGGTAGCTGCAGTGGTTCACCTTCCAATGTGCTCAAGTGAAATGAGTTTGGTCCAGCAATGCCTCTGATAATATAAGGTCCCAGCCACAAACTGTCGAATTTCTTGTGTTTTCCAGGCTTCTCATTTTTTCTGTCCCAAAGCAATACCATGTCTCCAACCTGCAAAGATCTAGATCTAGATGATTTATCAAAGCTTTTCTTAATGTTAGATTGATTCTTATACATATTATCCAAAGCCTTCCTACGAGTTTCATCCAACTCCACAATCTGATCAATTCTATTTTGAACATCGTCTTTATCAGTGGAAAAATGTTGAAGGAGTTGGTAAGCTGGCAATTTAAGGTGAACAGGCAAAGTTACATCCAAGCCATAAACTAATTCAAAGGGACTTTTACCAGTAGCTTTCTTTTTAGTAATCCTATCTGCCCACAAAGCATACTTGATTTTGCTGTCCCAAGATCGCTTGTTATCTCCGACTATCTTCTTGATAATGGTTATAAGATTTTTATTACTTGACTCAGCTAAGCCATTACCCTGAGGATAGTAATTAGATGAATGAGATAAAGTAATGCCATACTTAAAACAAAAAGATGAGAATTCAAGAGAACTAAAAGCCTTGGCATTATCAGTAGTGATCTTGGAAGGGACACCAAATCTAGTAATGATTTGATTTTCAATAAAGTCCATAATGACTTTTTCATTGGCATTCTTAGCAGGAATGGCTTCAACCCATTTAGTAAAATAATCAGTCGCAGTTAAGATCCAGGAGTAGCCATTGCTAGAATTTTCATGGAATTTCCCGATGAAATCCAGACCCCAATGTTGAAAAGGTGCCTCAACAACCACAGGTTGTAGGGGCAGGGCAGCTAGCTTCTGCTTCCCAGTGAAAAGTTGACAGGCTTGGCAACTTCTAACAAACTTATGAACATCTGAAAAAATTGAAGGCCAAAAATAACCAGCTCTCAGAATTTTGTGGGCGGTAGTTCTAGCAGCATAATGACCACCACAAAATCCTGAATGAAACTCAGAAATCAACCTTTTAGACTCGACTTCATCAACACACCTAAGTGTTATTCCTTCAGGATTCCTCCATCCAAGGCCATCCTTCATGAGGCAATACTTAGTAGCTTTTAATCTAAGAGCCCTTCTTCTATGAGCAACTAAATGATCAGGACATGTAAGATTTAACAGATAATAAATAATGTCCTTATACCATTCGTGCTCTCCTAACCTTTGCAGCTCGGGTGAAGATGCATCATTAAGACAGATCAAACCAAGCGCCTTTTCATTACCCTCGGTCAAAATCTCAGCCAAGCCTTGACCTTTGACTAACTTAGTGGGTCTAATCTCTAGATCATATTCCTGAATTTTAGTAACCCACCTAGCACGAGTCCCTAAGCAATCAGTTTGAGTTAAAATGTCTTTAATTGCGGAATGTGGAACAAAAGCAATAATCTTAGAATAACCCACATAAGTCCTAAAATGCTTAAGGGACTTAACCAAAGCATAGGCTTGCTTTTCCATAGTAGTGTACTTTAATTCAGAATTTTGAAGCGCTCTACTCATGAAAGCAATAGGCTGTTCGTGACCTTCCTTATTCTTTTGTAACAAGACACCAACAATAGTATCTTCAGAAGCGAAAGAGAAAATCATAAAATCTTTTGAGTAATCAGGACTCACCAAAACCGGAGCTTGAGCAATAGCACCCTTAATCCCCTGGAAAGCCTTTTTACCATCTTCTTTCCATAAAAATTTTACATCTTTTTTAAGAAGATTTTGAATAGGCTTAGCTATTTCTGCGTAATTTGGAATAAATCTTCTAAGAAAATTAGTTTTTCCTAGAAAAGATTGAAGGGATTTAAGATTGTGAGGTAGAGGAATCTTTTGGATTGCCTCAACTCTTTCAGGATCAATCTTGATCCCATCCTTGGAGATGATGTGACCAAGTAACTTCCCCTCAGTTACCCCAAAAACAGATTTAGCCGGATTTAAGGAAATCCCAAACTCTCTACATCTATCAAAAACCTGCCTAAGATGACCTATATGAGTAAAACCATCTTTAGAAAAAATAGTAAGATCATCCTGGTAAATTTCAATAATTTTTCCAATTAAGCCCTTAAAAGCATAATCCATAGCCCTTTGAAAAGTAGCCCCAGCATTAGTCAAACCAAAAGGCATTCTAATGTATTCAAAAGTACCCCATGGTGTGGTGAATGTAGTTTTGTGACGATCTTCTTTTTTAACCCAAACTTGATTGTATCCGGAAAAACCATCTAGCAATGACATCATTCCTGAACCTGTTACTCTTTGCAACATAGTCTCCATGTTGGGCAAAGGGTAATTATCCTTTTTACATGCTAGATTAAGGTTTCTAAAATCAACACAAAGTCTAATTGAACCATTCTTCTTCCTAACAATCACCAGGTTGGAACACCATGTTGAATGTCTAGTTTGAGCAATGATTCCAGCTGCAAGCATTTTCGAAAGCTCTTTTTGAACCAAAGAAGCTAACTTAGGATTTATTTGCCTAAGCTTTTGACGAAAAGGTTTAGCATTCTCATCTTTTAAAGGGATAGTGTGTTGCATGACATCTTCCCTATATCCTTTTAACTCATCATAAGAAAATGCTAAAACATCCCTGTACTCATGAAGTAAATTAATCAATTGCTTCCTTTCTTCTTCACTAGTACCTTTACCGATTTTAACAATCTTAGGATCCTTAGAAGTACCAAGATTTATTTCAACGAATTCACCTGGATCCCTTCTATTTTCTTCTTTTAACTTTGTAGCATCATGTCGATCAAAGTGTTGTTCTAAAGCAACAATATTCCAAGGAGTAGGATTTATAATATCATCATGATTCTCAGATCCTTCCTCCTTAGAACTTAAGCGAAAATCCTCAAACTCATCCAAATGATTAAGAAAACGAATAGCTTGTTTTTCATCATCAAAAACTTGCCAATGTTCTGAATTATCTGGGACAGATGGTCTGAAAATAATTTCCATTTTTATCTCTTCCTTAATTAATTCATCAGATAATTGTAAGCTAGAAGCGGCCACAGCAAGCTCATCTGCTAAAGCATTCTTTTCTCTTGGGACAGCTTCAAGGTTAATAGCATCAAAGTGTTCCATAACATCCCACACAGCATTTCGATAATTCTTTAACCTCCGATTTTTACATGTGAATTTGTTCTTAACTTGCATGATAACCAGATCAGAGTCTCCTTTGATACTAAGCAACTTAATTCCTAAAGCCTTCGCCAATTCAAAACCCAACAACAAAGCCTCATACTCAGCGACATTATTAGTTGCATCAAACTCAAGTCTATAAGCAAACTTTAAAAAATTACCAAGGGGAGACTTTAAAACAATTCCAGCACCCTTACCATACTTTGATGCCGCACCATCAAAATGCACGTACCAAACCTGATCATTTAAGTCCTCAGAATTCTTATCAACCTTGTCATCTAAAGGAATCGTGAAATTAGACAAAATAGCATAATTCCCCATGTCAAGTTGTTCCTTAATTATTTCATTATGAGGTCTTTTAGGATCTTCTACATGGAATCTTCTTTCAGGTTCTCTATTAAGCCTCAAAAACCCTTCACCTCTAGGAGAAGGAATCATAGCATAAGACCAGTTCATCTGAATACTTCCTCCTAGATCAGAAGCCCACTTTCTTGATAACAACATACCCCAAGCATCCGGAACATCAACTACAACTATGTCCATGACGATCATGATATCAGGGTAAACCGCTAAATGAACTTGTAAATCCTTGATCAACCCATGAACTTCAATTTTCTTAGAATCCATGGCACATATGTTGTAATACGGTCTAGAAACTCTTAAATTAAGTTGTTCCATGACCCTCTTAGTCATAACACAAGTTGAAGCACCAGAATCTAGCATACAATTATTCAATTTATAATCATTAACCATCAAACTAACAAAAAATGGCTGATGATCTTTGTTATCCGATTCCATTTTCTGTAAGTATATAGGGGCATCATGATACGACACTTCAGGAGTTTCATTTTGAGTAACATTAACATGCGAAGCTCCAAGAACATCTAAAACTTTAGCTCTCTGATTAGGAAACTTTATAGCCTCAGTAAAAGGTACCAAGATCTTAGCATTTCTCAACCATGCACCCAAATCAATATCCAAACTAGGACTAGGATTAAAATTTCGAGGAGGATTTTGATTATGACTTTGCTCTTTGTCCCTTCTTTGATAAGTTAATCCTTTGTCTTTAGCGATTTCTAAAACTCGATCAGGAGAAGGCTTTTCACCAAACATTTCAACAATCAAATCATTCTCATAATCAAAATTATTGATGCTATGCGAAGATGTGAAAGGCCTAACATCTTGACTATGTTCCTTAACTTCCATCCAATCTTCCATAGACAAAGAGAACTCCTTACCAACAACATTTATCTGATTACTTGCCCCAAACATTCTATTATTTATGATTCTTTCGACAATGGGACAAGTAGCTTCTTCGTGAAGAGCATCACAAACTCTACAATAAGGAGGAGCTTCATCAACCAGATTAGTAGATTCAAGCGGATTTGGAGGTCTCTGCTCACTCGTCTGACCCTTTCTCTGCCAAGCATTATTATTTCGATTATTATTATTATGATTCCTAGGTTGGGAATTATGTGTTTGAACCTTTTCCATTTGAACCAACCTAGATTGTAAAGTGCTTATTTCCTTAGCATGACTAAGCTCTATGCTTTCAAGTTTTTTAGTATGATTAAGCTCCATGTTTTCAAGTTTTTTAGTATGATTAAGCTCCATGCTTTCAAGTTTTTGCATTAATTTTTTCATAGGGTCATCATCATCTTCTAGAGGTTCTTTATTTTTAGATGTTTTTAACTTAGTTGCAGCCCTATCAAAACCAGGAATTTCAGACTTCCCAGAAGCCCTTCTATCCTTTTCAAGCTCTTCAGCTAAAGATTGACAAGCCTTATAATTTGCAGTTTTAGCCCGCCTTAACTCATATGAAGTTTCAGAATTAAAAGCATCAATGTAAAAATTCAAAAGAGATCCCTCAGGAGGTTTATGAGTTTGAGATATTTCTCTAAGGATACCATTAAATCTCCTATTGAATTCTTCAATTGTTTCGTTTTCTTTCTTTTTTATGGTACTGATTTCTATTACCAAATGCCTATCTTCCCTTTTATCACCATACTTTTCCTTAAAGGCAGCTACAATTGATTCAAAAGTATCAAATGAATTATCAGGTTTTTCCATGAACCATTCAACAACATCCTCACCAAAAGTAAGAACAAAAGTTTTCATCTTCACATCATCGAAATTATTATTTGTAACTGCAAATCTATTCCACCAGCTAGTGAAAGCAAACAAATGAGATTTAACACTAACTGCATCATTTCCTTGAAAGATAGGTAATTTATCCATTTGAGGGAGATCATGGGGATAACCTTGAATATTAGCAAAATTACACGGGGCATAAACATCCATGATATCGGGTTGAGGTGGATCACAAAAAAGGGAATGGATATCAGAGAGAGCTTCCTGGCCGAGATTATTAAGGAGTGTACGAGAAGCGAGCTTGTGTAATCGGACTCTAAAAACCCTTTCAGGATCTGGAGTAGGATTAACCAAGCTACTAGGATGCCTTCTCGTATAGGTCCTTATGGAAGATGAAGCCAATGGAGTCGCCACTAGGACAGGAAGCTAACTCAGATACATGAGATGAAAATGAATAAAGAGATGAATATCGATGAAAGATCAGAAGATTAAAATGTCGTTAAGACCAAGGACAGAAAAAACTCTATCCCCGGCAACGGCGCCAAAAAATGTTGTCGCACAGATTGTTCAGGGCACGCGACAACAGCTCAGACTGGGGGCTGTCACCTTTATCCCCAATCTCTCTCTTTAAGCTGTCTCCTTGCAGGCTAAGGGAGGTAGACCCTATTAGAAATGAAGGATAAATCCAGGAGACACAGCTAAGACATCAAATACTTATAAAATGAACGAGATTCCACAAATCTAGATTAGATATCACGTTAAGACCAGTTCCTTATGGAGTCAAATAGAATCCCGTTATGCAATTATAAACCAGTAAATGATGACTAACTGCTGCTTATTAAAACATGATTGATTAATGATATTCAATTGAAAAACACCACAACCATGAATGAAAATGCCAGATGTTTGAAAGATTTCCAGATTAATGATGCTTCAATTAATTTCGATCCAGAAAATGTCTCTATAGTCAAAACTTTAGATAAAAACAAACTTAGCACATTTGACTATTGAAATTTTGAATTTTTTTTATATTTTTGTATTTTATATTTTTTTAGGATTTTTGAAATTTTGATAATTTTTTATTATTTGAAATCTAAAAAACAAAATCTAAATCTAACTGAATTAAAACTAAAAGTTAGACTTAAAACAAAAGTTACAATCTAAACTAAACCAAAATCAGAATTTAAAATCTAATAAAGTTAAATCCTAAAACAAACTAAATTAAATCTAAGATAAAACACAAACTAAATTAAAATTAAAACAAATAATAAAAACATTAAAACTAAACTCAAAATCTAAAAACTAAACTAAATCGAAATTAAAATTACAACCTAAAACTAAACCTACGCTATCACACCCAATTAAAATCTAAATCGAAAAGGAAATGAAAAACAAAACTTAAAATTAAAATCTAAAGTCTACACTATGAAAAAATATAAATCGAAATCCTACGACTAATCCAATGCAACCAGACTTCAGAAGTTTAACGCCCCTTTTTTTTTTTGTGTATATTGATCTCTTTGTGTGTTTTGCAGCTGCAGCGTTGCCGGCGATGAAGAAATTCGACAGCGTGAAGGAGCTTGGACGGCGGCAGAAGAGATGTCAACAACAAAATCCGCACAAAAAATGGTTTAAGACAAGGGCTTTAAGGCTTGACGTTTGCTGAAATGGGCATAGGCTCGAACGGCAACAAATTGGGGACGTTGACAGGCAGAGATGAATGTCGGATTGCCAGGGTTAACGCAGATCATGGCTGGACTGGACGCAGAAAAAGGGCTGACAGAACAGATAACGAATTGGATGGTGGGCTCGAGGGATAGTCGACGGTTTGCAGCTGGACGGCAGGGAAATCTCGACGCTGAATGATGCAAGGCTAAAAACGAATTTGAAATATATGCAATTGTTTTGTTGTTTGTCGCTTTGTTTGAATTGCAGATGGGACGGAGCAGCTTGGGCGGATTTGGAAGTTGGACAGCGAGAGATGTGAGGGCAGCGTGGACGGCAGCTTGGGTGACAGTGAACAGATATGTTTAAGAATTGATGAAAATGCTGGACGGTGCAGAGCAAACGTTTTGCAGAGGCAGCTAGGGCATAAGGAGATCAATGGCAAGTGAAAGGAGAAGAATGATGCAGCATGTGAATAAAGCAGAGATTGATGGCAGCAGAGGGGAAGATGTGAACCCAGCTCAATAAAAAAAACGTCCGGCAACTTTAAATTTGTTCCAAAATTCAGATTTTCTACGCTTCTTGAAACCAACAACGCCCAGATTTGCCCACAGTGGGGGTTCTGAGGCCAGATCTGGCCTTTGGAGGCTAGATCTGTCTTAGATCTAAAAAAAATTCCGATTTGAACCTGTAACCTGCAACAATCAGTTAGATCTGAAGACGCACATCAAGAAAAAATTAAACCCTCACAGATAAATTACAAATTTACAACTAATTTACAATTTAAAACCCTCAAGGTCAGATTTAAAATCCATTTAGTACAATTTTCAGAAATTTAAAGTTTAAGTGAGAGGCACAAGCCTTCGAAACCCTGCAAAATCACAAATATCGTAAGATAGACCCGAAATTTAACAAATAAAGAGCTTATCAGATTTATGCTTATTGAGAGTCGGCTGGTCCAACCGAAGACTTCCCCAGACGCCCAATCTTAAAAAAAATTTCCCTGCACACTTAGATCTGAATTTTAGACTGATAGAGACTTAAGAAAACAACATTAGACCCTTAGAAAAATCAGAATGTTATTTTATAAACCCAGAAAACTGCATAAGATACCTATATGCAGATTAATCCATGAAGGCCATCAACCATAAAATGCAAGAAACCAAGTAGCAGAGTTCAAAGACAATTCACCACATAGATCTGAGAAGGAACATCCAGATTTGTAACCCCAAAGTCTTTAGCTTTATTCCTCAAAAAAGTTTACAAGAGCTTCTAAGAGCAAGTACACGATTCTGAGATCGGATGCCCCAAAAATGACAAAGACCTCTAAATTTATAGGACTAGATCTCTAACGGCTAGTTTGGATGATCCTCGTCAAAATAATCTCAACCGTCCAAAAGATTTAATTATCTTTTAATCCGGAACGTTGAAATTAAAATTTTGGGGAAAAAACGAATTTATCATTTAATTCAATTTTAATTAACTCAAGAATACTATTTTTGAGTTAATTACCCCAAAATTTTGACCTTGACTTAACCACCAGGGCCCAAGGGTCCAATATTTCTTAAAATTCTCAATATTCCCTTGGCTTGGGGCTGTCAAAATCATTTTCCAAGGACCAACAAATTTCGCCTTTAAAGATTTAATCCTAATTTAGGACCCTAAATTAATTAAATTTCTGGTTTAGGATTTTATTAATTAATTGACCAGAAAATTTAATTAATTGACCAAAAGGGGATTATAATCATTTTTTCCAACCCTCTTTTACATGAGATAATACATTTACATACATAAAGGGGAACACCCGTTCGTATAGACCCTCAAATAAGTACCCAGTTCTGCGACTCAACATATGATCTAGTAGACCAAGTAGTTCAAACTACTTTTACAAGGACTCGATAGAACACTAGGACTCACTTAGCATGCTGATGACAAAGCCACCCTAGCTTTGGGGTGAGGCTGGAGGGAAAAACTCTGCCGATCACTTTCGTGAATCAGTGAGACAAAAAACCTCCTAGGATGGAAGTCATCAACAACATACTAGGCTTACCTAGGTTGTTACATACATGGACGGTCTTACTTAGATCATTTACATCATAAAATGCAGAATGGGTTTACATCATTTATAACAATGTCAACTGTCGATCGTCGATGAAATCTGGATGACACAAGCCTTGAACATGATAAGTCCCATTTGAAAAATAAACAAGCAGGCCTGACAAAGTGTTGTCAACAGTGGCCGACATTATATGACCGCATAGGTCGGTTGATCACAAATATATTTTTTAATCTTAAAAATTCAAGCCACAAACCAATGGGAGTTTTGGCATATAAGAGTCATGGAATGAGGGAAAATCCTCTTTAATATGGTCTAGGATCTATTGTGAAAGGATGCCTCCGAGGTGTCTAAATTTATTTTCTTTGTGGACTGCTTCATAAAATTTTAGTGAATAAGATTAAATAAGAGATCATTAGAGCTCTTCATCATGGTGTCTTCCATGTCATCACATGTCACAGTGTTATGTATCAATCTTCCATTAAGAGAGCTCATCAAGAGCTTATATTCCATCAATGACTATTATTGACCAACAATAGAATGTAGCCTCAGGAATTATGCTAAATAGAGTCCGAAGAAGGGGTTGGCTAGGGTGGAATCTTTCACCACTGAAACCAATCAGAGAAAATGGGTCTTAAAATCCTCCAAGAGCCTTAATTCAAAAATCAAAAAGATCCACAATTCATGATGATTAAAATGATTCTCCTCTCTCCTTTTTATAGATTCCCTTTGGGGTCTCCCCTCCTAATTTTAATTTTCGGAGCTAACAAGTTTCTCTCCATTTTGCCCCAAATTTGGCTTTTATCACAAGTTTTCCTCCATTTTGCCCCAAATTTGGCTTTTATCAGAAATTTTCCTCCAATTACCCCAAATTATCCAATGTGTTAAAAGATAATGGAGAATCCTTAATTTGTGAGAGTTGGTTCACGAAACCTTAGGATAGGAATTAGTTTTTATTTCTTAGGGTATGGTTCTAACTTCCCTACATCTATGTATGATATATATTGGTTGAGTTGTATTGAGAATGTAGAGCATTCTGCAGAGTCGGACTCTCTTGGTTCAGTCTCTCCATTGTAGAGCTAACCAGTTTTTTATTTATGAATTCAATCCATCATATTTTATCATGGTATCAGAGCTCCAGGATCGAATCATAGCCCAAGTGTTGTGATCCCTGTGAGTATCCAGGTGGCAGAGGAGAAGCCCCTAATGACTGAGTGGAAATTTTTTTTTCTCTCAGGTGATTGATCCGATCAACGTGGTTTTTTGAGGAATAGTCGCGCCGATCAGCGCAGTTTTTGGAGGAACAGTCGCGCGGATAAGCGCGGATCTGAGCAGAATAAACGCGCTGATAGGCCAAAGCCTTAATCAGTTTCGTTCCCAGCGCGATCAGCGTGGAATTTGTGTCAGTAAGCGCGCCGATGCGGGAAAGAGAGGAGATCTGAGAAGATCTGTGCCAGTGTTCACCCACTGATGAAAGGAAGAGATCTGAGATCTACTGCCGGAGAATGGTCGCCGATGAGGGAAGAGATTTGACACAGATCTACTGCCGGTGAAAGGTCGCCGATGAAGGAAGAGATCTGAGACAGGCCGATGAAATTTCGCCGATGAATGAAGAGATTTGAAGCAGATCTACTACCCGTGCCAGCTCGCCGATGAAGGAAGAGATCTGGAGCAGATCTGTTGCCAGTGTATGCTTGGTGTAGAGGAGCTAGAGAGCTTGTTCTGAGAAACGGAAGAGGCCGTGGCAAAGGAGCCAAGAGCCTGTGGCGCAGCGCGCAAAGCAACCTGCTGGATTGATCACAGATCAAGTAGATCTGTATCGTGATATTGCTTTCTGTGAGGATCTGGGGTAGATCCGTCATTATTTTTTTTCTTCATGTCCATTACTCAAAGTTTTTTTTTAGAATCGTCAAGATGAACAATCAAATAATTGAATCATACTTGAACGAGAGCAACAAGCTCGATGGTTCCAATTACTCTAATTGGAAGTTCAAGATGCAGACTGTGCTAGAAGCGCAGAATACCTTGACGATTGCAAATGGGGATGAGCTAAAGCCAGCAGCAGGAGCCGCAACGACCCAAGATTGGGAGAAGAGAGAGAACAGGGCAAAGACGACATTGAAGATGTTAGTGAAAGACTACATCAGACCGCATATCAGAGAATGCAAATCTGCAAGCGGAATTTGGACGGTGTTGAAGGATCTGTATGAGATCAGGAATACAAATCGTCTCTTGTTCTTGAAGGGCAAGATCATCTCCATAAAGATGGATGAGAATGAAACAGTTGTTGCATTCATATCACGAATCAATGATCTGAAGAACAAATTGGCAGATATTAGTGAAATAGTTGCAGACACAGATTTGGTCACGATTACCATGAATGGTATGGCTGATGATTACCAAATGTTTGTCACTGGGATAAGTGCGAGGGAGAAAGCCCCAAAGTTTGAATAACTGACAGGAATATTAATGCAAGAAGAAGAGAGAAGATTGACTCTAAAACCCCAGAGTGCAGATCTTGCATTAATGGCAAAGAAGAAATTCTTCAGAACAAAAGGAAATACATCACAGCAAAACGGAGGACACCGATAGAAAAGACCGAATCAATCTCAAGGTATGTATCCGAATAGAAACGACTATGTATTATAATGTTTCTATTGCGATAAATCGATCATATGGCTAAGCATTGCAGGAAAAAGAAATTTGATGAAGGCAGCAGAGACATAAAAGACATGCAGGTCATTTCGCAGATGATGACCATGTTCAGGATTTCAGATTGTTCACGGCTGACACTGATGAAATGTCGAAGTAGACATCTGGTATGTGGATTCGAGAGCATCCACACACATGACAGGGAACAGACAATGGTTCGAAGATTTTAAAGAAACCAACAACGGAGCACAAATCTACCTTGGTGATGACAGAGGTTATCAGATCAAAGGGTACGGGAACATTCCTGTTATTTTGCCTGATGGTAATATTAGACATATCCAAAATGTAATGTATGTACCCGGAGTTACAAAGAATCTGATTTCTGTATCCATGATTACAGATCAGAATCTCAAGGTAGAATTCTTTAAATCTAATTGTTATATTAAAGATTTGTTGGATGGTATGAAGACTACTGCTTCAGGAATTCGAACAGGAGGTCTGTACAAATTAAATATGAGGTCAGCACCAAATCGAGCTTTGACAGCATTGAGTTTGACTACAAAAGAGCTATGGCACCAGAGACTTGGTCACATCAACTTCAACGATCTGTTGTTACTTCAAAAAAGGAAATGGTAAGAGGTCTTCCTACTTAAAACAAGTGCATATTGATTGTGAAACTTGTGCATTAGGAAAGATGCATAGAGAGGAATTCCCTGTTTGAGTAGAAAAGAAAAAGAGAGATATACTTGAATTAGTGCACACTGACCTATGTGGACCCATGCAAACAAAGTCATTAGGAGGTGCACTGTATTTTCTACTGTTTGTTGATGACTGCACAAAGTTTTCTTGGGTATATTTTCTGAGTGAGAAAAGCCATACATTTGAATACTTTAAACAGTTTAGAACTATGACTGAAAAGCAAAGAGGGAAGTACAAAAAAATTCTTCGCTCTGATCAAGGGGGAGAATACAGGAAGGCTGAACTTACCAAGTTAGAAAAGTAAAATTTGAACAAAATTAATATTGCCAATTAGTTGCTGCTAATTGGGAATATTACACTTGATGTCCTTCAGCTTGTTCTTGAGAAAGAGGATTTGATTTGCGTTACTAGCCCTGAACATGCTAACCAACTTGTCATACATCTCCTTAGATGTGCCCAGCTCGGAGATGTAAGCAACCAAATGCTTGTGAATAGAATCTCTGATGATCTTCTTAGCTTTGACCTCTCTTTTCTTGTACTTTGTCTTAGTGGCAGTCGGTGCATTTGAAGGAGGCTTAGTAATCTTTCCCTGCACGTAGTCCATAGCATCATGCTCCTCCAAAATCAAGTCCAAGGACATTTTCCATGCATGATAATCAGACTTATCATTGTGCTTGTCATTAGATTTGAAGTAAGATGAGGAAGCCATTGACCATTGTCCTTGTCCAACAAATCTCGGTGATTGCTCTTCTCACTCTTGGTTTGGCTTTGTCTTCACTTGGGCTCTGATACCATGTTAATTTTAGATAACAATGGTATGTTCTATTCTTTAGAGCAATTTACTTCAATCTTTTCTTTTTAGCCCAATATCAATTTCCAGATTAGCAATCCAATTAACATTGACAGTAAATGTTGATAGAACATAAACAATAAGCAGAAGACAAGCCAAGACAAGAGGACACAATATTTGGCAGATGCCAGGGAAAAATCCCCAATGCGGGGAAAACCCTTTGATCAAATCTTCTTATTATTCTTCAAAAGTTCAGCAGAAAGAGAAAGTACAATATACAAAATACACTTCCCCAATACTTCAATCAAACAACAATCAACAAGATGCCCTAACCAGAAAGTCAACGCTGGTCAAACTAGCAAGAAATCTCCTCCAAATCAACTCGGTCAAACCCAGCCAATGCGGCCTCCAACATCTGTCCAAATAAGCCCAATACAGATCCGAAAAGCTCAGTAAAACTCGATCGACAGAAAAGTCAACGTTGCGGTCAACGCTGGTCAATGTGCTCAGAAATCCTCGATTTTTGTGCCAAAGAATGCGGCCTAGGGAGATCAAACTTCCAACCTGAAAAACGCAACAAAGGGAGCAAGGTTGACCCTTGGTCAACGCTGGTCAACACTCTGCAAAACAACCCTAAAACATATCCGAAATTCTACTCTTAAATTTGTTATTCATCCACACGTGTGAGGTAGAGAGAGAAGCTCCAAGCACTATACGAACAATGATGAGAGGAGAGAGAGAGATATGTGATGAGATGATGATGTCCAAAATGAGGAATAGGCCTCTCATTATATCCTTCGTTGAGGGTGGAGACACATCCATTGGGGCTTATGAGCCTACATTAGACTTCTGGCCGACCTTGACAATTTGCACATGTATGACAGAATAAATTCAGAATCTCACTTCTGCTCATCCAAACAAGATGATCTTTAGATCAATCTTGCACCTCTCAGGATGAATCCAACGAAAATATCATCTCCATCATATGAGTTGTCCAAGGTGGAGTTTGGCCCTAGTTGCCAATTTTAACAACATACAACCAACTTACAAGTTCATCAGTTTCCTTGTTGCCGCATGAAACACAATCCCCTTTTCTACTCAAATTACACCTCATAGATTTGGCTGAACAGACATTTTTTGTTGCCTACAAAAGCCATAATAGACCTCGCTACCCAAGCCAAGCTTGAATTTTTGTTGCCACAATTGACCCTCAAAAAGGATCCACCACCTTAATTGACCTCAGATAATGGCACAGAGGCAATCTAGTGCCCAAAAATGTTTTAGAACCTTGTTGCCACAAATTCAACCCTCGTAACAAACCTACGTCATCCCAGTTGAGCCTTGTTGTCCAGGATAAGCCTACTCTGCCCAGATTCACTTCATTGCCCAAGATGTGACCTTAAAGAGGAGTCGTTGCCCTAAAGAGGCATTCAAGAGTGGCCTGCAACCACAAGATGATTTTCTCAAACCCTCGTTGCCCAGAACAAAGCCTCAGATGTCCACGCTGCCACAAAACTCTAACTTCTAAGCCCACGCTGCCATAGAAAATGCCTTGATAGTAAGTCATTACCTTAGTTACTGTCTCATAAACCCTTGTTGCCACAGAATAGTTGAATGTGTTGGAAATACTGAGGGGGGTGAATCAGTATTTCTTTTCAATTGTTAATTATTGCCAGTTAGATTCTTCACAACTAAAAAAACAGAGAGGTGTATAATAATGATATTAAGGATTAATCAGAACTTCAATCCCTTTTTTTAATAATAGTATACAATAGATGAGTGAAGGGCACCAACCCTTTTAATGAAACAGGCACCAACCTGTTGCCAAGCACCAACTTGGACTTTGATGAGGCTCCGACCCCTAGAGCTTCGACCTTATCTTCTCAAGGCACCAACCTTGTGTTTAGGGGCACCAACCCCTAGGACACCAATCCTTCAGTCTTATTTTGATAATAAATAAATGGTGTACTTACTTGAATTTCTTCAATAGAATACTATAATCCAACAACTTGAGTTTGACTGTCCAAAGTTGTTCAACTTTCAAACCTCCACTATTTTCTACTTACGCCTTGATGATCTCCAACACAGTTGCTTCAAGGTGCTGGAGTGTATCTCAGTGATATCCTTGTAGCCCTCTCCACAGCCAGGTCCGAAGTTATGTTTCCTCCACAGTCAACAACAATAAATCCGAGATTATGTTTATAGCTCCGAGTTCATAAAGGATAGTCCACAGTCCGAGCTGTGATGAGATCTTTGTTTTGTTTACCACAGGATCTGATATTTAATCCTTCATACAATAGTCACTGCACTGAGATTTTGTCTGTCAAGAATGTTACATAACCGAGCTCCTACAGGACTGAGGTCTGAAGTATTGTAGTTCTTTGGCAATCTGAACTTTCCTGTATAGTACCAATTGTTCACAGGTCGAGATCCTATTCCAGTTACTTCATTCCACAGGTCCGAGGTCACGGAGATGAGGTATGTGTGATTGTTCTTGACCTAATGATCACAAGTTACACTGCTCAGTCTACAATTCCAACCCTTCAAGCTTCAGATACGAATTATTGTCTTTGAGGTAAACCATCGGTTCATTGCTCACAGGTGGCTTTCCACTGTTCTAGTCCAATCTACACAGATCAAGAATTTCTCAATCCGAGCTCCACAGAGATTAGGCCAGAGACTGTAATTCTTCCACAGGACTGCAATCCAAGCTTTTAAACGAACTCTACAGGTGGCTATCACTTCCTCGGTCTCCTTAGTTCACGAGTTGTGAACTACCCTCGCTGTGATCTACACTGAATTATCTTCACCGAAAAAATTGATGACTCTGAAATGGATGAACGCAGATTTATATATATTGTAGTTTGTCCCTATGAAGAGACACATCCATTGGAAGAAAGGCCGACATTATATGACTGCATAGGTCGGCTTGATTGTAAAAATATTTTTTTTTTATAGGTCTGCTTGACTGTAAATATATATTTTTTTTATCGTAAAAACTCAGTTTCTCACAAACTAATGGGAGTTTCGGGGCAAGTAAGAGCTTGTTGGAAAGAGGGAAAAATCCTCTTTAATATGGTCTAGGATTCATTGTGAAAGGATGCCTCCAAGGTGTCTAAATTTATTTTTCTTTGTGACTATTTCATAAAATTTTATTGCAGAAGGTGATTGGGACAGTAAGAGATCATTAGAGCTTCCTCATAATGGTGTGTCTTCCATGTCATCATATGTCATAGTGCAGCATCTATCAATCTTCCATTAAGAGAGCTCATCAAGAGAGCTTATATTCCATCAATGACAATTATTGACCAACAATCTCCCCCTTTGTCGTTGATGGAACTTTTATAGAGTTCTCTCCCCCTTTGACATCAATGGAAAATGGGGTGCCCAAGTCTTCCCCCTATTATGTTGCTCCCCCTAACATACTGTACCCCTAACATGCTACTTGATTTAATGTGATGCAAGAGCAATGACCCCCATCTTTTGGCGAAGATACTCAAATGCTTCTCGTGGAATGGGTTTTGTAAAGATATCCGTAATTTTCTCTTTTGTATTGACGTATTCCAACCTGATATTGTGTTCAACAACTTGTTCATGGAGAAATTAGTATTTGATTGGAATGGTTCTTGAGTGCATCACTGGATTCTTTGAAAGACTGATTGTGCTAGTATTGTCACAAAAAATAGTAATTGGTTGCTTAGTTTCTATGTTGACACCCTTCAAGGCTTCATTCATCCATGGAATTTGTGTACAACAATTAGCAGCAGCTATATACTCGGCTTCAGCTGTAGAAAGGGATATAGATGATTGCTTTTTGCTGAGCCGAGATACAAGACAATCTCCCATAAAGAATGCATTTCCACTGGTACTTTTTCGATCATCCACACTTCCGACCCAATCAGCATCAGAATAAGCTGTCACAATAAGAGTTGAACTCTTGGGATACCAAAGACTGAAATCAGTCATTCCTTTCAGATATCTGAGAATTATTTTCACAGTTGTTAGATGAGATTGTTTAGGACTTGACTGAAATCTCGCTACCATTCCTACTGCTTGCATAATATCTAGTCTTGTAACAGTTAAGTATTGGAGAGCTCCAATTATTGAATTGTAAGGAGTTGCATCTATTTTGGGGGTATCATCGTCTTTGCTTAATTTACAATCTATGGTCATTGGTGTGCTCATAGGTGCACAATCTTCCATCCCATATCTTTTAAGCATGTCTTTAAGATATTTTGCTTGAGATAAAAACATGCCTGCAGAGGTTTGAGATATTTGTAGCCCAAGAAAGTAAGACAACTCACCAATCATTGACATCTCGAATTTTTTGGACATATTTAGAGAAAATTCATGGCTCATTTCTTCATCATTGCTAGAAAATATTAGATCATTGACGTAAACAAGAGTGATTAGAAGTTTTTCCTTGTCCATCTTCATTTAGAGATTGCTACCTGCCACTCCATTTTTGAAACCTTCTTGTTGCAGATAGTGATCCAACTTTGTATACCACGCTCTAGGGGCTTGTTTTAATCCATACAAGGCCTTTTTTAGTTTGCATACAAGGTCTTTTCCTTCAGCAAGATCAAATCCTTCTGGTTGCTCCATGTAAACTTCCTCCTTGAGATCTCCATTCAGGAATGCTGATTTACATCCATTTGATAAACCTTGAATCCTTTTGAGCAAGTAAATGCTAAAAACATTCTTATGGCTTCCATTCGAGCTACTGGTGCAAAGGTTTCTTCGAAGTCAATTCCTTTGATTTGCGAGTATCCTTTGCAGACAAGTCTGGCTTTATTTCTGATGATTTGTCCATCTTCATTCATCTTGTTTTTGAATACCCATTTTGTTCCAATTATATTTTTATCTTTTGGGCGAGGTACCATTGCCCAAGTCTCATTTTTTTCGATTTGAGACATTTCTTCTTCCATGGCCTTAATCCAATGAGGATCTTTGCTTGCTTGAGAACATTTTTTAGGTTCTATTAAAGATAATAGAGCCACATCATTTTTTCTAGGGGTGCTTATCATCCTTCTTCGAGTTTGGATTCCTTCATCTATATTTCCGATGACCTGTTCTTCTGGATGATATCTTTGAACAAACTTGATCTTGGAGGGAGTTTGTGAAGATTCATTTTGAGGTTCTTCATTCTCCTCTTCTTTTTCAGGTTCTTCTTCTTCACTTTGTTCAAAGAAAGGCTCAACTTCATGATCTTCAATTCCTTTTTCTGGAAGGCCTTCATCAATCTTTACATCAATGCTTTCCACTATTCTTCGTAGACGATAGTTGTAACTTTTGTAAGCTTTGCTCCTAGTGGAGTATCTAAGAAATATTCCTTCATCAATTCTTGAATCAAATTTACCTGGTGAGTCATCATTTATTTTTATGAAACATTTGCTTCCAAAAACCTTGAAATATTTTACTGAAGCAGGTCTTCCTTTCCATAATTCATAAGGAGTCTTTTCATTATTTGGTCTTAGTTGAGTTCGATTTAAGGTGTGAACTACGGTGCCAACTGCTTCTCTCCAAAATTTTGGTTGCAAATCGGTTGTTAGTAGCATTGTCCTTGCCATTTCTTGAATGGTTCAGTTCCTTCTTTCAACTACTCCATTTTGCTGGGGTGTCCTAGCAGTAGAGAGTTCTCTTTCGATTCCATGCTCCTTACAAAATTCATCAAATTCTTTTGAGGTGAATTCTGCTCCTCTATCCGTTCTAAGACATTTAATCTTAGAATCTTTCTCATTCTCAATGAGAGCCTTAAGATTTTTAAAACATTCAAATGCTTCGGATTTATATTTTATGAAATATATCCACATCATTCTAGTATAGTCATCAACAAATAGAGCAAAGTACCTTTCACCCTGAAGAGCTGGAGTTCTAGTTGGCCCACACGAATCTGCATGAATGATTTCCAAAGGTTTTGTTGTTGAGAACTCCTTAGTTTTGTGGCTAGTTCTGGTTTGCTTTCCATGTTGGCATGGGCCACATACAACTTGATTTGGTTTGCACATTTTTGGAATATCCCTTACTGCATTAATTTTGCTGATGTTGACTAGGTTATCAAAACTTGTATGCCCCAATCGCTTGTGCCATAACCAACTTTCATCTGCTTGACTTAAGTAACATTTATCTTCTTGGATTCTACTGAGAATATAAACATTATCTGGTGTTCTTACTCCTTTCGCCACAAGTTCTCCCAAGGATGAGTCTCTTATTTCACAATTTTTTGTACTAAAGACAACATTATGTCCTTGGTCACAAATCTGGCTAACACTCAAGAGATTGTGTTTGAGCCCTTCTACCAGCAAGGTATTTTGAGCCTTTCCTAGTCCATTGACAAGGGTAGCAGTTCCTTTTCCAGTGATTTTAGCAGATCCACTTCCAAAGGATACATTTCCATTTTTCTTGTTCAATGAGATAAACTTCTTTTGGTCACCTGTCATATGTCTCAAGCATCCACTATCCACGAACCAATGATTTTCTTCACTATGAGCATATAGAGCTAGGCCACATTTATCAGTTTTGAGATTTACGCTTTTAGCTTTTTCCCTTTTTAGAGGGCAATTTTGTTCATTATGATCATAATCATCACATAATGAGCAAGACGGATCAAACTTAGCCAAAGGATCAAAGGAATTGTAAGTTTTGATTTGTTCTTGCTCTTTAGGCCCATGCAGTTGGTTTGGTTGATTATTCAATCTTGGTGCTTCATTCTTATGAGCCGTGCAATGCTTAGCTTGATGCCCAAAGTTTTTACAATTGTAACAATGCCCAAGAAAAATAGTTTGATACCTGTTGTAGTATCCATAGCTTGAATCAACATTCGTCCTTGAAATTGCTCTTTCAAATCTTGGTTTTGAGATGTTACCTTTTTCTTGAGATGATTTTTCTTCTTTTGGATGGCAAGAGAGTACATCAGCATAGCTTCTGGCATTATTCTTCGTACTTGATGATTCTCCTTTGAAACCAATTCCAGACTTCTCATGTTGATGTCTTTGAGTGTTAAGAATGTTGTCAAGAGCTAGAGAGCTTTGCCAAATCCTTTTGATTTGCTCTAATTCCTTTCTTAGGGACACTATTTCAGCTTCACGTTTTTCACAGATATCATCCTTCTCTTTTAACTTGATGTTCAAGAAGTCTTCCCTTCTTTTTGCTTCCTCTCTTTCTATTTTGAGAGAAATTATCTTCTTTTGTAGATTCTCATTTTCTTCGATGGCATTCATCAACAAACTATCCATGTTTCTTTCATCTTCCAGTTCTGAGTTATCATCATTTGTAAGTGCCATGAATAACGTTTCTTTGCTTCCAACATAATCACTTTCCTCATCTGATTCATCATCTCTTTCTTTGTGATGATGCATATTTCTGGTTGATTTCTTTTTGATGACTACAAATTCATCTTCATTGGACTCATCTTGTTTGGAGAAGAAGTTCTTTTTATTAAACCCTTTCTTTTTGTACATCATCCTTTTAGAGTCCTTTTCATCATCATTATCATGTTTATGGGGACATTTTGCAGCGTAATGACCTATTCTTCCACAATTGAAACAAATAAGAGGGTACTTACCTTTTAGTTTGGATCCTCTTTTTAGTCTTTGTACAAATTGAGCTAATTCTTTTTCAGTATCATATTCATCGTTGTTGTAATTCCATCCTTTTCCTTCTTTTGTAGATCTTGAGGCTTTGAAGGCTGCTTCTTTGAAATTTGGACTCCCTTTCCTCATCTCATAGGCAATGAGAATTCCATGGAGTTCATCCATCTTGAGAGTATCTAGATCCTTCATTTCTTCTATGGCACTTAATTTGGAGTCGAATCTGTCAGGAAGCGATCTCAGGATTTTTTGAACAATGGTGCTTTCTTCAATATTTTCTCCTAGTCCTCTAAGAGAGTTAACAACTTCAGCTACTCGAAGGAAATATGATGCAATATCTTCTTCATCATCCATTTTCAGACTCTCGAATTGTCTTCTATAGGTTTGAAGCTTTGCCTTTTAGACTTTGGAGTCGCCATCATATAGAGAAACCAACTTATCCCATACTTCTTTGGCTGAGTCATAGTTCATGACTTTCGTAAATTCGGAATCGGTAATTCCACTAGTGATGGAATTTAAAGCTTTGGCATTAGCAATGTAAGCTCTTCTTTCATTTTGATCGGTTGGAAGATTTGCGGGAGCTTTGTACCCATCCAGAACAGAGTGCCATACTTCAGGACCAAGAGACATTAGATAGTAGGACATCCTCTTTTTCCAAAAACCAAAATTCGTTCCATCAAAGATAGGTAGTTTCCCTATTGCTTCCATGTTCTTCATTGTGCCTAAGAATCCTTCTTCCAGCTGTTAGGCTGATATTGAAGAAGCTGGCTCTGATACCAATTGTTGGAAATACTGAGAGGGGGGTGAATCAATATTTCTTTTCAATTGTTAGTTATTGCCAGTTAGATTCTTGACAATTAAAAAAACAAAGAGGTGTATAATAATGATATTAAGGATTAATCAGAACTTCAATCCCTTTTTTTAATAATAGTATACAATAGATGAGTGAAGGGCACCAACCCTTTTAATGAAACAGGCACCAACCTATTGCCATGCACCAACTTTGACTTTGATGAGACTCCGACCCCTAGGGCTTCGACCCTATCTTCTCAAGGCACCAACCTTGTGTTTAGGGGCACCAACCCCTAGGACACCAATCCTTCAAGTCTTATTTTGATAATAAATAAATGGTGTACTTACTTGAATTTCTTCAATAGAATACTGGAATCCAACAACTTGAGTTTGACTGTCCAAAGTTGTTCAACTTTCAAACCTCCACTATTTTCTACTTACGCCTTGATGATCTCCAACACAATTTCTTCAAGGTGCTGGAGTGTATCTCAGTGATATCCTTGTAGCCCTCTCCACAGCCAGGTCCGAAGTTATGTTTCCTCCACAGTCAACAGCAATAAATCCGAGATTATGTTTATAGCTCCGAGTTCATAAAGGATAGTCCACAGTCCGAGCTGTGATGAGATCTGTGTTTTGTTTACCACAGGATCTGATATTTAATCCTTCATACAATATTCACTGCACCGAGATTTTGTCTGTCAAGAATGTTACATAACCGAGCTCCTACAGGATTGAGGTCTGAAGTATTGTAGTTCTTTGGCAATCTGAACTTTCCTGTATAGTACCAATTGTTCACAGGTCGAGATCCTATTCCAGTTACTTCATTCCACAGGTCCGAGGTGACGGAGATGAGGTATGTGTGACTGTTCTTGACCTAATGATCACAAGTTACACTGCTCAGTGTACAATTCCAACCCTTCAAGCTTCAGATACGAATTATTGTCTTTAAGGTAAACCATTGGTTCATTGCTCACAGGTGGCTTTCCACTGTTCTAGTCCAAGCTACACAAATCAGCAATTTCTCAATCTGAGCTCCACAGAGATTAGGCCAGAGACTGTAATTCTTCCACAGGACTGCAATCCAAGCTTTTAAATGAACTCCACAGGTGGCTATCACTTCCTCGGTCTCCTTAGTTCATGAGTTGTGAACTACCCTTGCTGTGATCTACACTGAATTATCTTCACCGAAAAAATTGATGACTCTGAAATGGATGAACACAGATTTATATATATTGTAGTTTGTCCCGATGAAGAGACACATCCTTTGGAAGAAAGGCCGACATTATATGACCTCATAGGTCGACTTGACTGTAAATATATATATTTTTTATCTTAAAAATTCAGTTTCTCACAAACTAATGGGAGTTTCGGGGCAGGTAAGAGCTTGTTGGAAAGAGGGAAAAATCCTCTTTAATATGGTCTAGGATTCATTGTGAATGGATGCCTCCAAGGTGTCTAAATTTATTTTTCTTTGTGACTGTTTCATAAAATTTTAGTGCAGAAGGTGATTGGGACAATAAGAGATCATTAGAGCATCCTCATAATGGTGTGTCTTCCATGTCATCATATGTCATAGTGCAACATCTATCAGTCTTCCATTAAGAGAGCTCATCAAGAGAGCTTATATTCCATCAATGACAATTATTGACCAACAATCTCCCCCTTTGTCATTGATGGAAATATTATAGAATTCTCTCCCCCTTTGACATCAATGGCAAATGGGGTGCTCAAGTACTCCCCCTGTTATGCTGCTCCCCCTGACATGCTGCTTGATTTAATGTGATGCAAGAGCAATGACCCCCATCTTTTGGCGAAGATACTCAAATGCTTCTCGTGGAAGAGGTTTTGTAAAGATATCCGTAATTTGCTCTTTTGTATTGACGTATTCCAACCTGATATTGTGTTCAGCAATTTGTTCACGGAGAAAGTGGTATTTGATTGGAATATGTTTGGTTCTTGAGTGCATCACCGGATTCTTTGAAAGACTGATGGCGCTAGTATTGTCACAAAAAATAGTAATTGGTTGCTTAGTTTCTATGTTGACATCCTTCAAGGCTTCCTTCATCCATAGAATTTGTGTACAACAATCAGCAGCAGCTATATATTCGGCTTCAGCTGTAGAAAGGGATATAGATGATTGCTTCTTGTTGAGCCAAGATACAAGACATTCTCCCATAAAGAATGCATTTCCACTGGTGCTTTTTTGATCATCCACGCTTTCGGCCCAAATCAACATCAGAATAAGCTGTCACCATAAGAGTTGAACTCTTAGGATACCAAAGACCGAAATCAGTCGTTTCTTTCAGATATCTAAGAATTCTTTTCACAGCTGCTAGATGGGATTGTTTAGGACTTGACTAAAATCTTGCTACCATTCCTACTGCTTGCATAATATCTGGTCTTGTAGCAGTTAAGTGTAGGAGAGCTCCAATTATTGACCTGTAAAGAGTTGCATCTATTTGGGGAGTATCATCGTCTTTGCTTAGTTTACAATCTGTGGTCATTGGTGTGCTCATAGGTGCACAATCTTCCATCCCATATTTTTTAAGCATGTCTTTAAGATATTTTGCTTGAGATATAAACATGCTTGCAAAGGTTTGAGATATTTGTAGCCCAAGAAAGTAAGACAACTCACCAATCATTGACATCTCGAATTTTTTGGACATATTTAGAGCAAATTCATGGCTCATTTCTTCATCATTTCTAGCAAAGATTAGATCATCGACGTAAACAAGAGTGATCATAAGTTTTTCCTTGTCCATCTTCATGTAGAGATTGCTACCTGCCACTCCTTTTTTGAAACCTTCTTGTTGCAGATAGTGATCCTATTTTGCATACCATGCTCTAGGGGCTTGTTTCAATCCACACAATGCCTTTTTTAGTTTGTATACAAGGTCTTTTCCTTCAGCAAGATCAAATCCTTTTGGTTGCTCCATGTAAACTTCCTCCTTGAGATCTCCATTCAAGAATGCTGATTTTACATCCATTTGATAAACCTTGAATCCTTTTGAGCAAGCAAATGCTAGAAACATTCTTATGGCTTCCATTCGAGCTATTGGTGCAAAGGTTTCTTCGAAGTCAATTCCTTCGATTTGGTAGTATCCTTTGCAGACAAGTCTGGCTTTATTTCTGATGATTTGTCCATCTTCATTCATCTTGTTTTTGAATACCCATTTTGTTCCAATTATATTTTTATCTTTTGGGCGATGTTGTAATATTCCCAATTAGCGATAGCTAATTAGAGATATTAATTTTGATCAATTTTGCCTTATGTAGCTAAATATAAATAAAAGTGAGTAGAAGGGGGCATAACTCACTCTAAAAATAAAGTGCACTCCCTAGTAGACACAACGTTGTAACTTAAGTGGGCCAAGGGGGGCCAAGAGACCACGTAGAGAGGGGGCCCACGTAGACCACATGGAGGGACTGCGCAGGCCAAGTGAGCATGTGGCAAAGGGAGGCTACGTTGGAGGAGGTGGGCCTTAGGGTTTGAGAGAGGCCAACGCTATATAGAGAGGAGAGCCTCCTCATTTTGGTCATTCGAGTTTATGCATATTGAGCTGTCACTACGACTTTGAGCACGTTGGCTGTTTAGCTTATCTACAGCACTGTTTAGTGCATTGAGTGTCTCCATTCGGAGATCTCACCCTCAGCCCCGGGAGACTTCGAGTGCTTGCTCGGGTGAGGTTGTCCCATCAGTATACTTTGAGCACGTTGGCTGTTTAGCTTGTCTGCAGCACTGTTTAGTGCATTGAGTGTCTCCATTCGGAGATCTCACCCTCAGCCCCGGGAGACTTCGAGTGCTTGCTTGGGTGAGGTTGTCCCATCAGTATTTTGTCGGAGTATTGGTGTTTGGCCTTCGTTGAGGAGCAGTGCATCCATAGACTGCGCAGTCCTGAGAGGGAGGACGCAGTCCATTTCTCGAGAGCTCCGGTTTGGGTTTCTTTTGGAGGTTTCGAGCTTGGAGATTGAGCAAGGGGCCAGCCCTTGCCTGTGGAAGAATTTTGGCAGAGTTTGTGGCCGTATTTTGGTGGTTTCCATTCAGCCTCAGCGCAGAGCCTTGGAGGATAGCATAGATCCTCAATGGGGTGATTTTCGGGGGTCGGTCATTCTAGAAATGCTTTCTGGGCTTTTCTGGGTTTGGTGAGTAGAGGCTGATTCCAGAGTTTCAGCTCATTCCGAGTAGGGGAGCAGCCCTAGATACTCATCTTGTTCCAGCAGTAGCAGCTACACGGCAGTTTCCCAGCAGCTAGGACGCAGATCAGAGAGCAGCCATTCCATCAGCATTCTGAGAGTATTTCATCACTTGCCTTGAGCAAGTCTAGGTGCCATCACTCTGATCACCTATTGTACTCACTTATATTTCTCAGGATAATAAAATGGCTTAGCATTCTCTTTGCATTTCTTGAGTATCTATTACTTGTTCTATATATGGCTATTGTGTGCTTGCACTACTGTTATTTTACTCTTCGTGCATTCCAGTTATTATACCACTTGGTGTGTTTTTCCCCATACTCTTAGACAGAGTCTGGAAAGGGCCAGATAGCCTCCGGATCTCACCCTCTTTTCAGAGGTGAAATATCTGGTAAATGCCCTCCCAGTCCATCTCTGGTTGGAGTTTGCTTGTGTTTTAGAGATATCCCTGAAACGGGATATTACTGAGGTACTAGTTCCCAAGTCTCATTTTTTTTTTATTTGAGACATTTCTTCTTCCATGGCCTTTTTTCGATTCTTGGAGCCTCAAAAATGCCAATGAATTGCCTCAATTTGTGTTAGAATTTTCGGCCCTGTGGCCTCTAAAATATTGCTACAAACCTTATTGTCTTTTGTTGATTATGAGGCTAAATTCCTTAATGAATTGCCTGGAAGATACCTGCTATTGCTACATAGAGTTTATGCCCTCAATTGCTTCGCTGTATAGAGAAAACACAAGAGTTCTATCTTTAGACCAAACTAATTGTTCCGAAGAATAGGTTGTTCCAGGTTAAGGTGAAATCTTCAAGCATTAAACCAAACCAAAACTTCCCCAATGACCTATGTCAGAACAAGAAAAGGGTGTCTAGGTAGGGTGGGATCAGCTCCACTAAAACTAGAGAAAGGGATTAGATAGGGTGGGATCACCTCCACCGAAGTTAATCAAGAAGAAGGGGTATTATGTTGAGATTTATGTATTTGGGGTAGCATCAGTTGTGCTCTAGCTCCCAAATTTTATGGAGGGACTAGAGTACACTTGATCTACAAGACCTAGAAATGGATTTGAGAAATTTCAAGTTATTCAAATAATTAATTATTTTTAGTGGATTTCCGAAGTCTAACTTAGGAAAATCAAATAATTAAAGTGAATTAATTAACACATGTGCTGAAATTGTCTTAAATCACATGGATCAAGCAGTCTTTTAATCTCAGCCGTTGATGGATGATTTAATCTCGACCGTTGAAGGGTTCAATGAAAAAGTATAAGAGAAAGGCTTGAGGGTCAGTTGAAGACACAATTTTTGTAGAACTGAGGAATAGATCGGGAATTCTAGGGTGGGTTTGCTAAGAATTTCCAGAGGGATTTCCTGTAGTGAGGGGTAGTATTGGCCAAGGGAATGTTCTGATTCCAGGGCCAAGAGACAGCAAGAGGCAAGAGGAGTAGCAACAAGGATAGCGCAGAGAGGCTTCAGAGCCACGCAAAGCAGCAGGGGTAGCTAGGGCCACGCTGGGTTGACGCTGGCCAAGCAGAGGCAACAGAGGGCTGTGTAGACCCTCCTAGGGTGACGCAGGCCCTCCTAGAGCCATGCAGAGGTTGACACAGTCCCTCCAGGGCAACGTTAGGGCTTCAAAAGTAACGCTGAGGGTTTCTAGGGTTAGATCTGGGCTAAGTCCTGTAAATTTCATTTGAGGGTGTGGATCAGTCAGATACTTCGCACTAGATCTTCAGGTTAGCTGTAGATTTGATATCTTTTATTCTTTGTCGGGTTTTCCAAGGTTGGAACCCAGATTTGCTGTACTCAGAACTACTTAATAATAAAACCCTCATATCTTCTGAACTGGTTTTCCCCCTTTGGGTTTTTCTGGGGACTTTTGTCCAAAAATCCATGTGTCACTTCGTTGCATGAGTGAACTATTCAGTAAATGATCTGCATGTGTAGGCTGTAGTTGTGTTTATTTTTGGTATTTTCTGAATCTAATTTCTGGAAATAACTTGTATAAATTAAATCAAGTAGGAGGAAATAAACCAATACATTGCAGCAGAATTTTCACATATTAAACCACCAAAACTTTATATAAAGAAAACATAGATATCAAGTCCAAATTGATGATCCTCAATGGCTCCAACTCTCCTTTATTTATAGATTTCTCCATGGGTTTCATCTATTGTGAGGGGTTGCAAGTGCAACCCCCAAATTTGGGATTTTTGCCCCAGTCGACCCAAAATCTACCCAATGTTGCCCCAAACTTTGGATAATTTGTGTTTTTCCCCTTTATCAATGCTATAGCCTATGGGGTTGGATAGGCTATGTTGATTTCGGGTAGCATCAGATGTAATCGAAGTCTCAAATTTTGTGGAGAGGCTTAGACACATGTATTTCGGATAACTCTGAAATCGTTTGGGAAAATTCCACCCGAAGACAGTTTTATTTGATAAATTAATTATTTTTAATGAGACCCTAAGTCTAAACTTAGGAAATTGAAATAATTAATGGGTATTAATCTAAACTGTGGGTGTAACCCTAGAAGAAGACGAGGATAAAGTCAAAATGATCTTAGCCATTGATTAGCTTCTAATATGGGCCATTGAATGTCAACGAGAAGATTATTTAAAGAAGCTTGAGGGTCATTTGGAAAATACACCATGTAGATACTTAGTTACTCGAGTAGATTGATTTTTCTCACAGTCTTAAGTCTTAAGTCACATGGATCAAGTAGTCTTTTAATCTCAACCGTTGATGGATGATTTAATCTCGATCGTTGAAGGGTTCAACGAAAAAGTATAAGGGAAAGGCTTGAGGGTCAGTTGAAGACACAATTTTTGTAGACTGAGGAATAGATCTAGAATTCTAGGGCGGGTTTGCTAAGAATTTCCAGTGGAATTTCCTGCAATGAGGGGTAGTATTGGTTGAGGGAATGATCTGATTCCAAGAGCCAAGAGACACCAAGAGGTAAGAGGAGCAACCACAAGGACAACGCAAAGAGGCTTCAGAGCCACGTAGAGCCGCAGAGACAGCACAGAGGCAGCTAGGGCCACGTTGGGCTGATGATGGCTAAGTAGAGGCAGCGCAGGGGCAGCGTAGACCCTCCTATGGTGACACAGCCTCCGTAGCCACGCCAGCAGGGCCGACGTGCTCCCTCTTAGGGCAACGCTCGGCTTCAGGGGCATCGCCGAGGGTTTCTAGGGCCTACTTCCGGGCCGAGTCCGTAAACTCAGTTTTCGAGGGTGGACCACCAACACTTGGCACCAGATCTTCCCCCGGCTAAAATCGTACGAAACGGGGAAATGAAAACGAGTTTCTGAAACGGGAAGCGATACGAAACGCGACCTCCCCAAATTTTGGAAACAGGGAAACCCGATATATATATATATATATATATATATATATATATATAATTAATTAATTAATTTAAATTTATATTAGAATTTAGGACATTTAAGAAATGTTATGTGAAATCATAAAACATACATGATAAATTCAAAGCGTAAACTATAACAAGTTACAAGACATTTACTCGTGAATGATAATAGAGACATAATAAAAATAACAATATTGAAATATCCAAAACCAGCCTTTATTATATATCAAAATCTCAAAATCAGCGTTTATTATATATATGAGGAAGCAAGTACAATAGAGACTATGAGGCTGCAAGTACAATAAAGACTATGAGCATGTCAAGTCAAGATTTTGTTTGAGTGATGGGTACATTTTTAGTAGCCTCATGATAGAGGAGTTTGACAACCTATGTCACTAACATCAAGGTACATAGAGGGATTGGTGCTCTTGATTAAATATGAGTTCCATACCCTAATACATGACAAAATCTGATGGAAACATTGCAATCACCCAATCCTGAAATCCTGAAAAACTGATAAGTCTGCTAGATGTTGAATGAGATCTAAAATTCTACTTTCTCCATATGAAATCCAATGAGGTCGGAAGCACTCTCAAACATCCCGAGTCATTTCATGGTAATGTTAAAAATTGAAGTAAAAGGATGAAAATGAAGATTAAGAAGAATGTCACTTTTACTAGGGCCATAGGCTTGATCATTAGAAGCGAAGCATCCAAGACATAAATAAAACGAATAAAATAATAATACATTGCACGAATCCAAAAAAAAAAACTGTTTTGGGAGGAAACGCGTTTCCGGCCGTACTAGCAAGCAATGTTTCCCGTAGACGAAACGTACTAGTACGGCCAAAAACGCGTTTCCTGGCCGTACGGTACGGGTTTTCTCGTTTCCGTTTCGTTTTTTGCTTGAAACGAGGGTGGGGAGGACGTTTCCTGCAACTTAGTCTTCATGTTAGTTGCAGATTTGATATCTTTTATTCTCTGTCGGGTTTTCCAAGGTTGGAACCCATATTTGTTGTACTCAGAACTACTTAATAATAAAACCCTCATATCTGCTGAACTGGTTTTCCCGCTTTGGGTTTTTCCAGGGACTTACGTCCAAAAATCCATGTGTCACTTTGTTGCATGAGTGAATTATTCAGTAAATGATCTGCATGTGTAGGCTGTAGTTGTGTTTATTTCGGTATTTTCTGAATCTAATTTCTGGAAATAACTTGTATAAATTTAATCAAGTAGGAGGAAATAAACGAATACACTGCAACAGATTTTTCACATATTAATCCCCCAAAACCTTAGATCAAGAAAACATAGATATCAAGTCCAAATTGATGATCCTCAATGGCTCCAACTCTCCTTTATTTATAGATTTCTCCATGGGTTCCATCTATTGTGAGGGGTTGCAAGTGCAACCCCCAAATTTGGGCTTTTTGCCCCAGTCGACCCAAAATCTACCTAATGTTGCTCCAAACTTTGGATAATTTGGGTTTGCCCCTTTATCAAGATTCAAGACTATAGCCTATGGGGTTGGATAGGCTATGTTGATTTGGGGTAGCATCAGATGTGCTCTAAGTCTCAAATTTTGTGGAGGGGCTTAGACACATTTATTCCGGATAACCCTAAAATTGTTTGGGAAAATTCCACCCGAAGATAGTTTTATTTGATAAATTAATTATTTTTAATGAGACCCTAAGTCTAAACTTAGGAAATTAAAATAATTAATGTATTAATCTAAACTGTGGGTATAACTTCTAGAAGAAGACGAGGATCAAGTCAAAATGATCTTAGCTATTGATTAGCTTCTAATTTGGGCCGTTGAATGTCAACGAGAAGATTATTTAAAAAATCTTGAGGGTCATTTGGAAAATACACCAGGTAGATACTTAGTTACGCAAGTAGATTGATTTTTCTCACTGGCTGAAGTTCGACAAGAGAAAATCGATTCAGAGGGCGAGTTGCAGGTGGAGAGGAGAGAGAGGGTATCAACATCTGTCAGGAGTGCAAGAGCTGGTGACGCAATGCCTAATTTCCTATGGGCAGAAGCATGCAATGCAACAGTATATATCCAGAATAAGACTCCTGATAGAGCATTGGGCAAGAGAACACCCGAGAGTGTCTTCACAGGGCAGAAGTCAGAAGTGAGTCATTTCAGGATATTCAGAAGTGTGGCGTATTGTCACATTCTAGATGAGAAGTAGAAAAAATTAGATCAGACTGCAGAAAAATGTTATCTCGTAGGATACAATGAGACCTCGAAGCCATATAGAATCTACATTCTGAACAACAGGAATATTGTAGTCAGACAGGATGTAAAGTTCATGGAAGACAGAGCTTTCAGGAAATCTCGAGAGATGCCTACTAGAGAACAGTCTGAGGATGTTCCTCTTGTATAGCAGCAACAGGAGGTAGAACTGGCAGGTGGACAGACAACTGGATCAAGCACTACAACTAGCACCAATATTTCCTCAGGTGAGGGAAATCCAGATAGTTCACAGCAAATGGAACAACAAGAAGATGAACTAATTGAGCCACCCACCACTAGTGGCAGAACTAGCAGAGAAGTATGCCAGACGCTAAGGGACGTAGAGGAGTTTGTTGGAGCTCCTAGAACCAAGAAAAGGCAACGTAGACAACCTGACAGATACCAAACCTTGGTAGCACAGCTTGAAGAACCTTGTAGCTTTCAGGAGGCCGTACAACATCAAGTTTGGGTGGATGGCATGGTAGAAGAATACAGTTCTATCACAACAAATGATGTCTGGGAAGTTGTACCTAGACCAGAGAACAGATCAATTGTAGGTTCAAGGTGGATCTACAAGATCAAGTATGGTGCAGATGGCAGCATAGAGAAGTACAAGGCTAGGTTCGTGGCCAAGGGGTATGCACAGAAATGGGAAATTGACTATGAAAAGCCCTTTGCCCCTGCAGCCAGATACACCTTTATCAAATCTGTTGTGTCCTTAGCAGCACAGATGGGATGGGAAATTCACCAAATGGATGTCAAGACAGCATTCTTGACTGGCATGATAGAAGAAGAGGTGTACATAGAACAATCCGAGGGCTTCGAAACCCATGAGAATAAATCTCATGTATGTAGACTGAAGAAAGCCCTATATGGGCTCAAACAGGCACCCAGATCGTGGTATGGTCGGATTGACAGTTACTTGCAACAGTTGGGATTTGTCAAGAGTGATGCAGATCCCAATCTCTACTATTTGATGGTAGAGAATGAGCCACTAATTCTGGTACTATATGTAGATGATCTGTTCCTTACAGGATCATCTAGGCTCATAAAGGACCGCAAGAAGAACTTGGAAGCAGAATTCGACATGAAGGATTTGGGGTTAATGGACTATTTTCTAGGGTTGCAGGTATGGCAAAAGAATGGAGAGATCTTCCTAGGACAAGGAAGATATGCAACTGAAATTTTGAAGAGGTTCAAGATGCAGGATTTTCGGTCCATGGCAACTTCCATGATAACCAATAGGAAGAAGAGAGATGCATCGAGAGACAAGGAAGTGGACCCCGCCTTATACAAAGAACTCATTGGGTCACTTATGTATTTGGTCAACACCAAACCAGACATCTGTTTTGTTGTCAACATCCTCAGTCAGTTCATGGTGGAACCGAAAAGCGTACACTGGGCAACAACTAGGCACATTCTCAGATATGTGCGGGGAATGGTCGGATATGGTTGAAATACACCCGAGGAGATGATGTCAGATTGAGCAGATTCATAGATGCCGATTGGGTAGGAAGTTCAGTAGATTGGAAAAGTACCACCGGGTATTGCTTTAGTATCGGATCAGGAATGACATCTTGGTGCAGTAGGAAGCAGAAGTCCGTAGCACTAAGCTCAACAGAAGCGGAATATATGGTAGCAAGCATAGCTACGTGCAAAGCTATATGGCTTAGAAAACTACTAGTGAATTTATTTAGAAGAAGGATGGAAGCGACCAATATCTTCTGTGATAATCAGAGTTGTATTGAAGTCTCCGAGAATCCATTGTTTCATGATCGATCAAAGCACATCGACATCAGGTGTCGTTTTATTAGAGACTGTGTTCAACGTGGGGCAGTACAGTTGCAGTACGTCCCCACAGGAAATCGGGTGGCAGACATACTCACCAAAGCTCTAGGAAGGGCCAAGTTTGTTCACTTCAGGGAGCAGATGGGTATGCTAGAGAATCCATTTCGATAGCAGAAACAAGTGATGTCTCAAGCCACAGATGCGACATTTGAGAGGGAGCTGTAGTACAGATGCAATGTGTGAAAATTTATGAATCTAACAAACAGAAACCCTACTGCAGTTAACTGATTTGCATTACCTACTTGTATTTTTCAATTAACAAGTTATTTACAGAAAACATTAATGCAAATACACTGCAGCCTACACCAATATACAGATCAAGTACTGGAAAAAAAGATGAGACAATCACGCAAAGGACACTTAATTTTGGACTAAATCTCCCCGGAAAAACCCAATGCGAGCAAACTGGTGCAACAGATCTGAGGGTTTGTATTATTAAGCAACAATTTTTTGAGTACAATCTCTGGATGCCTTGCTGGCTATCCAGTACGGATAATTCACGACAGACAAAAATTATTGAGTTTTACCTCACCCCGCAAGTCCCAGCTAATCCGGATCTGAACTGGCGAGGCCCCAACTCCCTTTGCACTGCCTCTGCGCAGTAGATGCATAGGCCTGCGTGGGGATGGTTGAGGACTGCGTCACCTCCTCTCTGAATTGATCTGCCTCTTGGAAAATCAAGTTTCAACCCTCCAGGCTCAAAAACCTCAATCTCCAGCAAAACTCGGACTGTCTCTTGGAATCACTGCGCAGTCCCTGCGTGGGCCTGCGTCACCCCTTCTGGGAAATGTGTCACCTCTCCTGGTGGCTGCGCTGCTTCGTTTGCTATCTCTGTTGCCTCTCTGCTATGTACTCTTGGTCCCAAAGAAGATCCTTCGACCAATAACTGCTTCTGCGCCTCACTGCACTGAATCACTTAGATCTTATCTTCGTCCAAGCACTGCTCCGTCAGAAGAATTCGATCTCAAGATTCACTTTGTGTAGGTGTTCTCCAACTGATCCTCAAGCCTTCCTTTATACATTTCCTGTTGAGGAATCAACGACCGTGATCAAATCTTTAATCAACGGCTAAGATTAAAATTGACTTGATCCTCGTCACTTAGAAGCTTCTCACCCACATTTACATTAATTCTTTTTAATTATTTGTAATATCCCTTTTCAAGGATATCCCTCAAACACAAGCAACTCCAACCAGAGATGGATTGGGAGGGCTTTTACCAGATATGTCGCCTCTGAAAAGAGGACGAGAACTGGAGGCTACCTGGCCCTTTCCAGACTCTGTCTAAGAGTATAGGGGAAAAACACACACAAGTGGTATAGTAGCTGGGATGCTCAAAGAGAAAATAACAGTAGTGCAAGCATACAATAGCATATACATGGAATATAAGCAATTACTCAAGAAATGCAGAGAGAAATGCTAAGCCATTTTATTATACTGAGTAATGGAAATAGTACAAGAGGTGATCAGAAAGATGGCACCTTGACTTGCACCAGGCAAGTGAAGAAATACACTCAGAATGATAAGGAAATGGCCTCTCTCTGAACTGCGTCCAAGCTGCCGGAGAACCGCTGTGCTGCTGCTACTGCTGGAATCAAAATGAGGATTTGGGGCCGCTCCCCTCCTCAGAAAATGCTGAAATTCTGGAATCAGCCTCTGCTCAATAAACCCAGAAAAGCCCAGAAAGCTTTTTGAAAATAGCTGACCCCCGAAAATCACCCCCTTGAGGATCTACGCTATCCCTCAAGGCTCTGCGCTGCCACTGAAGAGAATACTCTAAAACTCCACCCCAAACTCTGCCAAAATCCTCAAATATGCAAGGGCTGGCCCCTTGCTCAATCTCCAAGCTCAAATCCTCCAAACAATCCCAATCTGGAACTCCCACCAAAAGAGACTGCGTCCTCCCTCTCAATACTGCACAACCACCAAATGTACTGCTCCTCCGCAACTCCCACAAATCGATCCTCCTGCAAAAGACTGATGAAACTACCTTGCCCGAGCAGGCACTCGAAGTCCCCCGTGGCTAAGGGTGAGATCTCCGAACGGAGACACTCGATGCACTAAACAGTGCTGCAGACAGGCTAAACAGCGAGCATGCTCAAGAAGTCGAAGTGACTAGCTCAAATGCATATTAATGGAATGACCAAATGAGGAGGCTCCTCTCTTTTTTATAACGTTGGCCTCTCTCAAAACCCTAAGGCCCATCTCCTCAACATAGCCTCCCTTTTGCCACGTGCTCCTTTCCATCTGCATAGTGCCTCCAAGTGTATACATGGGCCCCCTCTCTACGTGGTCCTTGGACCCCCTTGGCTCCCTTTAAGTTACAACGTTGTGCTACTAGGGAGTGACTTTTATTCCCAAAGTGAGTTATGTCCCCCCTTACTCACCTTTTTATTTATAAATAAACTATAGAAGGCAAAATTGAGAAAAATCGAATATTCCAATTAGCCATTGCTAATTAGGAATATTACATTATTTTAATTTCCTAAGTTTTAACTTAGGCTCCATTAAAAATAATTAATTCATTTGAATAACTTGCACTTCGAGCGGAATTTCTCCAAATGATTTCTGGGTTTTGGAGATCTCATGTGTTCTAACCCCTCCCCAAAATATCGAAGCTAGAGCACATCCTATGCTACCCAAAAATCAACACAATGTTGGCAGTGGTAGTGTCAGCAACAATACAATTGCAACAGTAACGCAGTAGTTGGTGGATAGCGTGTTAGACATCAATAGCACAAAGGGAGATGCTTCATAGTCAGAGCAGTATGCAGCAGGGTATATTGCTAGAGCACATTCCTCGCTAAGAGGGAGTGTTGATTTGGGGTAGCATCGGATGTGTCGACCCAAAATCTACCCAATGTTGCCCCAAACATTGGATAATTTGGGTTTTCCCCCTTTATCAAGACTATAGCCTATAGGGTTGGATAGGCTATGTTGATTTGGGGTAGCATCGGATGTGCTCTAAGCCTCAAATTTTATGGAGAGGCTTAGGCACATGTATTCCAAATAACCCAGAAATCGTTTGGGAAAATTCCACCCGAAGGCAGTTTTATTTGATAAATTAACTATTTTTAATGATAACCTAAGTCTAAACTTAGGAACCTAAAATAATTAATGGGTTTTAATCTAAACTTTGGGTGTAACTTCTAGAAGAAGACGAGGATCAAGTCAAAATGATCTTAGCCATTGATTAGCTTCTAATCTGGGCCGTTGAATGTCAACGAGAAGATTATTTAAGGAAGCTTGACTAAGTCACCTGACACGGGGACACGGGACATGATGGACACGCAGATTCGAGTGTCGGATTCGAGACACGGTCGCCCTCGGAACAGGACAAGTCTGGACATGTTATATATATATATATATATATATATATATATATATATATTAAAAATTAGATATTTCTTACACAGATTCATACAAATTCATTGATTCAAACATAGATATTCATCTAGATGTAAGTTTTACAAAGATTTAAGATACATGATACATCGATACATTGATACATCATACAATCATACATATTACAAAGTATTAATAATAGACATATTCATCAATGGTCCAATAGGAGAAAGACAAGATACTGTAGTTTTCTCATTAAGTCATCAAAATCAAATGTGTTACACAAGTACTAGCCTCTAGGCTCTAGGTAGTACACTTCCAATGGAAAATAGAAATAGAAAATACAAAACAACTATATTCTACAAGTCTACAAGACTACAAGCCTCAATGAGCAATCAATCCTCATCATCATAATCACCATCACTGTCCTCATCTTGATCATCATGCTCACCACTGCTCTCCTCTGCTGCATCCTCCTCCTCTGTCATCTCTGCATCTGCTGGTGTGGAGGATGACGCCTCTACTATATCGCCATCATCAAATGTGACAGGCTCTAGCACTGGCTTATTGAGATCCAAGTTGGCCAATGCCAACTCAACATTGCTGTCTAGACCCATATCATCAGGGAACACATCCCACATCTTTGTCTTTCCCTTCAACCAATCCTCCCTCTGCTTGTAGATGAGACGAAGGTTGGTGTGCACATACACCATTGTCTCTTCCCTGGACTGCTCAAGCCTGCTCTTCTTCACACTACAAATTCCCATATGTACTCCAATTCCTCTTGCAACAAGAGGATGAAGTCACCTGAGAGAGGAGCCTTATGGCTAATTGTTGTAGAGGAGGGCTTGTTGCCCCATGAGTTGCCCACCAAGAATAGGGCTTCTTAACCCCCTGTTTCAAATCACATCATAGCATGCAAATCGCCCAGCGCCAGTGGAAAACTCTGCAAAGGAATCCTCCACCTCATCAAGGGATGCCCTATCTTGAAAAATCCTTCTGAATGCATCTTTCCTCCCCTATGAGATTTCAGCATCCATGTGAGGAGGGAATCTGCGGGAAGGTCCACCATTCAGCCACTTATGGCTGTAGTATTTTGGGTTCAAGGAGTGAGCCAAACAATGTAAAGGTGTGCAATTCTTGTACCATCTGCTGACAAGAATATCTTGTATGCTGGTGAAGAAGGCCTCTGGTGATGTCTCATACTCTGGGCACTGACTCTGTAAAACAATGGTCCTCATAGACTCAATCATGGAATCCCATCCCTCATAAACCTCTCCTAGGATGGGTTGGTCTGTATCTGCAAATTGAAGCAAGGAAATGATAGGGTCCATGATCTGAATATGTAGATCTACCTTCTCCCACCATACATCATCCAACATTGTGTCCTTCACTTTCTTTGAGGCTGTTTGATCTGTCTTTCTCCAAAAAGACCAAAACTCTGAAATAACCATGGCCCCAAGAGCTGTCTTGACCTCCCTCAACCTCTTCAACATGATGTATGAAGAGGCAAACCGTGTATCCACAATCTTCAACAACGATAGATTGGTGTACTCCTTGTAGATTGTGAGGGCATTTGTATGGTTTTGTACAAAGTTGTGGATATGTCGTGCATGCTCAATAATGCCTCCAATCCAAAGCACATCAGAGGCAATAGATTTCAGTGCTAAGTTCAATGAATGGACAATGCAAGGTGTACAAAATATTTGTGGATATTTTGCTTCCACAATCATGCTAGCAGCCTTGCAAGCAGGTGCATTATCTGTAATGATTTGCACACAAGAATCGACACCTACATCTTCAATAACTTTATTAAATAACTCACCCATATATTGTGCATCCTTGTACTGTCCAAGTGCATCCACTGATTTCAAGAAAACTGGACCATTCAAGGATGACACCATGAAGTTGATGAATGGGTGGTGTGCTGGATCTATCCATCTATCAGAAACAATGCTAACCCAGATGTTGGCCATGCTGATTTAATAGGCTAAAACATTTTGTCCACCTCTTTCTTTGCCTTTGTCAACAATATGGTTCTAAGCTTCTTTGACCCAGGAGGCACATACCCTGATGGAGCCCCATGACTAAGAGCTGGACACATCTCAATAAATAGAGGTGATCGTGCAACATTAATGGATATGAAGTTCTGATAGAAAAAAAATGCAATGGTGAGATCAAGCTCTTCCCTCTTCTCTTTTTGGAAAATCTTGTCCATTGGACCAAGTGCAGTTGCCTTTCTTTTTGCTGATTGTCCCCCACTAAAACTCTCAAAAGGGAACTTGTTGCTGCTTTTCCTGAAGAATGGAAGGGGGTCATCATTCTTGTTTTGTTTTGATTTTGACGCCACAGTTGTCGCACCCAGAAATGCCTCTTTCTCCAATTCCTTCCTCTGTGGCAATTCAATTGCTGTACAAGCTACAATGCCACAACTTGGCAAAGCCAACAAATGAGATTTCACACGGTAATATGTGCTCATGAAATGGCTGTGGCAAAAACTGTAGAAATTTCTGAATCTTAAATCTTATACAGAAATTATTACTGTTAATTTGGTTAAGCTCCTCCTACTTATGCAAGTTATTAATTGAATAAATTCAAGTTAAAATCGAAGCAAAACACATAACAGATCTCTACCAATTCAGATCTAGAATAAGCACATGCACACATTGACAAAGTGACAGTTATTTCTGGACGAATAGTCCCCGGAAAAACCCAATGTGGGAAAACCGGTCTCTGGCTGTTGGAGGGTTCTATTATTAAGAATATTTCTGAATACACAACTCTGGGTTCCGGATCTAGAAAACTCTACAGAGAAAACACTAGATCTGCAGCTCACTGGCTGATCTAGGGCCAAAATAATGACTGATCCACACCCTCAAACGGGATTTATAGAACTCATCCAAATCTAGGCCTAGAAACCCTAGCACTGCCCCTGAAAGGCTCTGCGTCAGCCTCTGAAGCCCCTGAAAGGCTCTGCATCAGCCTTGGAAGGCCTCCAAACTCTTAGCGCTGCTCTGGAAGGGACTGCGTTACCCCAGAATGGGTGACGCAGTCACTACGCTGCCCCTAAGGGTCTCTGCGTAACCCCTGAAGGATTTCCTGAAAATTACGTTGTCCTTGCTGCTGTTGCTGCTGCCTTCCTCTGCGCTGTCCTTGAGTTGATCTCTTCTTTGCCTATTGTGTATTCTAGACCCCGGGATCAGATCATCCCCTTGGTCTAAATTCCCCTCTCTACAACTGAAACACTTCTGAGTATTCTTAGCAAACCCTGCCCTAGAATCTTAGCTTAGCTTTAGTGCTCTGCCTCTATGTCTCTACAAATGAGCCCAAGTCTTTCCTTTATACTTTTTTCGTTGGGAAACCAACGACCATGATTAGATATTGAATCAATGGTTAAGATTAAAAGAAAGCTTGATTCGTGTGACTTAAGACAATTTCATCACATGTTTAATTAAATTCACTTTAATTATTTAAGTTCTCTGAGTTTTAACTTAGGAAATACATTAAAATAATTAATTAATTTAATATCTCCTAAACCAGATGAAATTTCCCAAATCCATTTTTGGGTCTTGTAGATCAGGTGAATTCTAGTCCCTCCACAAAGTTTGGGAGCTAGAGCACAACTGATGCTACCCCAAATACACAAAATCTCAACACTCCCTCTTAGCATCAATAGTGTGCTCTAGCAATACATCACATTTATGCATTACATGATTTTGGGCACTGGTTTTGTGCTGCTGAGCTTGGCCTCTTGCCACTCAACTCTGCACTGCTGCTGCCGTTCTGTACTGCTGCCCATGACTCTGCCTCTGCCACTGCCACTGCAACCACTGTACTACAACTCCCTCTCAATATGCTGCATTTGCGCTGCTCATAGCATTGCCACTGCTGATCTGCTGCACTGCAACTTCAATTGTTGAGAGAAACAATTGAATCTCCTGCCCAATCTTTGACAAACAATTGTGATGGGCTGCATCCTCATCACTGAAGCTCCATAGGCTACAGATCTGTGCTGGCATCTAAAGAACGATGTACAACTACAACTCTTCCTGCGTAATCAGACTCCCTCTGCACTACTAAAGTCACATCAACTCCTTGTGTTGAAATCTATCATGCTACTACTGCACTGCGCTGTCCCTCTGAAGCTTTCTGCGCTGCTGCAACGCTGCACTACGTAAGCAGTACTGCTCTGCGCTGCTGAAGTCAGATCAGCCTCTGCGCTGCTACTGCTTCTACGCTGCTGTTGCTTTGCTTTGTGCAGCTCCTTCCAGTCTTCAGATCTGCCTCTTCCTCTGCCTCATCTGTGATCTATGCACCCACTGCTCCACTTGTCTCGCTACTGTCTTAAGGCTGCCGCAGCTCGCTTGTGATCCAAGAGATGGGCTGCTCAAGTATCCCGCCTTCTCTTCCATGTAGCTCCTCTACATGTCCATGTCATCCCACCTCCGTGGTTCATGAGCACTCATGGCTGCATCATCTCCTGACCCATCATTTGCCACAACTGCCTTGGAAGAAGATGCTTCCTTGTCCTTTTTCTTCTTTGGACAATGGATGGCAAAATGTCCCATTTCACCAGACTGCAAGCACTTGATCTTTGAAAGATCCTTCTTCTTCTTTGGCTGCTTCTTTGATGCCAAGGCTACATATTCCTCCTCTTCGTTCTCTACTTTGCTCAATGCAGGGCTGTGCTGCCTCTTGGTGAATCTACGTAGTTCTTCTTACCGCAGGATTGACCACAAGCTATCCCAATCTGGGAGATTCGCTCTGCCCAAGATAATTTGGACAAAGGCTGCCCACTCATCCGTGACTGCATTGAGGGCAGTCTTGACTATCACTACATCATCTACGATTGCACCCATTGCAGTCATTTGATCCCTGATTACTTGCAGTATAAAGAGGAAGTGTTCCATGTCTTCTCCCTTGGTCATCATGAATGACCTCATTTGGGTCTCCAACAACATTTTCCTTTGGACAGACTTTCCCTCATACAGGGAAGTCAAGGCCTTCCACATCTCATTAGCTGTCTTCTTCTCAGCTATGTGTGGTACAATATGGTCCTTGATACTATCCATTATCAGCTGCTTGGCATGCCCAGTAGCTTCCCTATGCTTCCGTAGGAGATCCACATCTGTCGGTGTGGCCAGAGTCTGCTCTGCATCGTCTCTTAGATTTTACGCCTCAAGGACAATCAGGATCCTTGCTTTCCAAACCGAAAAGTTTGAGAGGCCCTCTAGCCTATCTTGATCACGCAGTCCATGAGGAGCCATCTGCTCAGAATGTGTCGGAATTTCCTTTTCTCTTTGCTAGAGAAATGGATCTAAGGCCCTTGGTTAAATAGGTGCCTTTTGCTCCCTCTGACACTTGATTTCCCTCCTTGAAAATCTACCAAATCAACTATGATTCAGCTTCTTCTTTGATCCTCTGATCAAATTCTAAGTTTCCTTTGGCAAGAAACTTCCTGGGAAGCTGATCTCCTCCCAATCTTTGTCACTTGTGCTAAGGCTAAAAATCTGAAAACTTCAGAATTTTAACCCCACTAGCTCTTCTGAATTTCTGCAGTCTTTTTTGGATCTGACAGATTCAGATTTGAAGCACACTAGCTGGGTTTAGACCAAACCAACGCTGTTTTTGAGCTGCCTCTGTGCAGTAATTGCGTGGGCTTGCTAGGACACAGCGTTGGACAGCGTCACCCTTCCCTCTGCGTGAATCTGCTCCTGAAAACTGCGCTGTCCCTTCAGATCTGCTTCTCTGCTGCTTTTCCAGCTGCTTTCTGGAGCTAGATTCTTCAGATTCTCTCGCTGGTGACCCTTCTAGAAGTGCAATTGCTCTAATACCATGTAGAAATTTCTGAATCTTAAATCTTATGCAGAAATTGTTACTGTTAATCCGGTTAAGCTCCTCTTACTTATGTAAGTTATTAACTGAATAAATTCAAGTTAAAATCGAAGCAAAACACATAAGAGATCTCTACCAATTCAGATCTAGAATTAGCACATGCACACATTGACAAAGTGACAGTTATTTCTGGACAAATAGTCCCTGGAAAAACCCAATGTGGGAAAACCGGTCTTTGGCTGCTGAAGGGTTCTATTATTAAGAATATTTCTGAATACACAACTCTGGGTTCTAGATTTGGAAAACCCGACAGAGAAAACACTAGATCTGCAACTCACTGGCTGATCTAGGGCCAAAATAATGACTGATCCACACCCTCAAATGGGATCGGCAGAACTCAGCCAAATCTAGGCCTAGAAACCCCAGCGCTGCCCTTGAAAGGCTCTGCGTCAGCCTTGGATGGCCTCCAAACCCTCAGTGCTGCTCTGGAAGGGACTGCGTTACCCCAGAATGGGCGACGCAGTCACTACGCTAGCCCTAAGGGTCTCTGCGTAACCCCTGAAGGGTTTCCTGAAAATTACGCTATCCTTGTTGCTGTTGTTGCTGCCTTCCTTCGCGCTGTTCTTGAGCTGATCTCTTCTCTGCCTCTTGTGTATTCTAGACCCCGGGATCAGATCATCCCCTTGGTCTAAATTTCCCTCTCTGCAACTGAAACACTTCTGTGTACTCTTAGCAAACCCTGCCCTAGAATCTTAGCTTAGCTTTAGTGCTCTACCTCTATGTCTTTGCAAATGACCCCAAGCCTTTCCTTTATACTCTTCTCGTTGGGAAACCAACGACCATGATTAGATCTTGAATCAATGGCTATGATTAAAATAAAGCTTGGTCCGTGTGACTTAAGACAATTTCATCACATGTTTAATTAAATTCACTTTAATTATTTCAGTTCCCTAAGTTTTAACTTAGAAAATACTTTAGAATAATTAATTAATTTAATATCTCCTAAACCAGATGAAATTTCCCAAATCCATTTCTGGGTCTTGTAGATCAGGTGAACTCTAGTCCCTCCACAAAGTTTGGGAGCTAGAGCACAACTGAATCTACCCTAAATACACAAAATCTCAACAAAAACTGCATTTCCATGCAACATTGCCTCCTCCCTTTGCCTTGCTGCCTGGCCCTGCCGCTCTTGTCACATATTTCCACAATGGGTATTTGGGGTCTTGAGTTTGTTTTCCTTGAACTTTTGAAGTTGTTGTTGCAGCCCCACTTCCAATAAATGGAATACTTGCGGACCCTGATGAAATAGGGGCAGGAGGAGCATCTCCAATGGGGACATTCTTCCCCTTTCTTTGCCCCTGCCCTGCTGCCCTTGATTGAGCCATGAATACTGTAAAAAATAAACAAAAATGACCAAATATGTAAAACATATGCACATGCAAACACTAACAGCAAACTAAATGCAAAACATAGAGAGACAATGCACTTACCGGATGCCTGAATTTTTTTGAAAACACTCCCTTTCTCCTTGCTAATCCTTGCTCTATGCTCAGTTCACAAACAAACAACGGTGAGAAAGAATGAGAGAAACTACACCTTTATAACATGTCAGACTCATTTTCTTGGGTTTCATGTCCGGCAGAATCGGATTCGATTGTGTTCGTACAGGACACGATCGGGATTCGACATGTCCTGTATGGACATGATCGAATCCGACAATTTGGATTCGAATCTGTACGTGTCGTGTCGGACACGACGGATTTAGGACACATGGCCCCCTAGGGTCGAATCCAGTTTCTTAGAAGCTTGAGGGTCATTTGGAAAATACACCAGGTAGATACTCAGTTACTCGAGTAGATTGATTTTTCTCACTCGCTGAAGTTCGGTAAGAGAAAATCAATTCAGAGGGCGAGTTGTAGGTGGAGAGGAGAGAGAGGGTATCAGCATCAGTCGGGAGTGCAAGAGCTAGTGACACAATGCAGAGAAGGGACAACGTAGAAGCAACAAGGGGACAACGCAGTGCAGTGACGCAGAACTGCGCAATCCTCACTTAGTGGTGATGCAAAGGAGGCAACAGGGCCTCTCAGGGATCAGTTTCTCGTCTATATTTATGAGAAAATTTTCTCTAGTGTTATCACAAAGATTTCTCTTCCTTGTTGTTGATTGTTCTTTGTACAAGAGATTTTTGTTGAAGAATAATAAAGAAAACCTCATCTGTTGCACCGGTTTTCTCACAATGGGTTTTTTCGGGAACAATTGTCTAAAAATAATTGTGTCATTCTTGTGCTTTTATTTCTTTATATCTTGTCTTAGTATTTTAATTGTGAAGGCTGCAGTAGAATTTATTTCGATATTTACTAAAGTAATTTTTGTAAATAACTTGTTATTGGAATGATAAGTAGAAGAAATAATATCAGTCACTGCAGTTGGATTTTGATTTAGAAATTTTCACAAGCTATTCCATCCTCGCGTGGGAAATTAATCCATTGGGGACATTACAAACAATATTACAACAAACAAAACCCCCATGTCATAAAAACGAGAAATATAACATTTCAAAGGGTTGATCCTTTTGGTTATTGCTCTTGTTCTTCTCATTTTTTGACAACTTTTACATATTGTACATGGGTTTCTAGGAGCCATTCAAGTCTAGTGCTTCCACCATTCCAACCTCAAGCATTGTGAAAACAAAAAGATGTTAGTGACTTCGATTGAGTTCTAAATGTTTCAATAAATTCCTATTCTATCACCTTCTCAATCTGAAATATGAATCTAATTTATTTACAGAACCAAAGTGTTTTATAGTGGATTTCAATACAATTGTAAAAATCTACAAAACGTATTGGGAAGGGAATGTGAAAATTTCAATTTACTGCTGAAATCCTATTGCAACAACTGGTATTATTTTTTCTAATTGATAAATTAATTATTCGGTTTATTGCTACGACAACATCGAAATAGACACACTGCAACTTTCACAAATAAAATTCTGCGGAAACAAAAAGTGCTTGAAACTGAGAAAATAATAACACACACACACATAAATTGACACCATTATTTTTGGACAAATGTCCCCGAAAAAACCCAACTTTGGAAAACCAGTGCAACAGTGAGGGTTTTTATTATTATGCAACAGTGAATTCCGAGTACAATCTATAGATGCCCAACTGGAAATCCAAACAACAAGAAAATATGGGCAAAATTATCTAGAAGGGAATTACCTTTCTTCCACAGACAATCTCGGCACAACTTCCCTTCAGAAAACTGGTTGTCTAAACCCTAAAATGAGCCCTTCTTTGTTGCCTCTGCGTCGTCTCGCACACGTGTGGCTCGAATCTGCTTGTCTCTGCCGAGGAAATTGCCTCTCTGGCACTTTGGACCCTCTGCCCAGCCTCTGGAACTGAGAACGAATTTTTCCTCAGCTAAATCAAACTGCCTTTCTGAAGCAACTGCATAGTCCTCTACGCTGCCTCACTGGGAATAACTCGACCCTCTTGCTGATGCCTCTCCGGATCTGGAAAATTTCCTCCGGATCACTATCCCTGCCCCTCCTTATCTTTACCACCTCACTGAAGCTCGAACTCTCTGACAACTGACTGCTGCTACTTTGAAAATCGAATTCTCCAAGTGACTAGTGCTTTCTCCATCACCACATCGATCCCTTTTTATGTCTTCCTGTTGGGACTCCAACGACCAAGATTAAATCTTAATCGATGGCTCATATCATTTCTGGATTGATTCGTGTGAGTTTCTAGACGATTCTCACCTTATCTCAATTAATACTCGTTAATTAACCATATTCCCTAAGTTTAGACTTACGGAAAATTTAAAAATCGGTTAATAATCTAATTAAGACACTTTTAGGTGGAATTTCCATAAACGATTTCTGGGTTTTGAAGATCTCATGTATTCAGCCTGTCCACCAAATTTTGTGGCTAAAACACATCCGATGCTACAAAAAACTAACACTCCCTCTTAGCGAGGAATGTGTTCAAGTGCTGCGCATCCTGTCACAATACCCTGTCCCTGTATCATCTCCTGTCACGTTGCTGATGTCTGACCATACTATGACTGCCTGCAACTGCCCACCAACCACTGTGCAACTCTGATGGTGCATTTGTGCTGCTGTTGACCCTGCTGTACTGCTGCTAACACTGCATCTACACTACAACTTTGTTGCTGTTGCAACTGTAACATTTGCAAATGAAAAACATCCAAAATACTGAACCAACTGTGTTCAGTGTGATACATCTGTCACCTGAGTCTTTGACTACTACTAGCCTCTGCATTGTGTACTGAAGACTTTGCGTTGTTGCTGACTTCTGCACTGTGACACTCTGCACAACTACCAACTCGGCACTGCACTCCTCAGTATTTGATTGCAACTAGTCTGCAACTGTCACTCTAGCATCCTGAAAGCACCTCCTGACACTGATCCATCTTGCGACTCAATACTGTGGGCCCCCATAGCAAAGTGTTGATCTATGAGGTGGACTCCTCACGGATCCTGCTCAAATTTGTAGCTCTCTGGGGCTACAACTCCAAGTTACCCCACCTTACTCCTGGAGTTACGTGGGCAATCATGGGAAACTCTTCTTCCAACCTGGAAGACAACTTTTCAATCTCTATGGATGTTGCCTACTGGTCCTGCTTCTCCTACTTATCCTTCTTTATGAGAGGACACTCGGTATTGTAGTGGCCAAACTCGCCACACCTGAAGTATTTGACCTTAGATAGGTCCTTTTTCTTCTTCTTCCCCCCCTGCCCTTGACTGGGACCATTTGATGCGAGGGCCACATTCTCCTCCCCCACCATCTTTGATCCGCTGCTACTTCTGCCACTTATGGATCTCTTTAACATAGCTTGCCTCAATTCTTCCTGTTGCAAATCTGCCCACATTGTGTCCTGTTATCGCTTGCCGCCTACACCTACCTACAGTTAGCGGGAAAAGCCTTTAACCCCACAGGGTGTGGTTGGTGGCAAGGAACTCAGAGAAGGGGCTGTCACCTATTCTCGACCCTCTCCGTTTAAGCTATCTCCTAGGTTAGCTATGGGGGGTGGTCTCTGAAGAAAAACTAAGTTAAAGATGTGAGTTTTCTAGGAGAATCTTAGAGTGAGATTGGATTACTTTTGAAGATTCATGAACATTTATGAGCAACTTTGAAATAATGACAAACCATTTAACCAGTGCTTTTACAAATAACGTGCTCAAAAGTAAAAGAAATTCTCAAAGAGATGAGAACATAGTAATCCTGAAATGGAAACAAAAGACTGTTAGCACAAAATATAAAAAATGCTCTCAAGATAAATAGATTTATGAATCAAAGCATGAGAAACTATCTTGCTCGTAAGAAAACATTTAGTGTTCTCCTTTTGGAGAATGTAAATGAGATGATAGAAAAACTCAAATGTTAGACCAAGATCACAACATGCAATTAAATTTGCAACACCAAATAAGGGTATTTGCCAATGAAACGAGATATATCAATCATCCATAAGCATAATGATCATTAAAATGACAACATGCAATGAAGTTGCAGAAGTAAGCAAATTTCCTAGTATCATAGAATTAAATTTGTTGTAAAATTTAAGGAATTAAAATGCTTGCATCCAAAGTGCTTCTTGAGATAATATTTGCATGTGAATCTTTAAACTGTCAAGACAGCAAAAAATTTGGGAACTTTGCAAGTAAATGTGATGAGATAGTGCTCTTGGTTTATTTTATTAATCAGTTCTAAAGCAAGGTTACAATTGAACTCTAATCCTCAGACCTCACCCTCGCCCAAATATTTGGATCTCACAGTGAGGAGTCCATAGAGGTAGAGGGTCCCTAAAATGTCTATTCAACCAACTTAAGTTGGAGGTAAATTTTAGAGATGCAAGTCTAGTATGAAAAGTGAAATGCCTAAATGATATGAAAGTGAGTTTGCAAGTGCTATGTAAGAGATGGAGATGATTCAATTAAATACGCTTCATAGTTAGAACAATACTCAAGTTGCCATAATTTGAAAGTGCTATGCTTCTTTACTTGTAGTATATTGTGAAACTTATCCAATTGAGAAATAGATTACAAAACATAAGTAAGTGATGGCAAATGAGATTGCAAATTAAGAAATTATAGGACTATGCGATTTGTGTTACTTCCCAATTAGAGCATGCATATGTGATGTGAAAGAAAATGGAAATGTCAAAACCACTAAGTCAATCCATCTACAAATTCTCTTCTTTGAAATGGAGAGATAGGGATGCCAATAGGTAAAACCCATGCTCCTACAACCAAAACAGAATCTTTTATTATTTTTACAAGAAAGAAATGACCATGAGGCCTTTTTTAAACCAAGGAAAGTATTTACAAATAAAATTTGAGACCATAGACTTTTCCTCGATGAGAATTTCTAAAAAACTCAAAAGAATTCAGACTTTACAATAGGAGAAGAGAAGCTAAGCCTCTTCTATGCCCACAACCAAAGAAGAGAGAGTTATCTTCCTCATTTGAAATTCAGGGCCCAAAGGTCCTGCAACAACTTGTTAGTAATTTCTTGTAGTTGTCCACTCAAGCTGTTACAAGAAAAAGTACGGAAAGAGGGCTACAAAACCAATCAAATATTAGACAGATAAAATTACAAAATATTGCACAACAATTTACAAAGGGCTAAGCCAAAGAGTTCAAGTAAACTCTCCTCTTTGCTTAGTCATTTTCAAACTCTTAGATAGCAAATGAAAACAATGAAGTATAATGTTTTAAAAGATATTCAAATTTATAAGTATTCGGATTGTATACAAACTATGTTCCAAAACCCCTGCAAAACCACTCTGTAAGATAAGATTATGAAGGTTCAAAGAACAAATGAGAGCTCCTTTGAGAATGTATCAAGAGTGGGTTGATCTTTCCAAAGACTTCCCCCAACACTTATTCTTTGATCCCAACAAGATGTCCCTCTACAAAACTTCAATCAAGAATTAGTTCCATATAGATCTAACAATAAACAATGATAAGAAACTCTAGAGATTTATTTGAAACCAACAAGAGCATTCTATACCTAGAGCATACTCCTAAATCAAATGTCTGTAAGATAGCTCTACATTAACAAATCTACAAGAGCATATGGAAACAAATTAGATCAAAGCATAATTAAAAAGAATTATACTAATGATCAACAATTCATCACACTCCAAAAGGAGGAACACCTTATGAATGAAATCCCAAAGTCTTTATTAATATTTCTGAAAGTGTACAAGGCAGCAGTGCTTCCGCAAGCACAATAGCTAGTAAACAATATTATAATATGAGAGTCCATGGCTCCATTATATAGAAAGTTGAGAGCAAATCCCAATGAAGAACCATATGCCAAGTGGTGAGAGGGAGGAGATCTCAAGGCAAATTCGAATTTGGTAAGTGGAGCTCTAATGCCAAGTGTAAAAATCGGATTCTGGCAAATGGACATCATTTTCTTCTGCCTTTATGTGCCAAATTCAAATTTTATGATGAAATGACATGTGTATATGGTTGATAACCCATGTGGGGACAATTTTCCACAAAAATCTCTACCAAATATTCTCCCAAATCCTCCCAAATATGCACTAATTTCACAAATTCGAATTTCCAAGTAAGCAGCTCTCATTTAATTCCGGAAATTCAATTTGATTTAAGCACATGTATTTTCCTTGATTTTAGGAGTCCACATCACCTTGGGACTTCACTTTAACTCCTCCATAATTTTTCACCTCATTTCCACCTCATTTAGCATGTGTGGATATTTATTTTTCTCCATTTATTTAATTTCTAGCTTAATTAATTGCTAGATTTCTCACTAAACTTAGGAAAAGTGGGTTTTGAGGGTTCAAAACACCTTTTTAATCCCTCAAAGTGTGTCATAGTAGAAAGTTGAGTGTGAGAGGTGTAATTTTGATTACTCATACCCCATACAACTTCTCTAGACAACACTTATTACAATTCAATTACAATTTTTTTTGCAATTTTCGACTTGCGGGAAATCTAAAAAATTAAAAAATCACTACCTAGACCTAACCAAATTCCACGAAATTTTTTGTGTGATCTAGTATGGTAATATACACTGACTCTAGACACTAGGACTCACTCGAGGCCTCACCATCAAGCCGTACTTCGGCTTTGGGGTAAAATTGGAGGAAAAAACTCAATTAATTATTAACTCTTGGTAGGGAGATGATAATTAACCAAGTAAAAAAAACCTCCCAGAGTAATACTCACTTGTTGGCAAGGTCCCAGGCTACCTAGGCCTGTTACAGACTCAATACTGACTCAAAACTCATCATTACTAGCATCACTTATTACAATTCCCCGTAGGGCGTGGAATTTGGGTACTAGAGAAAATGATAAGAAGTAGAAGTAGAGTTTAAAAACTCTATTGAATTGACGATATCCAATGGTACAAATGTCTTCTGGTTCATCCTTGGGCATGGAGTCTTCTCATTATCATCAGGTGCCACTCCATTGGTCAACATTTGGCTCCATATGGGGATGCATGCTAGATATGAAGTGATAGTGTGCAAGAACCTGGAATCTGCATTCACTGACCAAAGATATATATTAGCAGTATCCATTCAAAATAACATCAAATAAAATCAAGTATAGAAATGAAAATTTATTCTAGGAAACATAAATAACAAATTATACATGAAATAAAACTACTTAAACAAAAATTACAAGGGATAGGGTTAGGAAAATGATACACAGGATGCCCCATGGCATCAAATGTCTTCGGTGAAATCCATCTTGAGAACTTGCCTACTCACAGGCAAATCCATAGGCTCTTTCTTTGATGTTCCTTGTCCAATTCTGACTATCACGGGACTATGACTCGCCCCAATGTTAATCTGTTTGTGGCCATTAGATATACCAAACCTCTTCCTTTTCCCTTTTTGACTTTTGACGCGTTGAGGTTTGACCCTGCTCAAAACTAGACGGTCATTTTTTATATTCTTTTTATTTTTTGTTTTTTTGTTTTCTTCTTGGCTAGTTGCGATGGCGATGATGATGCAATCACTATCAATCCTACTGCTCTGTTTTGAAAATGCTTTGATGGAAGATTTGAAGTACCCAAGCCTTTTGAGCTATGCTTAATTTCTTCATTTTGAATCCGTTCTGTTAAGGTGAGAAGAAAATTTGTCAACACAACATCACTTCCTGTCTGGCATGATCTATAGATAATCTCATTGTTGGGTCTCTTGGATCCTCAACATGATATCTTTTCTCTAACTCCCGATCAAGTCTGACAATGGTATCATTTGGCATAGGGATGGTGGCATATGATAAATCCATTTGAAGGCTACCACCTAAATCTGATGCCCATTTTCTTGATAGGAGCATTCCCCATGAATCAGGAACATATATCACAACAATATCCATAGTCATTATTCTGTCTGGGTATGCAGCTAGGAAACCCTATAAATCTTTAATTATCCCACACACTTCAATTCTTTTAGAATCCATTGAACATATGTTGTGATAGGGCCTAGATACTCTTAAATTCAGTTGCTCCATGACTTTCTTGGTCATGACATTTGATGAAGCCCCTGAATCAAGCATGCAGTTGTGTAAAAGATGATCATTCACTATCAAAGAAACATAAAATGGCAGATGATCTTCGTTCCCCACATAATAGTTCATACTTTTCAATACAATTTCTTCATCTTTTGGTTCATTATTAGGCTTTTCTTCCCTTTGAGTAACTTCAATTGCACTTAGTAACTTGGCCCTTTGAGATGGTATCTTTAAAAGCTCTGTCACTGGGATAGAAACGTTTGCATTATTCACCCAATTGCCCAAATCAAAATTTAATTCTGAAGTAGGAGGAGAAATGTTTTTGTGATTATGACGGTCTTGAATATCCCTTCTTTGATAAGTCATCCCTTTGTGTTTTGCCATAGCAAGAATTTGTCCAGATGTAGACTTTTCCCCAAAAACCTTAGTGACTTTGTCAAAATTTGCAATCATATTGTCAACCCCAAGATTATTAGGACTATGGTCAATCTCTTGATTTCCTTCAATGGTGTATATTTGTTCATCCATGGAGAACATATTGATTTGACCACTAGTTCCTACATGTTCATCTCCCAACTTGCTACCTTCCGTAATTCTCTTTACATATGGGCATGTGGCTTCTTCATGGAACTCATTACATGGCCTACAAAAAGGAGGAATTTGATCTACCATGTTGGTGGATTCCAATGGATTTGGAGGTCTATAATCTTGTTGGGGGCCTTTATTCTTTTGCCATCCATTATTTGGCCTAGGTTGGAATCTTTGCACTTGCGATCTTTCCATGGCCACCAACCTACTTGCATGGATTGCATTTCTTTAGTGTGGTTTTCTTCCATGCTCTTGATGAGTTGAGTTAATTCCTTAATAGGATCATGGGTAGCCTCTTCCTTGGCCTTGCCTTTGGAATCATTCGATTTCGATGACCCTCTAGTGAAACCAGGAATCTCAGATTTTCCTAATTGCTTTCTGGCCCTTTCCATTTTCAAGGTTTCAGTTTGAGCTACACCCAAAGTTGCAGGATCCTTTCTTCTCAACTCATAAGCAGTGTCAACACCAAAAGAATCCAGATAGGAACATAAGAGAAATTCATCAGGAGGTTTAACAGCAGTAGGCATGCTTTTAACCAATTCATTGAATCTCTTGTTAAACTCCTCCATGGTTTCATTCTCATTTTTCTTCATGGTGCTAATGGCACTGATCAAATGACTATTCTCTCTTCTCTCTCCATACTTTCCCAGAAAGCATTAACAATCGCTTGTAAAGAATCATACGAGTTAGCAGGTTGCTCAGTGAACCAATCAAGAGCATCCTCTTTCAAAGAGAGAACGAAAAGCCTCATCTTTACATCCTCATAGTTAGCAACGTTACACCATTTAAAGATGCAAACATTAAAGTTCTTCACATGTGATGCAGCGCTAATGGCATTGTTACCTTGAAAAGAAGGCAACCTTTCAATAGCCTTGTCAGGGATATTGTGAGGATAGCCATTAATGTTAGTAAAGTTACAAGGAGCAAAAATATCATTCATGACGTTAGGCTCAACTTGTTCTTGAAACAACAAATGAATGTCAGAAATAGCTTCTTGCCCAAGACTAGCAAGAGCTCTACTATGAGAAAGTCTATTTAACCTCTCTCTAAAAACCCTTTCAGGATCAGGAGAGGGGCTAACTAGACCACTTGAATTTCTCCTAGTAGAAACTTTTGCAAAATTAGGATTGAGTGGAGTCGCCATTTGAGCAAGAATCTAAATCTAAAATTCAAATATGCCAAAACTTAAAGTTAGTTGTTTTCCCAGGCACAAGAAGACTTGTCCCCGGCAACGGCGCCAAAAAATGTTATCACTTGCACAGTTAGCGGGAAAAGCCTTTAACCCCACAAGGTGTGGTTGGTGGCAAGGAACTCAGAGAAGGGGCTGTCACCTATTCCCAACTCTCTCCGTTTAAGCTATCTCCTAGGTTAGCTATGGGGAGTGGTCTCTAAAGAAAAACTAAGTTAAAGATGTGAGTTTTCTAGGAGAATATTAGAGTGAGATTGGATTACTTTTGAAGATTCATGAACATTTATGAGCAACTTTGAAATAATGACAAACCATTTAACCAGTGCCTTTACAAATAACATGCTCAAAAGTAAAAGAAATTCTCAAAGAGATGAGAACATAGTAATCCTGAAATGGAAACAAAGACTGTTAGCATAAGATATCAGAAATGTTCTCAGATAAATAGATTTATGAATCAAAACATGAGAAACTATCTTGCTCATAAGGAAACATTTAGTGTTCTACTTTTGGAGAATGTAAATGAGATGATAGAAAAACTCAAATGTTAGACCAAGATCACAACATGTAATTAAATTTGCAACACCAAATATTGCCAATGAAACGAGATATATCAATCATCCATAAGCATAATGATCATTAAAATGACAACATGCAATGAAGTTGCAAAAGTAAGCAAATTTCCAAGTACCATAGAATTAAACTTGTTGTAAAATTTAAAGAATTAAAATGCTTGCATCCAAAGTGCTTCTTGAGATAGTATTTGCATGTGAATCTTTAAACCGTCAAGATAGCAAAAAAATTTGGGAACTTTGCAAATAAGTGTGATGAGATAGTGCTCTTGGTTTATTTTATTAATTAGTTCTAAAGCAATGTTACAATTGAACTCTAATCCTCAGATCTCACCCTCGCCCAAATATTTGGATCTCACAGTGAGAAGTCCATAGAAGTAGAGGGTACCTAAAACGTCTATTCAACCAACTTAAGTTGGAGGTAAATTTTAGAGATGCAAGACTAGTATGAAAAGTGAAATGCCTAAATGATATGAAAGTGAGTTTGCAAGTGCTATGTAAGAGATGGAGATGATTCAATTAAATATGCTTCATAGTTAGAACAATACTCAAGTTGCCATAATTTGAAAATGCTATGCTTCTTTACTTGTAGTATAGTGTGAAACTTATCCAAATGAGAAATAGATCACAAAACATAAGTAAGTGATGGCAAATGAGATTGCAAATGAAGAAATTAAAGGACTATGCGATTTGTGTTACTTCCCAATTAGAGCATGTATATGTGATGTGAAAGAAAATGGAAATGTCAAAACAACTAAGTCAATCCATCTACAAATTCTCTCCTTTGAAATGGAGAGATAGGGATGCCAATAGGTAAAACCCACACTCCCACAACCAAAACATAATTTTTTATTAATTTTACAAGAAAGAAGTGACCATGAGACTTTTTCTAAACCAAGGAAAGTCTTTACAAATAAAAATTGAGACCATAGACTTTTCCTCGATGAAATTTTTTAAAAAACTCAAAAGAATTCAGACTTTACAATAGGAGAAGAGAAGCTAAGCCTCTTCTATGCCCACAACCAAAGAAGAGAGAGTTATCTTTCTCATTTGAAATTCAGAGCCCAAAAGTCCTGTATCAACCTGTTAGTAATTTCTTGTAGTTGTCCACTCAAGCTATTACAAGAAAAAGTTCGGAAAGAGGGCTACAAAACCAATCAAATATTAGACAGATAAAATTACAAAATATTGCACAACAATTTACAAAGGGCTAAATCAAAGAGTTCGAGTCAATTCTCTTGTTTGCTTAGTCATCTTCAAACTCTTAGATAACAAATGAAAGCAATGAAGTATAATGTTTTAAAAGATATTCAAATTTAGAAGTATTCGAATTGTATACAAGCTATGTCCCAAAACCCCTGCAAAACCACTCTGTAAGATGGGACTATGAATTTTCAAAGAACAAATGAGAGCTCCTTTGAGAATGTATCAAGAGTGGGTTGGTCTCTCCAAAGACTTCCCTCAACACTTGATTCTTTGATCCTAACAAGATGTCTCTCTACAAAACTTCAATCAAGAATTAGTTCCATATAGATCTAACAATAAACAATGATAAGAAAGTCTAGAGATTTATTTGAAACCAACTAGAGAATTCTATACCTAGAGCATAATCCTAAATCAAATGTCAATGTAAGATAACTCTACATTAACAAATCTACAAGAGCATATTGAAACATATTAGATCAAAACACGAGTAAAAAGAATTATACCAATGATCAACTATTCATCACACTCCAAAAGGAGGAACACTTTATGAATGAAACCCCAAAGTCTTTATTAATATTTTTGAGTACAAAGCAGCAGCGCTTCCGCAATCACAATAGCTAGTAAACAATATTACAATATGAGACCCCATGGCTCCATTATATAAAAAGTTGGGAGCAATTCCCAATGAAGAACTATATGCCAAGTGGTGAGAGGGAGGAGATCTAAAGGCAAATTCGAATTTGGTAAGTGGAGCTTCAATGCCAAGTGTAAAAATCGAATTTCGGCAAGTGGACATCATTTTCTTTTGCCCTTTTGTGCCAAATTCCAATTTTATGATGAAATGACGTGTGTATATGGTTGGTAACCCATGTGGGAACAATTTCCCACAAAAATCTCCACCAAATATTCTCCCAAGTCCTCCCAAATATGCACTATCTTCTCAAATTCGAATTTTCAAGTAAGCAGCTCTCATTTAATGCCAGAAAGTCAATTTTATTTGAGCACATGTCTTTTCCTTGATTTTAGGAGTCCACATCACCTTGGGACTTCACTTTAACTCCTCCATAAATTTTCACCTCATTTCCACCTCATTTAGCATGTGTGGATATTTATTTTTCTCCATTTATTTAATTTCTGGCTTAATTAATTGCCAAATTTCCCACTAAACTTAGGAAAAGTGGGTTTTGAGGGTTCAAAACAAATTTTTAACCCCTCAAAGTGTGTCATAGTAGAAAGTTGAGCGTGAGAGGTGTAATTTTGATTACTCATACCCCATACAACTTCTCTAGACAACACTTATTACAATTCAATTACAATTTTTATTGCAATTTTCGACTTGCGGGAAATCTAAAAAATTAAAAAATCACTACCTAGACCTAACCAAATTCCACAAATTTTTTTGTGTGATCTAGTATGGTAATATACATTGACTCTAGACACTAGGACTCACCCAAGGCCTCACCATCAAGCCATACTCCGGCTTTGGGGTAAAATTGTAGGAAAAAACTCAATTAATTATTAACTCTTGGTAGGGAGATGATAATTAACCAAGTAAAAAAAACCTCCCAGAATAATAATAACTTGTTGGCAAGGTCTCAGGCTACCTAGGCCTATTACAGACTCAATACTGACTCAAAACTCATCATTATTAGCATCACTTATTACAATTCCCCGTAGGGCATGGAATCTGGGTACAAGAGAAAATGTTAAGAAGTAGAAGTAGAGTTTAAAAACTATGTTGAACTAATGATATCCAATGGTACAAATGTCTTCTGGTTCATCCTTCGACATGGAGTCTTCTCATTATCATCAGGTGCCACTCCAGTGGTCAACATGTCCCACCCTGGTAGCCTGTCTTTGCCCAATATACTTTGGACAAAGACTTGCCAATCCTCTGAGATGTTGTTGAGTGCCAATCGCACCAGCGCTGATGGTTGAGGCATTGCCCCAACAATTGCAAGCTGGTCTTAGACCCCCTGAATTCTAGTGAGGAAGGGATCTATGCCTTCCCCCTTCTGCATCCTGATGCATCTCAACTTCTCCTCTAGGAACATCTTCCGCTGCTTAGAAGTACACTAGTATAGCGTGGATAGAACATCCCACATTTCTTTGGCCGTTCCCTTGGCCGTTATATGTGAGACAATATGGTCCGGGACTCCATCCAGGATCAACCGCTTCGCCCGTGCCATCTCCTTCCTATATTCCTTGAGCTGGTCTGCATCTTGAGGAACTGCCACTACATTATCAATGTAGGCTTTCAGGCCATATTCATCTAGAAGGAAGGACATCCTGGCCATCCAGATGACATATTTGGATGATCCATCCAACCTATCCTGATCTCTAAGCCCTGTAGTGGCCATCTCGAAAACTATCGAAAAGTTCCTCTTTCCCTCTGCTTGGCTGCTGCTCTGCTACTCATACTCCTTTCTCGAATGCCTAGATCTGTTAGCTGCTGCTCTGCTACTCATACTCCTTTCTCGAATGCCTAGATCTGTTAGCTGCTACTGCCAATCTGCTTGGAAAAGACGAACTTTTGAGACTTGAAGTTCCCTGAGAGAAAATTTCCCTCCGCTGTGTGTGGACTTTTCTCTTCCACCCGATGTTGTATTTTCTCTAGCAAACTGCTACAAAACCCTTTGCGTCCAACCAGGATTCTGCTCTGCAAAAATTTGGGCTGCTCCCTCTACCTGCTGGAATCACTCAGACTGGAAAGCCGAATTGTTCTGTCTCATTGCACTGAAAAATCGAACTTCACGAAGCAACTTGGCATACCTGGAAATTGTAATATCCCATTTCAGGAATATCTCTAAAACACGGTAAACTCCAACCAGAGATGGACTGGGAGGGCGTTTACCAGATATGCCGCCTCTGAAAAGAGGACGAAATCTGGAGGCTACCTGGCCCTTTCCAGACTCTGTCTAAAAGTATGGGACAAACACACCAAGTGGTATAGAACTAGAATGCCCGAAAATATATATATAGCAGTGCAGCAGACATACAATAGCATAGAAAGAATGTATGACAACTCATTCAGAAATATAGAGAGAAAATGCTAAGCCATTTTATTAAACTGAGAAATATAATGAAGTACAATAGGTGATCAAAGTGATGGCACCTAAACTTGCTCAAGGCAAGTGAAGAAATACTCTCAGAATACACTGGAAATGGCTGCTCTCTGAACTGCGTCCCAGCTGCTGGGAAACTGCCATGTAGCTGCTACCACTGAAATGAACTGATAACTAGGGGCTTCTCCCCTTGCCGGAATGCGCTGAAAATCTGGAATCCTCCTCTACTCACTAATCCCGACAAAACCCAGAAAACATATCAGAAATGGCCGACCTCCGAAAAACACCCCCTTGGGGAATCACGCTGGCCTCCAAGGCTCTGCGCAGAGGCTGAATAGGAATGACTGAAATATCGCCTCAAATTCCACCAAAATCCTCCCAAAGGCAAAGACTGATCCTCTGCTCAAAATCTCAGCGCAAATCTCCTGCAAAAATCCCAATCTGGGACACCTCCTAGATGGACTGCGTCCTCCCTCTCAATGACTGCGCAGTCTCTTTGAATGCTCGGCTCCGCAACAAAACCAAACACCAAAACCTCCCACAAAATGCTGAAGAAATGACCTTGCCCGAGCAGGCACTCGAAGCCCCTCGGGGCTAAGGGCGAGATCTCCGACCGGAGACACTCAATGCACTAAACAGTGTTGCAGACAGGCTAAACAGCCAGTGTGCTCAAGAAGTTGAAATGACCAGCTCAATATCATCAACAACGAATGAATGAAATGAGGAGGCTCCTTCCTCTTTTATAACGTTGGCCTTCCTCCAAAACCCTAAGGCCTATCTCCTCAACGTAGCCTCTCTCTCTTGCCATGTGCTCATCTTCATCTGCACAGTAGCTTCTAGAGCATACGTGGGCCCCCTCTCTACGTGGTGCTTGGCCCCCCTTGGCTCCCTTTAAGTCACAACGTTGTGCTACTAGGGAGTGTGTTTTATTCCACTAAGTGAGTTAGACCCTCTCCACTCACTTTTTTATTTATTAATAAACTATAGACGGCAAAATTGAGCAAAATCGAATATTCCAATTAGCCACGGCTAATTAGGAATATTTCAGTCACCCCCGGCAAAATGTTGCTTGTCCTCAAGCAACTAAAGTGATGGATGCTGTAAAATCTTCGCACTCTCCCAAGTGGCATCCTCATCCGGCAAATTCCTCCACCTCACCAAGAATTCCCGGACTGTCCTGCTCCGTAGCTGCCTCTCCCTGGTATCAATAATAGCCTCTGGCTGCAACACCAAATGCCTCTCATCATCCGTGGGTGGTAGCTCATCTGTCACTGTCACCTGCTGCCCCAATGCCTTCTTCAGGCATGATACATGGAAAACATTATGGATCTTGTTGCCTTGGGGCAGCTCCAACTCATACGCAACCTGTCCAATCCTGCGTATCACGTTGTATGGCTCGTAAAAGCTGGGCTTGAGCTTTTCAGCTCCCTTCTGCTTCAGTGACGACTGTCGGTACGACTGTAATTGTAGGTAGACCAAGTCCCCTGCCTCAAACTGTCTCTCCACCCGACCTCTGTCAGCATACAGCTTTTGCTGGTTTTGTGTTGTAGCCATATTATCCTTGAGAGCTTGGAGAATGTCCTGACTCTCTTGGATCCAAATCTTGGCTCTAGGAGCCTTGCTAGCACCGAACATCACGTCAGCAAAAGATAAAGAATGATACCTGTTGACCGCACTTTGACAACGACCCCATAGCAGTACACCCCCATTTTTTCAAATGGGACTTATCATGTTCGAGGCTCGTGTCATCCAGATTTCATCGCCGATCGACAATTTTTATAATGATGTAAACCCATTCTGCATGTTATGATGTAAATGATCTAAGTAAGACCATCCATGTATGTAACAACCTAGTTAAGCCTAGTATGTTGTTGATGATCTCTATCCTAGGAGGTTTTTTGTCTCACTGATTCACGAAAGTGATCGGCAGAGTTTTTCCCTCCAGCCTCACCCCAAAGCTAGGGTGGATTTTGTCATCAGCATGCTAAGTGAGTCGTAGTGTTCTATCGAGTCTTTGTAAAAGTAGTTTGAACTACTTGGTCTACTAGATCATATGTTGAGTCGCAGAATTGGGTATTTATTTGAGGGTCTATACAAATGGGTTTTCCCTCTTCATGTATGTAAATGTATTATCTCATGTAAAAGAGGGTTGGAAAAATAATTATAATCCCCTCTTAGTCAATTAATTAAATTTTCTGGTCAATTAATTAATAAAATCCTAAACCAGAAATTTAATTAATTTAGGGTCCTACATTAGGATTAAATCTTTAAAGGCAAAATTTGTGGGTCCTTGGAAAATGATTTTGAAAGCCCCGGGCCAAGGGAATATTGCGAATTTTAAGAAATATTGGACCCTTGGGCCTTGGTGGTTAAGTCAAGGTCAAAATTTTGGGGTAATTAACTCAAAAATAATATTTTTGAGTTAATTAAAATTGAATTAAATGATAAATTCGTTTTTTCCCCAAAATTTTAATTTCAACGCTCTAGAATAAAAGATAATTAAATCTTTTGGACGGTTGAGATTATTTTGACGAGGATCATCCAAACTAGCCGTTAGAGATCTTATTCTATAAATTTAGAGGTCTTTGTCAGTATTGAATCATCCGATCTCAGAATCGTGCACTTGCTCTTAAAAGCTCTTAAAGACTTTGGGGTTACAAATCTGGATGTTCCTTCTCAGATCTATGTGGTGAATTGTCTCTAAACTCTGCTACTTTGTTTCTTGTATTTTATGGTTGATGGCTTTCATGGATTAATCTGCATACAGGTATCTTGTGCAGTTTTCTGTGTTTATAAAATAACATTCTGATTTTTTTGCAAAGGTCTCATGTTGTTTTCTTAAATCTCTATCGATTTAAGATTCAGATCTAAGTGTGCAGGGAAATTTTTTTTTAAGATTGGGCGTCTGGGGAAGTCTTCGGTTGGACCAGCCGACTCTCAATAAACATAAATCTGATAAGCTCTTTATTTGTTAAATTCCAGGTCTATCTTACGATATTTGTGATTTTGCAGGGTTTCAAAGGCTTGTGCCTCTCACTAAAACTTTAAATCTCTGAAAATTTTGCTAAAATGGATTTTAAATCTGACCTTGAGGGTTTTAAATTTGTAAACTAGTTGTAAACTTGTAAATTTTTTTAGGATTGTGAGGGTTTAATCGTTTCTTGGTGTGTACCTTCAGATCAGGTTGGCTTCTTGCAGTTTCAGGGTTCAAATTAGATTTTTTTTTTTTAAAAGATCTAAGGCAGATCTAGCCTCCAAAGGCCAGATCTGGCCTCAAATTGCTACTGTGGGCAAAATCTCGATATTATTGGATTCAAAGAGCATTTGAAAGTCAGAGTTTGACAAAAAAAAAAATTTAATTCGAAGTTTGCTAAGCGACATTTGTGTATTGGGTTATCTTAATTCTGATCTTCGCTGCCCAGCTATCTGCAAACCATATGCTGGCTTATACCTCTGCCATCGACCTCCCTTCTGCCTTTATCTTTCTCTCCTCTACAAATCCATCGACCTGCATTATTCTTCCGCTATCTATCATTCAACGCTGCCAATTTTCATTTGCTGACAGACCATCCTGCTGCACCATTCCTTCATTCCTGCCGTCGATTCTCTCCTCCGTCCAGCTTCTTCCCTTTCTTCCGATCCCTCATCGGACTGCATAAAAAAAAAACCCGGATCTTTGCCATTCGATCTGTCCATTGTTTCCGTCCTCGATCGATCTGCCAATCTCTTGCCGTCCCCATTGTGCCTTCGTCCTGCCTTATTCACAAACCACAGTCCTTTCCGCCATCCAAACCAGCGCTGTCCTCCATTGCCGTCGAGCCCTCTTTTCTGCAAGCCGTCGCTCTTCGTTCTCTCCCACCGTTCAAGCTTCATCCCTCGGCGATCCAAATCTCCTGTCGACCTGCAACACAGAAAAAATACAAACGCACACGTTTATGTATATACGTTAATTTTTTTTAGTCGGATTCATCTGATAGTGTTAGTTGTAAAGTTAGGTTTTAAATTATTTTTTTTGGTGTCCTTTTTTAAGCGTAGATTTAATTTTCTTAATGTTTTAATATAGTTTTGTTAGTTTGATTTGATATTTAGATTTTAACTTTTCGATTTTAATAGGGTAGCGTAGGTTTTAGTTTAGGAGTTTAAATTCGATTTTTTTTTAAATTTTTAGTTAGATTTTAAATTTTAACTTAGATTCTAACTTAGTTTAAATTTTAATTTGTGATTTAGATCATAGTTTTAGTTTAGGATTTTAACTTATAGTTTTAATTTAGTTAGATTCTCATTTTGTTAATTATATTAGCTTTTAAATTTTATTTATTTTAATATTTGTTTAGTTTTAGATCATAGTTTTAGTTTAGGATTTTAACTTATAGTTTTAATTTAGTTAGATTCTCATTTGGTGTAGTTAGATTTTAATTTTAGTGTTAGCATTAATTCATTTAGATTTTAGTTAGATTGCACTTTTAATTTCATTTTCATTTAGTTTTAATTCTATTTTTGTTTTAACTTAGATTTAGAATTTTGATTTTAAAATTAAAAAATAATAATAAAAAATATAAAAACTTCAAAATCTTAAAAAAATCTAGAAAATACAAAAATATAAAAATTTTTAAATTTTCCATGGTCAAGTGCGTTAATTTCTTTATCTAAAGTTTGACTGTGGATCATTTCAATTTTCGAATTGGGTTATAATCGCAGTATTTCGGAAATTTTTAAGCATCTGGTTATTTTTAATACATGGTTGTGGTGTCTTTCATTGGAGATCATTGTGATCGATCGTGTTTTAATAAGCAACAGTTAATCGTCACTTGCTTGTTTATAATTGCATAACGGGATTTTGTTTGACTCCATAAGGCACTGGTCTTAAGCGTAAAATCTATTTAGATCTATGAAATCCTGTTAATTTTATCAAGTATTTGGTGTTTTAGCTGTGTCTCCTGGATTTTTCCTCCTCATTGCTAACAGGGTCCACCTCCCTTAGCTTGCAAGGAGACAGCTTAAAGAGAGAGATTGGGAATAAAGGTGACAACCCCCAATTTGAGCTGTTGTCGCGGTGCCTTGACAATCTGTGCGACAACATTTTTTGGCGCCGTTGCCGGGGATAGAGTTTTTCTGTCCTTGGTCTTAACGACATTTTCTAATCTTCTGATCTTTCCTCGCGATTCATTAGCCTATCACAAGGGATCACTTTTTCTGGCATCTCTTCGTATTTTCATCATCTTATCTTTCGTCATATCACTAATCATTCCATCATCGTATCTTTAGCACCTGGACATTTTGGTTGGCTTCTTGTTTGGGTGGCGACTCCACTTCTTCATATTTTTACTCCCAGACAAGAATCCCCCCCTAATATCCATCTGCTATCTCTCGATTATTTCTTTTTTTAAAATTAGTTTCATGTTCAAGTGGCGACTCCAATTCTTTCATTTCTTACAAGAGTTCCTGCTAAGAAGTTCGCTTCTTGAGGACCTTTTGACTATTCTTGAACACGGATCTATTTCTAAAATGCTTAAAACGATATCATGGATGTTTTTGCCCCGTATAATTTTGCTAATATTCAGGGTTATCCCCATGATCTCCCTCAAATGGATAAATTACCTATCTTTCAAGGAAATGATGCAGTTAGTGTTAAATCTCATTTATTTGCTTTCACTAACTGGTGGAATAGATTTGCAGTTGCAAAAAATAATTTCGATGATGTAAAGATGAAAACTTTTGTTCTTACTTTTGGTGAGGATGTTGCTGAATGGTTCATGGAAAAACCTGATAATTCATTCAATACTTTTGAATCTATTGTAACTGCTTTTAAGGAAAAGTATGGTGATAAAAGGGAAGATAGGCATTTGGTAATAGATATCAGTACCATAAAAAAGAAAGAAAATGAAACGACTGAAGAATTTAACAGGAGATTTAATGGTATTCTTAGAGAAATATCTCAAACTCATAAACCTCCTGATGGATGTCTTCTGAATTTTTACATTGATGCTTTTGATTCTGATACTTCATATGAGTTAAGGCGGGCTAAAACTGCAAATTACAAAGCTTGTCAATCTTTGGCTGAGGAGATTGAAAAGGATAAGAAAGCATCTGCAATGTCCAAAACTCCAGATTTTGATAGGTCTTTGACAGATTATAAGGGAAAAGAAATTGAAGAAGATGATGATGACCCTATGAAAAGGTTAATGCAAAAACTTGAAAGCATGGAGCTTAATCATGCTAAGAAACTTGAAAGTATGGAGCTTAATCAAGCGAAATTGATCTCTGAACATGCTAAGGAAACAAGTGTCTTACAGGCTAGGTTGGTTCAAATGGAAAGGGCTCAAACGCAGAATTCCCAACCTAGAAATAATAATGCTTTGCAGAAAAGAGGCTTATCTTATGAGCAGAGACCGACAAATCAACTCGAGTTTGCAAATCTTGTGGATGAAGTTCCTCCTTATTGTAGAGTTTGTGATGCTCTTCATGAAGAGGCTACTTGTCCCATTGTCAAAAGGATCATAGCTAGTAGAATGGCAAGGTCAAGTCATCAAATTAATGTTGTTGGTAAGGACTATCACATGCATATAGAAGATCATGAAAGTCAGGTTAAGGAACCAGCTCAGATGATTAAGGATGTGCAACCCATCATACGCAAATGATTCAAAACATGGAAGCTAACCAAATCAATCTTCAAAATAAGATAACTTCCATGGAAGAAAGTCATGAACAGGAAATAAATGTCATGGAAAACAGGTTAAAGATAATGATTAATCAGATGTCCATTATACAGAATCATATGATTTCAATGGAAGCAAGACACACCCAGGAAATGACTGCCATGAAGGAAAATCACTTGTTGGAAATAAAAAATATGGAGGCAAATCAGACGAAATTAATAGTAAGGCATGCCAGGGAGATGAGTTCCATACAAAAGAAATTGGAAAAAATGGAAGAATTACAAAAGTTTCAGCCGAAATTTGATTATGAAGATTCATCAACAGATCATAAGACTTCTTGTCTGCTAAAGCCACTCCCATCTCATCACATGGAGGATTTAACTATGATTTCAAAGGATGTTGAGAAAGACCAAGCTTATGTGTCACCATTGACAGAGTATATCCAGAATAATATTGGTCACGCTCCAAGTTCTTCAGACATTTTGTACAAGCATCTTCAAGGTGAGGACAAGGAGTTTACAGGGGTCTCATTGATGACATCACAACCCACTCAGAAGAAGAGAAAGAAGCAAAAAAGAAGTAAGTGGTTTGATTCGTCTGATGGTCGAGAGCAGCTTGATACTCGGATAAGACAGAGTCCTACATTATGCAAGATTGGACATGGTACATCTAAAAAGTAGCCTACAGACTTGCCTGAAAGCAGGGAAATGCTCAGCATACACTATATTGAGCACATCTGATGCCACAGGGCATCCTCTGTATTGTATCTCTAACCTTACACTTTGTTTTTTCAGCATTTCATTTTGCAGTTAGAGTAGATTTACTGTTCATGTTAAGTAGAATAATAAATAAAAGAAGAGCTTCTATTTTTCATGAGCTTAATGTTATATGATATTTGGATGGACGCTACTTATGTAATCTTGTGTGTTGCTTGGATGCAGATTCTGGATTCTCACATTCCTTCAATGAAGCAACGTGTCCCCAAGTAGAGCCAGATGTTGACCGCACTTTGTCAACTACCCCATAGCAGTACACCCCCCATTTTTTCAAATGGGACTTATCATGTTCGAGGCTTGTGTCATCCAGATGTCATCGCCGATCGACAGTTTCTATAATGATGTAAACCCATTCTGCATTTTATGATGTAAATGATCTAAGTAAGACCGTCCATGTATGTAACAACCTAGGTAAGCCTAGTATGTTGTTGATGACTTCCATCCTAGGAGGTTTTTTGTCTCACTGATTCACGAAAGTGATCGGCAGAGTTTTTCCCTCCAGCCTCACCCCAAAGCTAGGGTGGACTTTGTCATCAGCATGCTAAGTGAGTCCTAGTGTTTTTTATCGAGTCCTTGTAAAAGTAGCTTGAGCTACTTGGTCTACTAGATCATATTTTGAGTCGCAGAATTGGGTATTTATTTGAGGGTCTATACAAATGGGTTTTCCCCCTTCATGTATGTAAATGTATTATCTCATGTAAAAGAGGGTTGGAAAAATAATTATAATCCCTTCTTAGTCAATTAATTAAATTTTCTGGTCAATTAATTAATAAAATCCTAAACCAGAAATTTAATTAATTTAGGGTCCTAAATTAGGATTAAATCTTTAAAGGCAAAATTTGTGGGTCCTTGAAAAATGATTTTGAAAGCCCCAAACCAAGGGAATATTGAGAATTTTAAGAAATATTGGACCCTTGGGCCTTGGTGGCTAAGTCAAAGTCAAAATTGTGGGGTAATTAACTCAAAAATAGTATTTTTGAGTTAATTAAAATTGAATTAAATGATAAATTCGTTTTTTCCCCAAAATTTTAATTTCAACGTTCCGGATTAAAAGATAATTAAATCTTTTGGACGGTTGAGATTATTTTGACGAGGATCATCCAAACTAGCCATTAGAGATCTGGTCCTATAAATTTAGAGGTCTTTGTCATTCTTGGATCATCCGATCTCAGGATCATGCACTTGCTCTTAGAAGCTCTTGTAAACTTTTGAGGAATAAAGCATAAAGACTTTGGGGTTACAAATCTGGATGTTCCTTCTCAGATCTATGTGGTGAATTGTCTCTAAACTCTGCTACTTTGTTTCTTGTATTTTATGGTTGATGGCCTTCATGGATTAATCTGCATACAGGTATCTTGTGCAGTTTTCTGGGTTTATAAAATAACATTCTGATTTTTCTACAAAGGTCTCATGTTGTTTTCTTAAATCTCTATCGATCTAAGATTCAGATCTAAGTGTGCAGGGAAATTTTTTTTTAAGATTGGGCGTCTAGGGAAGTCTTCGGTTGGACCAGCCGACTCTCAATAAACATAAATCTAATAAGCTCTTTATTTGTTAAATTCCAGGTCTATCTTACGATATTTGTGATTTTGCAGGGTTTCAAAGGCTTATGCCTCTCACTAAAATTTTAAATCTCTGAAAATTGTGCTAAAATGGATTCAAATCTGACCATGAGGGTTTTAAATCTGTAAACTAGTTGTAAATTTGTAAATTTTTTTTTTTAGGACTGTAAGGGTTTAATCGTTTCTTGGTGTGTATATCTTCAGATCTGGCTGTCTTTTGCAGGTTAAGGGTTTAAATCAGAATTTTTTTTTAAAGATCTAAGGCAGATCTAGCCTCCAAAGGCCAGATCTGGCCTCAAATTGCTACTGTGGCAAAATCTCGATATTATTGGATTCAAAGAGCATTTGAAAGTCAGAGTTTGACAATTTTTTTTTTTAATTCGAAGTTTGCTAAGCGACATTTGTGTACTGGGTTATCTTAATTCTGATCTTCGCTGCCCAGCTATCTGCAAACCATATGCTGGCTTATACCTCTGCCATCGACCTCCCTTCTGCCTTTATCTTTCTCTCCTCTACAAATCCATCGACCTGCATTATTCTTCCGCTATCTATCATTCCACGCTGCCAATTTTCATTTGCTGACCGACCATCCTGCTGCACCGTTCCTTCATTCCTGCCATCGATTCTCTCCTCCGTCCAGCTTTTTCCCTTTCTTTCGATCCCTCATCGAACTGCATACAAAAAAAAAAACCTGGATCTTTGCCATTCGATCTGTCCATTGTTTCCGTCCTCCATCGATCTACCAGTCTCTTGCCGTCCCCATTGTGCCTTCGTCCTGCCTTATTCACAAACCACAGTGCTTTCCGCCCTCCAAACCAGTGCTGTCCTCCATTGCCGTCGAGCCCTCTTTTCTGCAAGCCGTCGCTCTTCGTTCTCTCCCACCGTCCAAGCTTCATCCCTCGGCAATCCAAATCTCCTGTCGACCTGCAACACAGAAAAAATACAAACGCACACGTTTATGTATATACGTTAATTTTTTAGTCGGATTCATCTGATAGTGTTAGTTGTAAAGTTAGGTTTTAAATTTTTTTTTTTGGGTTTCCTTTTTTTTTTAAGCGTAGATTTTATTTTCTTAATGTTTTAATATAGTTTTGTTAGTTTGATTTGATATTTAGATTTTAACTTTTCGATTTTAATAGGGTAGCGTAGGTTTTAGTTTAGGAGTTTAAATTCGATTTTTTTTTAATTTTTAGTTAGATTTTAAATTTTAACTTAGATTCTAACTTAGTTTAAATTTTAATTTGTGATTTAGATCATAGTTTTAGTTTAGGATTTTAACTTTTAGTTTTAATTTAGTTAGATTCTCATTTTGTTAATTAGATTAGCTTTAAATTTTAATTTAGTTTTAATATTTGTTTAGTTTTAGACTTAGTTTTAGTTTTTAATTTCTAATTTTTAGCTTTAGTTTAGTTAGATTTCATCTTTGTGTAGTTAGATTTTAATTTTAGTGTTAGCATTAATTCATTTAGATTTTAGTTAGATTGCACTTTTAATTTCATTTTCATTCTAGTTGTGTTTTAACTTAGATTTAGAATTTTGATTTTAAAATTCAAAAAATAATAAAAAATATAAAAACTTCAAAATCTTAAAAAAATCTAGAAAATACAAAAATATAAATTTTTTTAAATTTTCCATGGTCAAGTGCGTTAATTTCTTTATCTAAAGTTTGACTGTGGATCATTTCAATTTTCGAACTGGGTCATATTGGAAATATCTTAATTTCGGAAATATTTCAAAGCATCTAGGATTTTCATCTTGTGATAATATTGCTATGGGTTTAAGATATTTTAATGCATGGTTGTGGTGTTTTCCAATTGAATATCATTGTGATCAATCGTGTTTTAAAAAGCAGCAGTTAATCGTCACTTACTTGTTTATAATCGCATAACGGGATTTTGTTTGACTCCATAAGGCACTGGTCTCTAACGTGAAATCTAATTTAGATCTGTTGGATCTCGTTTATTTCTATCAAGTATTTGATGTTTTAGCTGTGTCTCATGGATTTGTTATCTTCATTTATAAAAGGGTCTACCTCCCTTAGCTTGCAAGGAGACAGCTTAAATAGAGAGATTGGGGATAAAGGTGACAGCCCCCAATCTGAGCCGTTGTCGCGGTGCCTAGACAATCTGTGCAACAACAATACCCATACAAAGTATAAAATGGTGACATACCAATGGACATGTGATGTGTCGTGTTATAGCAATATTCCCCCAGATGCAACCACTTCAGCCATGCTCGCTGTTGCCCACTGACATAGTTACGCAAGTAGCCCTCCAGCCACTTGTTAACTATCTCCGTCTGTCCATCCGTCTGGGGGTGATAACTGGTACTCGGGGTCAACTCCGTCCCCACTAACTGGAAAAGCTCCTGCCAAAATCTGCCCATGAAGCGGCTGTCCCTGTCACTGATGATGGTCGTAGGAAGACCATGTAGCCTGAAAACCTCTCTGAAGAACAGCTCGGCCACCTGTGTTGCTATGTAGTGCGCGGATATGGCGAAAAAATGCGCGTGCTTTGTCAGTCGATCAACGATGACAAAGATGCAATCCTTGCCCTGCACCATGGGCTCCGGGATGGGAAGAGGCTGCAATAACCTTGCGGGATGGCTCATCTCCCCCTTGTTCCTCTGGCAAACATCGCACTCCCTGATGTGTTGGAGTACATCCTCCTTGAGGCCCTTCCATGAGAACCTCTCTCAAATGGCCCTGTAGGTTTTAGTAAACCCCTGATGGCCGGCCAATGGTGAATCATGGGATGCCTGAAGTATCTTCTTCTTGAGCTGAGATCTCTCAGTCAATAAGATCCTGTCCCTGTAGTAGATGATCTCATCGACCACCCTGTACCTGTCATCAGCCACCTGTCCATCCAGAACTTCCACATGCAAATCTGTCCTTGGAGTACTCCACTAAAAGTCGAGCCCTCCAATCTGTATCCAAGCTCATAGGAGATAACGTGGCCGGTCTATGTGAAAGTGCATCTGCTACCACGTTATTCTTACCCTTGACATACTCAATGTCAAAGTCATATGCTTGGATCTTACTGATCCACTTCTGCTACCTCTCCTGAAGCTGCTTCTGCTCCAAAAAGAACTTGAGGCTGTTGTGATCAGTCCTCACCCTGAACCTGTTCCCTACCAAATACTGCCGGAATTTGGCCAAGGCATGCATAATGGCCGACATCTCCTTGTCGTATATAGAATACAACCTCTCATGTGGAAGGAGCTTTCGGCTCTCAAAGGCTATAGGGTGTCCTCCCTGCATCAACACTGCGCCGATCCCCTCTCCCGACGCATCACACTCCAAAATAAATGGCTGCGTAAAGTCCGGCAATGCAAGCACTGGGCAGCTACTCATCACCTCCTTGAGCCTATCAAAGGCTCGCTGCGCTGTATCTAACCAACTGAATGCCCCCTTCTTCGTCAAATCCGTAAGGGGTGCAGCAAGCTGTGAGAAACTCTTGACGAACTTCCTGTAATGAGTACATATGCCAATGAATCCTCGAAGTTCTGTCACGTTTCTCAGCTCCGGCCAATCCCTGATGGCCTTGATCTTCTCCTCGTGGACTCTCACTCCGTCCACTCCAATGATGTGCCCCAAATACAACATCTCCGTCATCCCAAACTCACACTTGGAGAGCTTAGCGTAGCACTGTTGCTCTTCCAAGATATGTAGTACTACCTCTATATGCTGGAGATGCTCCTCCCAAGTCCTGCTATATATGAGTATGTAAACTTCCTCAGATGATTGCGGAAGATATGGTTCTTGCAAGACTGAAAAGTAGCTGGGGCATTAGTTAGCCCGAAAGGCATAACCAAAAACTCAAAGTACCCGTAATAACACCTGAAGGCGGTCTTGGGAATGTCCTGTTCCCTCATGCGAATCTGATGGTTTCCGATCTCAAATCAATCTTTGAGAAGAACTTGGCTCCCCTCATCTCATCCATCGACTCATCGATCCTGGGTATAGGGTACCTGTTCTTCAAGGTCTTCTTGTTTAGAGCCCTGTAGTCAATGCACATCCTCAAGGTGCCATCCTTCTTCTTTACCAACAACACGGAAGAAGCAAACGGACTCGTGTTCGGTTTGATGTGCCCAAGAGCCAACAACTCCTGGATGGCCCGCTCAATCTCATCCCGATAGGCTTTGGGATGCCTATAGGGGGTAGTAATCACGGCCTATATACCCTGCTCAAGCTCAATGGTGTGTTCAAACCCTCGGTCCGGTGGCTGTCCTGGTGGTATATCCCCAAACATTGCATCATACCTGTCAAGGATGGCCTGTACATCGGGATGAACCGCCTGACCCAAGGTCTCTGCCTCTGATGCCTGCAATCAACTGCCCACTCTATGTCTCCCTCTCGGAAATCTGCCTCCATCCGGTGTGCCGAAACAGTCTGAGGTGGGTAAGTGTGCATCCCGCGGATCTTCTCGTGCTTCCCGGTCTTCTTATCATCCCACTCCATCTCCAAGGCCTCCCAATCAGTGGTGACCTTCCCCAGAGTAATCAACCACTGAACACCCAATACCACATTGGTATCTGGTATGTTGACCACGAAAAAGTGGTCCGTCACGGTGTAGGTACCCATCGTCACTGCTAACTCTGGAACATAACGGGCACACTGCATCGTCTGAGCTCCTGGAACTAGAACTGAAAATCCATCGAAGCTCTCGGTCGGTATACCTCTCCTCTCGACCATCTGGGCATCGATGAAGTTGTGGGTTGCCCCACTGTCCACCAAAATTGATACTCGCTGGCCACGTACTGTCCCTCGTACACGCAACGTCAAATACTTGGGAACTCCTCGCAACGCTGCAAGGGTCCCTCCTGTGGGTGCAAACGCTGCACCTCTTGTCCCTGGAGGTGGAGGTGGCAACTGATCCTGGGCTGTCTGACTATCGCCTGCCTCCTCGTCATCCTCGTCATCCTCTTCCCCGCTATCATCGGAGAAGACCTCAATGAAGTGTGCTTTTCCAGTAGCACACCTATGCCTTGGTGCCCACGGCTCCTGACAAGTGAAGCACAGCCGCTTCTTCCTCAGCTCCCTCTTGGCATCATCATCTATCTGTGCTCGTCCTCGATTCCCCTTTGGAGGTGGAATCCTCACATCCTTCCCCTTGGGCTGGAAACCCTATCTCTGGGGATAAGGTGTACGAGTCCTGGGCAATGCATCCTGTAAATCCCGTGTCCTGCTAATAGCATCCTGGAGTGTAGCTGGTCTAGTAGATCTCACTAAACCCCGAAGTGGCTCTGCTAACCCCTCCACAAACATATAGATCATTCGAGCTGCGGATAGATTTGGTACCATCACTGAAACCCTCAAGAAATTTGCAATGGAAGTCTCGGGGCTGCCTGTCTGCTTGAGCCTCATCATCTTAACGAAATGCTGTTCCAGATCCCTCCGGTCAAATCGCTCCATCAGCCTCCTGGTAAACTCGACATATGTCGTCACTATAGAATGTCCAAGTGTAACCATCCCATGGAACCACTAGTCCTGGGCCTCACCATCCAAATGTAACGTTGCCACCTTGATGACCTCCGTCTCCGACATCTGGTTAAGCTGGAAATAGATGTCCAGCTTCTCCACTCAAGACTTTGCCGAACTGTTTGATGATCCATCAAACGTAGGCAAATGGAATCTGCTAGATGTGCGGTGGGAATCTCCATCATGATAATGCTGGTGCCCTCTATGATGGTCGCGGGGTCTACTGTCCCGCTGGAGTTGAACAAAACCTCGGAATGAGAGAGCATCCCTGAACTCCTGCCCATATGCCTGATACTCTGCAAAATACTCGCCCATGTGTCCGGGCTTTGCCTCCTGCTGGGCTCCTGCCGCTGTGTCTGCTCCCAAGAAAGTGGGCATGGTAGAGTGTGTAGGAGCATGAGAAGCCATCAACTGAATAGTATCACTCTGAGCAGCACCGTGCTCCGGCAAATGATGAGATGTACCTGATCTCTCACCTACCTGGAATACCCGTGGGGTCTCACGCTGTCTAGCCTCTACATCAGTGAATCTCTGACCCATCACCTCAATCTGCCTCGCTAAATCCTGCACCGATTTGAGGAGTGCTTCCCCAAACTGTTTGGCCTCAGTGTCATCTGCCATCGGCTCTCTCTGCTCTGAATCTAATACAGGCTCCTCCTGTTATGCGTCTGTCACAACCTCCTCCTGCTCTGTGTCCACCACCCGAACACAGTTTCCATCTCCATAGGTGTTCTCCAACCTACGGTCACGATCTCTGTACTTCCTGCCTCTATAACAAATACATGGCCTCTTCCCCGGTGTCATAGACAACTAGCTCCACAGGCTGAGCTAGAACTATGCTCTGATACCACTGTAATATCCCGTTTCGGGAATATCTCTAAAACACGGTAAACTCCAACCAGAGATGGACTGGAAGGGTGTTTACCAGATATGCCGCCTTTGAAAAGAGGACGAAATTTGGAGGCTACCTGGCCCTTTCCAGACTCTGTCTAAGAGTATGAGACAAACACACCAAGTGGTATAGAACTAGAATGCCCGAAAATATATATATATATATATATATAGCAGTGCAGCAGACATACAATAGCATAGAAAGAATGTACAACAACTCATCCAGAAATATAGAGAGAAAATGCTAAGCCATTTTATTAAACTGAGAAATATAATGAAGTACAATAGGTGATCAGAGTGATGGCACCTAAACTTGCTCAAGGCAAGTGAAGAAATACTCTCAGAATACAACGGAAATGGCGGCTCTCTCAACTGCGTCCCAGCTGTTGGGAAACTGCCGTGTAGCTGCTACCACTGAAATGAATTGATAACTAGGGGCTGCTCCCCTTGCTAGAATGAGCTGAAAATCTGGAATCCTCCTCTACTCACCAATCCCGACAAAACCCAGAAACCATATCAGAAATGGCCAACCTCCGAAAAACACCCCCTTGGGGAATTACGCTGGCCTCCAAGGCTGTGCGCAGAGGCTGAATAGGAATGACTGAAATACTGCTTCAAACTCCACCAAAATCCTCCCAAAGGCAAAGGCTGATCCTCTGCTCAAAATCTCAGCTCAAATCTCCTGCAAAAATCCCAATCTGGGACACCTCCTAGATGGACTGTGTCCTCCCTCTCAATGACTGCGCAGTCTCTCTGAACGCTCGGCTCCACAACAAAACCAAACACCAAAACCTCCCACAAAATGCTAAAGAAATAACCTTGCCCGAGCAGGCACTCAAAGTCCCCCGGGGCTAAGGGTGAGATCTCCGACCGGAGACACTCAATGCACTAAACAGTGCTGCAGACAGGCTAAACAGCCAGCGTGCTCAAGAAGTCGAAATGACCAGCTCAATATCATCAACAACGAATGAATGAAATGAGGAGGCTCCTCCCTCTTTTATAACGTTGGCCTTCCTCCAAAACCCTAAGGCCTATCTCCTCAACGTAGCCTCTCTCTCTTGCCACGTGCTCATCCTCATTTGCACAGTAGTTTCTAGAGCATACGTGGGCTCCCTCTCTACGTGGTGCTTGGCCCCCCTTGGCTCCCTTTAAGTCATAACGTTGTGCTACTAGGGAGTGTGTTTTATTCCACTAAGTGAGTTAGACCCTCCTCACTTTTTTATTTATTAATAAACTATAGACGACAAAATTGAGCAAAATCGAATATTCCAATTAGCCACGGCTAATTAGGAATATTACAGAAATGGACTACGCTGCCTCCAAAATTTTTGGCCTGCTGCTCTCACTGAACAACGAAATTCCTTCCTTCGCTTCTAAGCTTCTCGAATGATCAATCACGCTCTGATACCATGTGAAGATTTCAACTTACAGTTGAAATCCTATTGTAGCAACTGGTATTATTTCTTCTAACTGATATATTAATTATTCAGTTTATTGCTACGACAACATCGAAATAAACACACTGCAACCTTCACAAATAAAATTCCGCGGAAATAAAATAACGTTGGAAACTAAGAAAATACTAGCACATACACACATAAATTGACACCATTATTTTTGGACAAATGTCCCTAGAAAACCCAACTTCGGAAAACCGGTGTAACAGTGAGGGTTTTTATTATTATGCAACAGTGAATTCTGAGTACAATCTATGGATGCCCAACTGGCAATCCAAACAGTAAGAAAACATGGGAAAAATTATCCAAGGGAATTATCTTTCTTCCACAAACAATTCCGACACAACTTCCCTTCAGAAAACTGGTCGTCCAAACCCCAGCGTGAGTCCTTCTGCGCTGCCTCTATGCTGTCTTCCACACGTGTGGCTCAAATATGCCTTTGATGAAGTTGTTCTGCCTGTCTCTGTTGAGGAAATCGCCTCTCTGACACTCTAGACCCTCTGCCCAACCACTGGAACTGAGAATGAATATTTCCTCAGCTAAATCGAACTGCCCTTTTGAAGCAACTGTGCAATCCTCTGCACTTTCTCATTGGGAATAACTTGGCCCTCTTGCTGCTGCCTCTCCGGATCTGGAAAACTTCCTCCAAATCACTATCCCTGGCCCTCACTATCTCTGCTGCCTCACTGAAGCTCGAACTCTCCGGCAACTGACTGCTGTTGCTCTAGAAAATTGAATTCTCCAAGTGACTCTGGTGCTTTCTCCATCACCACATTGATCCCTTCTTGTGTTTTCCTGTTGGGACTCCAACGACCAAGATTAAATCTTAATGGATGACTCAGATCATTTCTGGATCGATCCGTGTGAGTTTCTAGACTATTTTCACCTTATCTCAATTAATATTGATTAATTAACCATATTCCCTAAGTTTAGACTTAGGAAATATTTAAAAATTGGTTAATAATCTAATTGAGACACTTCTAGGTGGAATTTCCAGAAACGATTTCTAGGTTTTGGAGATCTCATATATTCTAGCCTCTCTACCAAATTTCGTCACTAGAACGCATCCGAGCTACAAAAAACTAACAGGGAATGCCTTTTAAGTTTTAACATACTCATCATTAACAGGAAATATGAGGAAGAAAAACTGCTATAAAGATGGTTCTTCATCTCATAAACCCTTCATGGACCTTATTGCAAATCGAGAATAGTTACACTTAAGTTTCCCAAAGCTAAATTGCTTTTTTCTTGCGGAATAATGTCACCCAGTTCTTTTATAAATTGCTTGAGCTTTTTCAGAAATGGCGAGTGTAAGGGCTTTGCATAATACTATGTAGTATTAGCAAAGGAGCTAGTCTGTTGTATGGCAGATATTTATTGCAAATTGTCTGAATCCCAAATTGTACAATCTGGGATGTGTTGACCACGCTTTGTCAACGACCCCATAGCAGTACACCCCCATTTTTTCAAATGGGACTTATCATGTTCGAGGTTCACGACATCCAGATTTCATCAACAGACAACAGTTTTTATAAATGATGTAAACCCATTTTGCATGTTATGATGTAAATGATCTAAGTAAGACCATCAATGTATGTAACAACCTAGGTAAGCCTAGCATGTTGTTGATGATTTCTATCCTAGGAGGTTTTTTGTCTCACTAATTTACTTGTGTTTTTCGACACAAGTTATCGACAGAGTTTTTTCCTTCAGCCTCACCCCAAAGCTAAGATGGATTTTGTCATCAGCATGCTAAGTGAGTCCTAGTGTTTTCTATCGAGTCCTTGTAAAAGTAGTTTGGGAATAATCCTAGCTATTTGGCTAGATTATTTTATTACAAGCTATTTGGTCTACTAGATCATGTTTTGAGTCGCAGAATTGGGTACCTATATGAGGGTCTATACGAATGGGTATTCCCCCTTCATGTGTCTAAATGTATTATCTTATGTAAAGAGGGTTGGAAAAAATAATTAAAATCCCCTCTCAGCCAATTAATTAAATTTTCTGGTCAATTAATTAAAAAATCCTAAGCTAGAAATTTAATTAATTTTAAGTCCTAAGTTAGGATAAAATTCTTCAAGGAAAAAATTCGTTGGTCCTCAAAAAATGGATTTTTAAAGGCCCTAGGTCAAGGGAATATTGAGAATTTTAAGAAATTTTGGACCCTTGGGCCTAGGAGGTTAAGTCAAAGTAAAAAATTTGAGGTAATTAACTCAAAAATAGTATTTTTGAGTTAATTAAAATGGATTTAAATCATAAATTCGTTTTTTCCCCAAATTTATAATTTCGACGGTCCAAATTAAAAGATGATCAAATCTTATCGACGGTCGAGATTATTTTGACGTGGATCAACCAAACTAGCCATTGGAGATTTTGTCCTATAAATTAAGAGGTCTTTGTCATTCTTGAGTCATTCGATCTTAGGATCGTGCACTTGTCTTGGAAGCTCTTGTAATTTCTTTTGATGAATAAAGCATAAAGACTTTGGGGTTACAAACTTTGGTGTTCCTTTTCCAGATCTATGTGGTGATTCATTTCTAAACTCTGCTACGTTATTTTTGCATTTTTATGGTTGATGGCCTTCATGGATTAATCTGCATATAGGTATTTTGTGCAGTTTTTTGGGTTCATAAAATGACATTTTGATTTTTCTGAAGGAACTCATGTTATTTTCTTAAATCTCTATCAATCTAAAGTTCAGAGCTAAGTGTGCAGGGAAATTTTTTTTTTAAGAGTTGAGCATCTGGGGAAGTCTTCAGTTGGACCAGCCAACTCTCAGATTCATAAATCTGAAAAAGCCCATTGTTTCTAATTTCCTGAATCTATTTTACGAATTTGTGTTTTTACAGGGTCTTTTAAGGCTTGTGCCTCTCTTTAAAAATTTCAAATTTCTAAAAAATTGTGCCGAAATGTTTCAAATCTGGCCATGAGAGCCTCAGATCTGTACATTAGCTTGTAAATTTGTATTTTTATTAGGGCTGTAAGGGTTTAATAAATTTTTGGTGTATATATCTGCAGGATCTGACTGGTTTCTTTTAGGTTGAAGGGTTCATTCAGAATTTTTTTTTTTTAAAGTTTTGAGCAATATCCAGCCCCGAAGGGTCAGATTTGGCCTCAAGTCGCATTTGTGGGCAGATCTGCATGGTTTCGATTCAAAGAGCATCAAAAATCTAAGTTTGTTGGGCGAAATTTATGTGTACTGGGTTTATTCATTATTCCTCTGCGTTTTCAGTTGCTATCCATCGATTTGCATCAATCGACTTCCTATTTACGTTTTCTTCTGCCTTCATTGCGCTGTTCCATATCTCCATCCGTCCTCAAACTTGCCATCGATTTTCCTAATCTTTCACGTATCCAACAAAGCTCACCTTACCCTGCCACCATTCTCATCGCTGTCATTTCTCTACAATCCTTACCTGTCCGATCCTTCATTCCTTTGCTTCTGCTATCGAGCTGCATTGCCGCCGACTGGTCGATCCCTTTGCTTCTGTGTTATTCATCTCCTCTGACCCTCGACCCCTCTGCCAGCTCTGCCCTCGCTCTTCATGCCCTTGTCCGAGCTTCTCTTCTTTCTGCCGTCAAACCCACCTGCCCGCCGTCCAGCTCCTTTCTAGTCCGACCTGCAGATCAAACAAATAAACAACGCATATGTTATAAAGCAAATTCACATAAATGCGTTAATTTTTTTGAGTCGGATTTGTTTTTTGTTATTTAGGCTTTAGTTTTAATTTAATTCGATTTTTAGTTTTTTTAAGTTAGATTTCGATTTCGTTTAGTTTTGTTTTAATGTTAGGTTTCAATAAAGTTTGATTTTTTTTTATTTAATTGTTTTAGTTTTAGTGTAGTTTAGGTGTATTTTTTAGAATTTGATTTTTTGTAATTTTTAGTTAGATTTTAATTTTTAGTTTAGATCTTAGTTAGGCTTTAATTTTTTAGTTTTAATTCGATTTAGATTTAAGTTTAGAGTTTAAATGTTTTAGTTTAGTCGTAGTGTTATGTTTTAGAGTTTAATGTTAGTTTGTTTTTAGGACTTTGGTTTAATATTTTTTGTAGAATTTCATTGTTTTAAATTGAGAAAAATAAAAAAATAAAAAAATTATAAAATAAAAAAATTTCAAAGAGCTTTGTAATTTTTGTTTTAGCTTGGTTTTAGTTTAGTCTTAAAAGCTTAGTTTTTTAAAGGTTTTAGTTTCATTTTTTTAGATATAAAATTAAAAAAAAATATATATATATATAAAAATTTGAAAAGTATAAAAGGGGTTAATTTTTTGTTTTCATGGTCAAAGTGAGCTTAATCTTTTTATCTGAAGTTTTTTTACTATAGAAATGTTTTCTAGATCGAAATTAATTGAAACATCTTAAACATCTGGCATTTTCATCTTATATTGCTGTGGGTTTAAGTTATTCATGGTTGTGGTGTTTTTAATGGGATATCAGTGTGATCAATCGTGTTTTCATAGCAACAGCGAATCATCAATTGCTTTTTTTTTTAATTGCATAATGGGATCTTGTTTGACTCCATAAGGCACTGGTTTTAATCCAATCTTTAAGAATCTTGTTAAATCTTATCAAGTACTTGGCTTGTAACTGTGTCTCCTGAATTCTTCCTCTTCATTTATAATAGGGTCTACCTCCCTTAGCTTGCAAGGAGACATCTTAGATAGAGAGATTGGGGATAAAGGTGATAGCCCCTGATCTGAGTCGTTGTCGCGGTGCCTAGACATTCTGTGCGACAACAGGATGGTTTAATTCCATTCATTATCAGTATCATCTACTAATATATTCTCCCCTCGTGATGTAATCAGTGATGGATGGAGCCCAAGATGTAAGATAGAGTCTATTTGTGAGACAACTTTGAAGAATCCCTTTAAAATAAAAGGCCAAAGTCAAAATATAGGTCCTTAAAGCTGTATGGTGGGAGTACCTTGGATATGTGCAAACAATGATAAATTAGCATATGCTACCTCCATGCTTCGCACATGCAAATTAATGGTGGAACATCTGGAAACAATTGATCCAAGCCAGTTGCAGAAGGAGTCAAAATGGACATTACGGATCAGTGCCCATAATGTCTTGGTTATGCATCCATATGCTAAAATTCCATCATCAGTGTGACCAAGAATTTTACACTGATAACAGATTTTCCAGATGTATCAGAGCTATACTTTCTACAAATAATTTGTGGACTTCCAATGATTACAGATCCAGACTTCGATTCCAACAGATCTCACCTATTTACATGGACGATCCAAGCAATTTCATACTTCTTGACAATGAATTACACCATGTTTCTTCTGTACAACTTTGATTAAAAGAATTCTATCTCGTTTCTTTGCAAACACACTCATGTTTCTACTATCGATCCTGAGAGATGCTAGCTATAGATCACTGTCAGAATGCTTTTGGGCAGATCAGCATCACTAGTTGTCCCGAACACATATTGTGAGCTTCAACTGTCAACCTTTTGTGCTTTCACACTTGTAGCACAAATCAGATTTGAAATTCCTCATCATCCTTTCGGTGAATTCATGGCTTCTTCATCATATTTCAAAATTCAGTCCCTATGAATAAATCCCAAAGGTTCATTCATACCTTAAGGGCTATGAAAACAAACTTTCAATGAAAAAACTATCATGGCTTTGATACCATGTTATGAATTGGCACAAGCAAGCATAACAAGAATAACTGGTGGAAAAGGCTTTATGCCAATCCCTTAACCCCTTTGTATTGATCTCAGGATCTGACCTTATAGTACATCAATTGGATTGTTTTAGATTTGGACCTCACTGACAACTCATCAGTGGATCGTGGCAACACCTCATCAAAGATAAGGTTTATAACTCATCTATGTGGTCTCGGACTTTGTGATTCAAGATTGTCTAGAGACTCACAGTCTAACACTAAGTTGGAGAAGAAATGAGAATTAGACAAAAATATGACACCACCAACTCCACACACCCCTGGGTTCCCTTGACTAGCACCATAAAAAAAAAGCCCAGTGGTTACTTTTGTTCACCAATAATGAGCCTACCTGCCTTGGGACTTTTGATTTGGAATAAAATCAGCATAAATAAATGTAATTTTCTGAAAAACCTCCAGTGGAGAGTAAGGCTTGCCTTAAAACATAATGGAATTTCTAGCCAATCAAATACCACAGGCTGCAATACATGGTAATGTTCTAGGATATTCTGTGCAGTGGGAAGTCTTTTCTTCTTTGTTGCACCAATAACAATACCTTGGGCTTTGCCAATTCCGTGTTGAGAGTTTTTTTGGACAAAGCAAGCCAAAAGAAAACTTTATTCATTTATCCTCTATTTATTAGTTATATGTCATTTACACTTTGGCCCAGAGAGGCATTAGACACTCCATTGATATATTGCCAACAATGTATCTTGTGCCTTTCATCCTTTTTGGTAATCTATGGACATCAAGCTGATATCTTTCTTTGTTTCTATTTTATTTAGAATCTGATAGATCAGGTGGCTTTTCATTCTCAATTTCCATTACTTCCATATGGTGATTTTTTGAACTTTTATGTGTTTGGTGTGTCATATTATGCTGTTGAAGTTCTCTAATTTGAATATTTTGTTGCTTGTTATCCTATAGAACTAGTACCAAGTGGAGTGAACGTTCGTATTGGAAACCTGCCTAAAAAGAAGAATATTGTAAGAGATTTGCAAGCGGCATTTAAAGGATGCCCAGGCCTACTTCATATAAACCCTGTTGTGTCGGGAAATAAGAAAACAAGGGATCCTGTTTGCAAAGGTTTGGCATTTATTGTTTTTGAAAGCGAGGATTCAGCAAACAGGTATGAAGTGAATCTTGAACTAATTTTTCTAGTTTTGATCTCTTTGGAATGCTAGTTTTAACCATTTTAACTATGTTTCTTATATATATATATATATATATATATATATATATTGACTCGAGCCTTTTTGTACCGTCTTCACATGCTGCATAAAGTAGCATAAAATAATTTTAGCAATGTTTTCTTTTTGCATGTGTACTTCCCATTTTCAACCCTTGTAAGTGAGAGCACGAGTCATATAGAGTAGCATTGCAGCTTTTGTAATGCCCCTTTGTTTGAACATTGGAAACAAAGATTAACTCAGTAGCATAGCCATTCCCATAGGCTACAGATTAAAAAGTAATGATGTAATAATTGAGAATTAATTAATTAAAGAGTGACTAAGGAAAAAGAGAATATTATAAGTCGCTTTAATAAAAGAAGAAACAGATCCATGGTATTTGGATGACCCATGGTATTTTGATAGTCCATGACTATTAAAGGAGATGAGAGCTCACTCCTTAGGCATGCATTTGGGATTATTGTTTAATTGTTGTTTCGTTTAGTTCTTGGAGCTTGTTTGGGCAAGAACCCACATTATGTAGAGGGTTAGTTTCTATGGTCAGTGGTCCACCCTAGCTGATCTGGTGCGGAGGGGTTTCGGTATTGAAACATATACCCTAGCAACTCGGAAGAGGAGGGATCAAATTAGATCTTCTCACTTGAAGAAAACACAGTAAAAAAAATTACAGAGCAAAAATCATTCAACAATATAACACTAGCTCTCAACATATTTCATTATCAAAACCATGTATTTAAATTTTATATGAGGAGAGGCCTTTAGGAATCTGCCATCTCCACAAATCTCTCAACCATTTCCTATAATCTCTCAACAATCATTCCACAAATCACTCCACCAATCTCTCCAGAAATATCTCTCACACAAAATAACAACTTTAACATTTAGTATTTAACAAATGATTTATTATTCCATCATTTCTCCCCCATAATGATCATTTGAAAATATTCCAAGATCATCTCTGAATTTGGAAAACTTTTCCTTAGATAGTGCTTTAGTGAATATATCAGCTACCTGTTCATCTGTTCTGTAGTACTCGATCTCAATGACTCCTTGCTGAACCCAATCCCAAACAAAATGATACTGAATATCAATATGCTTGGTCTTCTTATGAAAAACTGGATTCTTGGTCATCTGCATAACACTTTGATTATCACATATCAATTGAGTGGGTTGCTCTTGCTGCTCATGTAGATCCTCTAGAATTCTTCTTAACCAAACTGCTTCACACGCTGCTGTCGCTGTCATTTTATACTCTGCTTCTGCTGTGGAGAGAGAAACTGTGGGTTGCTTGTTAGTACTCCAAGCAACTATTGTTGAACCAATGCTAAATGAATACCTTGAAGTTGATTTCTTGTCATCCATGCATCCAACCCAATTTGAATCTATATAACTAATCAGCCTGAAATCTTCTGTACATCTGTATACCAAACCATATCCAATTGTTCCACACAAATATCTTAAAATCCTCTTAGCATCTTTCCTATGCAATTCCTTGGGTTCTGGCATATATCTCGATACCATACTGTCTGCAAAAGAAATATCTAGTCGAGTTGTAGTTAAGTAGATCAGACTTCCAACCAATTGGCGATACAAAGTAACATCAACTAAATTGGAGTCACATGTCCATATAAATTCAACCCAACTTCCAAAGGAGTTGTCGCTGGCTTGCACCCCAACATTGTAGTACCCAAATCGGACAATTTAACCATACAATTTAACCAGAGAGTTTATTACAATGTCATAACAATGTACAGATCTAATTTTAGCATATTGTTTGGAGAATTTCTGGAATTTCAAAGATAATATCAGTAGAATACCTGACAATCATAGTTGTCTCTGTTTTAGCAGTTTGTAGCAGTTGTTCAAACCGATCTTACCTCCCAACGTATCTGGGGTCTATCTATACGGTCCCCAGACCCAGAAGGTGAACTTTTGGCCCTCCGTGCCCAAAATTCCAAGAACAGTGAAGACTCGCTTCAGAACAAATTCACACAACTCACTATTTCCTTAGACAATAGTTTTCTTCCATGTGCAGAAACCAACAAAGAAAAAAACCTCCCTTCTTCATTCATATTCCTCCCTTTTATAACTTTCAATCACCCCTTCATTTATGTAGATATTATAGTCATTTATGGAGATATTTATAGTCATTTATGTAGATATTATTAAGTCATTTATGGAGATATTTATAGTCATTTATGAAGATATTTATAGAGTCATTTATGTAGATATTATTTTGTTTAACTACTTTAAGATTAATTTTATTATATTTTGTTTTTAAATTAATTAAATTAACTTTATAATTTTTATCAAATTATATTATTACTATATTTGTTCACTTAAATATAATTTGTACTTAATTATATTTATCTTGATCAATGCTTTACCATGCATACGTATATAAGAGCGATATACGTGTTAAGTACCTAACTTGATATCTCATTATATCTCGGCGAGATATAAATGCATTATGATATTCAATTTGTTAATTAAAGGTCTCACTCGACATATTTATTATATCAAGGTAGTTAAGGATCTATTTTCATAATTGACTTATTAATCTACTTAGCTATTCTCAATACTAGTAGGTATGTATACTAGTGCGGTGTATACGATGTATGCATATGTAGCTACCATATGCATACGTCGTATACATGCTAATATTATTTTGCTTATAAATCGAAATGGGTCATTACATACTTCCTCCCTTTCGAAAACTTCGTCCCGAAGGTAGGATTTTATATAACCATATCAATAATTGCCTTAGAGATTTAGAGTGATTGTGTAAGGTTTGTACTTTAAGATTGTGTTTGAATATATATGCATTTGTAATTTAATTGTTACGTTCCGTCTCAATCGAGTCTCCAAGCTATTCTAGAATCATCCTATCCTCCCTAATCTCTTCCGTTCCCATCCTATCCGTCTTCTACAGGAATATGCCACGACATCAGTTTTACTGACCCAACCATTCATAGACCTTAAGGGTGTCAGCGTTGATTATATCGACCTAATTTCCCAGTAGGCATCCAGTAGTCATCATCACACGGCTAGGGGAGTGTGACTCGCACAGTCCTCCCACGACTCCAGGATAACGGTGGGAAACACCTCCACCCCTCCTAGTAAGACCAAGGTCAACATCCTATCATGGAATCTCATGGAGTCTCAGCTGTTCTTGGAATTCTGTTATCACAAGATTGGTTTGGTATAGATGTTATCTGCAATGTAAACACTTGCCCACACATTATAACATATGTATCAATATATTCAAAACGACTTGTCTTTAAATAACAGTTCTTGTATAACTCATACATATTGTTATCTATTGTATAACATACTTGATCATATTCAGCCCATATATCAACAAGTTAACTTTCATATCATAATGTAACTATTCTTTTATTTTTGTCTGAATAATCATATCAATGTATAGAAATGAAACAATTTATAAAATCTTCATCATAACCTAATGTATGATTTATATTTTGTAACAAGGTTATTCAAATATTAAATTTCATGTTGATATTCATATTCTAGCAATGTGTAATATTCCCAATTAGCAATAGCTAATTGGAAATATTAATTTTGACTATTTTGCCTTTATAAAGTAAAGTTAAAAATAAAGTGGGTGAAGAGGGACACTTAACTCACACTTAGGATAAAAAGTATTTCCTAAAGTCACTTAAGAGACATGACTAGGTTGCAACGTGGGGCCTAGTGATCAAGTGGCAGCGTGGGAAAAGGGGCAGCGTAGGCAGCGTGGGACCAAGCCAGTGCAGAGAGACATGGACAGCGTGGCTCAAGGAGACAGCGTAGTTGATGGTGGGGCCTAGGTGAGGGCAAGGCTCACCAAGCATAAAAGGAGGAAGGGTCTCCTCATTCTCATTCATTCTGATTATGCATCTTTGAGATTTGTCTTTGACATTGAGCATGCTTGCTGTTTAGCAAAGTCACGTATTGTTCAGTACATTGGGTGTTTTCGTTCGGGGATCCCAATCTCAGCCCCGGGGACTTCGAGTGCCTGCTCGGGTGAGGATTTTCATCCTTGTTTTGCCGGAGAGAGTTGCAACTACCACAATCGGAGCATTCACTCAAAGAGACAACGCAGTCAGTGAGATGGAGGACGCAGTCTTGAGAGGAGGTGGTTCCGAATTGAGGGTTTGTCGGTGGATTCAGCCTGGGATAGTGGGAAAGGGGTCAACCTTCCCTATTCCAGCATTTTGGAGGAGTCAGGGGCCATTATTTGGAGCAGATCTTTCAATCCAGTGTCCCTCCATGGGGAATAGCGTAGTGCCTCAAGGGAGCCATTTCGGGGGTTAGCCATTTCCGGAAAGCTTTCTGGGCTTTTCTGGGTATTGGGAAGAGAGGCCATTCCCGAAGTTTTAGAATTTTCCGAGGTGGGGAGCAACCCCAAAGATTCAGTTCATTCCAATAGTAGCAGCAGCACAGTAGCAGTACCAACAGCTTTGGAGATAACGCAGTTTTGAGGGAGCAACCATTCCGAGTCATTTCTTGAGAGTCTTTCTACGTTTTCCTAGTGCAAGCTGAGGTGCCATCATTCAGATCACCTCTGTACTCATTTCCATTTCTCAGTATTAATAAAATGGCTTAGCGTTCTCCATATTGTCTGTTTTTCTTATGATTTTTCTTTAGTTGCTATATGTCTTAGTTTATGTGCTTTATATTGCTGTTTATTTCCATTCGGGATATTACAGTGTTATCAAAGCTCATAGACTTGGCTCAACCTGTGGAGCAGATTGTCTTTGACACCAGCAGGAAAACCATACATCACTTACCAGAGAAGAAAGTATAAAGACCAAGAACGGAGGTTAGAGCTCACTTTCGAGAAAGGTGACAACGTTCCAGTGGTGGACGCAGAGGAAGAGGAACCAATGGTGGAGGAAAGAGATGCCGAGAAGGATTTTGGGGAACTTCTCCTCAAGTCAGTGCAGGATCTGTCGAGACGGATAGAAGAGATGAGGCAAAGGTTCACGGCAGAGTCTAGACAGCGTGAAACCCCAAGGGGTTTCCATATTGGAGAGGGCTTGGGCACATCCCATCACTTACAGGATCACCTCACAGTGCAACAGATGGCATCACACACACCTCCTCGTTTCACGATGCCTACATTTCTTGCCGTAGACATTAGGGCGGAGCATAGCAGGAGCAGGAATCGACACACATGGGAGATTACTTTGTTGAGTAGCAGTCCTACAGTCAGGAGTTCAGAGATGCCCTCACTTTCCATGACTTTGTTCAGCTCAAGCGGGACAGCAGACCCCGCAACCATCACAGGGGGAACAGACACTCACATGACGGGGATGTACAACGCATTGTAGGGAGGTTCCGTTTACCGACATTTGACGGATCATCCAAGTGTTCAGCAAAGGCCTGGGTGGAGAAGTTGGATATATATTTCCAGCTTAATCAGATGGCAGAGCTAGAGGCCATCAAGGTGGTAGTGCTGCAACTAGAGGGCGAGGCCCAGGATTGGTGGTTTCACGGGATGGCTACGCTGGGGCACTTGGGAGTGACAACATATGGCGAGTTTACACGGAGGCTGGTAGAGCGTTTTGATCGGAGGGATCCAAAGGAGCATTTTGTTGAGCTGACAAAGCTCAAGCAGACCGGGAGCTCGGACACATACATCTCAGAGTTTTTGAGACTCTTCGTGATGGTACCTGATTTATCCGCAGCCCGGATGATCTATATGTTCATAGATGGGTTGGCAGAGCCTCTACGAGGATTAGTCAGATCGATGAGGCCAACAACACTCCATGATGCAGTTGGGAGGACTCGGGATTTGGAGGATGCACTACCTCGGACTAGAGCTTCTTTTCCCCAGAGACCGGCATTCCAACCAAAGGAGGACGTAAGGGTTCCACCTCCAAGGGGGAACCAGGGTAGAGGGCCTGGAGATGATGAGGCCAGGAGAGATTTGAAGCAGAGGAGGCTATGTTTCACATGCCAGGAGCCATGGGCACCAGGACACCATTGTGCCGCGGGGAAGGCACATTACATCGAGGTCTTCTTTGACAATAGCCGAGAAGAAGAAGAGTATGAGGAGATAGAGGCTGGAAGCAGCAATACAGCGCAAAGAGGGGATCATTTGCCACCTCCACCACTAGGAGCGAGAGGTGCAGCTTTTTCACCTACTGGGGGAGCCCTTGCAGCCTTGCAGGGAGTTCCCAAGTACTTGACACTGCGTGTCTGAGGCACAGTACGGGGACAACGTGTTTCAGTGTTAGTGGACAGTGGGGCCACCCACAATTTCATTGATGCCCAGCTGGTAGAGCGGAGGGGCATACCGACGGAGAACTTTGATGGGTTTTCGGTACTGGATCCAGGGGATCGGACCATGCAGTGTGCTAGGTATGTGCCAACCTTGGTAGTGACTATGGGGACGTACACCCTGACAGATCACTTTTTCGTGGTGGACATTCCGGACACCAACTGATACTGGGGGTACAGTGGTTGATCATGCTGGGAAAGGTCACCACTGATTGGGAGACCTTGGAGATGGAGTGGACGGATAAGAATACTGGGAGGCATGAGAAGATTCGGGGTATGCACACCTACCCACCACAGACAGTTTCAGCACACCGGATGGAGGCAGATTTCGGGAAGGGGGATATAGAGTGGGCAGTGGAGTTGCATCTGTCAGAGGCAGAATCTATAGGGCAGGCTGTACACCCAGATGTACAGTCCATTCTCGACAGGTATGCCATGGTATTTGGGGAGATAACACCAGGCAACTGCCAGATCGGGGGTTTGAGCACACGATTAAGCTGGAGCAGGGCATCCAGGCTATCATTACTACACCCTATAGGCATCCTAAGGCCTATCGGGATGAGATTAAGAGGGCCATCCATGAGCTCTTAGCTCTTGGACACATCCGCCCCAACACTAGCCCTTTTGCTTCTTCTGTAGTACTGGTGAAGAAGAAGGACAACACATTGAGGATGTGCATTGACTACTGGGCCCTAAACAAGAAGACCATGAAGAACCGGTACCCCATCCCACGGATCGATGAGTTGATGGATGAGCTGAGGGGATCAAAGTTCTTCTCAAAGATTGATTTGAGATCTGGGTACCATCAGATTCGCGTGAGGGAGCAGGACATTCCCAAGACCACTTTTAGGTGTCACTACGACCATTTCGAGTTCTTGGTGATGCCCTTTGGGCTGACCAATGCTCCAGCCACATTCCAGTCATGCATGAATCACATCTTCCGAAGTCACTTGAGGAAGTGTGTATTAGTGTTTTTTGATGACATCTTGATTTATAACAAGACATGGGAGGAGCACCTCCAACATATAGAGGTTGTACTGCACATCTTGGAGGAGCAACAATTTTATGCTAAGCTCTCCAAATGCGAGTTTGGGTTGACAGAGATGCTCTATCTAGGGCACATCATCGGGGTGGATGGAGTGAGGGTCCACGAGGAGAAGATCAGGGCCATCAGGGATTGGCCAAAGCCGAAGAATGTGACGGAGCTTCGGGGATTTGTGGGTATCTGCACCTACTACTGGAAGTTCGTCAAGGGATTCTCCCAGCTTGCAGCACCCCTTACGGATCTCACCAAAAAGGGGGCATTCAGTTGGACTATACAACACAGAGGGCTTTCGACAGGCTCAAGGAGGTGATGAGCAGCTGTCCGGTTTGGCATTGCCAGATTTTACACAGCCTTTTGTCTTGGAGTGTGATGCATCAAGAGAGGGGATAGGCGCAGTTTTGATGCAGGGAGGCCATCCCATAGCTTTTGAGAGCCGGAAGCTGCTACCACATGAGAGGTTGTATGCTATATATGACAAGGAGATGTTGCCCATCATGCATGCATTGGCCAAGTTTTGGCAGTACCTGGTAGGGAACCGGTTTAGAGTGAGGGCAGACCACAACAGCCTCCGATTCTTCCTAGAGCAGAAACAGTTGCAGGAGAGGCAGCAGAAGTGGGTTAGCAAAATCCAGGCATACGATTTTGACATCGAGTATGTCAAGGGGAAGAACAACCGATGCACTTTCACGGAGACTAGCAACATTGTCCTAGATGAGTTTGGACACGGATTGGAGGGCTCAACTTCTGGTGGAGTACTCCAAGGACCGTTTTCCCTGTGAGATTTTGGACGGATAGGTGACAGATGACAGGTATAGGGTGATGAACGAGGTGATCTACTATAGGGACAGGATCTTCTTGACTGAGAGCTCCCAGCTCAAGAAGAAGATATTGCATGCCTCACATGACTCGCCATTATCAGGCCACCAGGGGTTCAGCAAGACCTATAGGGCCATCAGAGAGAGGTTCTCTTGGAAGCGTCTCAAGGAGGACGTACTCCAACATGTCAAGGAGTGCGAAGTTTGCCAGCGTAACAAGGGGGAGATGAACCATCCAACAGGGTTATTGTAGCCTCTTCCCATACTTGAGGGGAAATGGGAGAGTATTTCGATGGATTTCATTACGGGGTTGCCCACTGTGCAGGGCAAGGATTGCATATTTGTAGTCGTTGATCGACTAACTAAATATGCTCACTTCTTCGCCGTATCGTCACGTTATACTGCAACACAGGTAGCGAAGTTATTCTTTAGGGACATTTTTAGATTGCATGGTCTCCCAAAGACCATTGTCAGTGACAGGGATAGCCGCTTCATGGGCGGGTTTTGGCAGGAGCTTTTTCGTTTGGTGGGCATTGAGTTGACACAGAGTACTAGTTACCACCCTCAGACGGATGGGCAGACGGAGATAGTGAATAAGTGGCTGGAGGGATACTTACGTAACTATGTCAGCGGACATCAGAAGGCATGGTTGAGATGGTTGCACTTGGGGGAGTACTGCTACAACAACATTCATCATATGTCCATTGGTATGTCTCCATTTTATGCATTGTATGGGTATCATGCTTTATCTTTTGCTGACATGATGTTTGGTGCTAGCAAGGCTCCTAGAGCCAAGGATTGGATCCAAGAGAGTCAGGATATACTCCGAGCTCTCAAGGATAACATGGCTACAACACAAAATCAACAGAAGCTGTATGCCGACAGGGGACATGTTGAGAGGCAGTTCGAGGTAGGGGATTTGGTCTACCTATGTTTGCAGCCATATTGGTAGTCCACGCTGAAGCAGAAGGGGGCTGAAAAGCTCAAGCCTCGCTTTTATGGACCATACAGGGTGACATGCAGAGTTGGAGAGGTTGCATATGTGTTGGAGCTGCCCAGTGGTAGCAAGATTCATAACATTTTTCACGTGTCGTGCCTGAAGAAGGCACTAGGACAGTTGTGACTGCAACAGACGAGCTTCCGCCCACTGATGATGAGGGGCATCTGGTGCTACAGCCGAAGGCCATTATTGACACTAGGGAGAGGCAGCTGCGGAGCAGGACAGTTAGGGAGTACCTGGTGAGATGGAGGAATTTACTGGATGAGGATGCCACTTGGGAGAGTGAGAAGATTTTGCAGCATCCATCATTACAGTTGCTTGAGGACAAGCAACTTTTTGCCGGGGAGGACTATAATATTCCCAATTAGCAATAACTAATTGGAAATATTAATTTTGACTTCTTTGCCTTTATAAAGTTAAGTTATAAATAAAGTGGGTGAAGAGGGACACTTAACTCACACTTAGGATAAAAAGTATTTCCTAAGGTCACTTAAGAGACATGACTAGGTGGCAATGTGCGGTCTAGTGGTCAAGTGGCAGCGTGGGAAAATGGGTAGCGTAGGCAACGTGGGACCAAGCCAGTGCAAAGAGAGATGGACAGCGTGCCTCAAGGAGACAACGTAGTTGATGGTGGGGCCTAGGTGAGGGCAAGGATCACCAAGCATAAAAGGAGGGAGGGTCTCATTCTCATTCATTCTTATTATGCATCTTTGAGATTTGTCTTTGATATTGAGCACGCTTGTTGTTTAGCAATGTCTGCACGTATTGTTCAATACATCGGGTGTCTTCGTTCGGGGATCCCAACCTCAGCCCCGGGGGACTTCGAGTGCTTGCTCGGGTGAGGAGTTTCATCCTTGTTTTTCCGGAGAGAGTTGCAGCTACCACAGTCGGAGCATTCACTCAGAGAGACAACACAGTCAGTGAGAGGGAGGACGCAGTATTGAGAGGAGGTGGTTCCAGATTGAGGGTTTGTCGGTGGATTCATCCTGAGATAGTGGGAAAGGGGCTAGCCCTTCCCTATTCCAGCATTTTGGAGGAGTCAGGGGCCATTGTTTGGAGCAGATCTTTTAGAGCCAACGTCCCTCCTTGAAGAATAGCGTAGTGCCTCAATGGAGCCATTTTCGGGGGTCAACCATTTTCGGAAAGCTTTCTGGGCTTTTCTGGGTATTGGGAGGAGGGGCCATTCCCGAAGTTTCAGAATTTTTCGAGGTGGGGAGCAGCCCCAAAGATTCAATTCATTCCAGCAGTAGCAGCAGCACAATAGCAGTACCAACAGCTTTGGAGATAACACAGTCTTGAGGGAGCAACCATTCGGAGTCATTTACTGAGAGTCTTTCTACGTTTTCCTAGTGCAAGCTGAGGTGCCATCATTCTGATTACCTCTGTACTCATTTCCATTTCTTAGTATTAATAAATTGGCTCAACGTTCTCCATATTGTTTGTTTTTCTTATGATTTGTCTCTAGTTGTTGTATGTCTTTGTTTATGTGCTTTATATTGTTGTTTATTTCCATTAGGGATATTACACAATGTTAGCATATTTCATATTGGTATCCATGTACTAACTGAGTTAAGAAAATAACATATATCATATATCAGTGAAATTAAGCAAACATCATATTCTTATGGGTTTTCATGTATCAACAAAATAAATTTATCTTTACATGTGATATTTCAAAATGATAGTTTTAAGCATCCAAAATAGAGTAGTTATATACAAAATAGGGTTTTTAGTTCTGCAAAATGAGCACAAGATGGGGTGTTTTTGACATAAGGCCTTTGTATCTTCCTCGGTAGCCGATCTAGGACTATACTTGTCCTACTGGACCTTAACTTGATCTATCAGGAGATTCCTCAGTTGTCGAACCCTACGTTCCCAAAATGGTTCCCTCAGTAGTGGTTTTCATTTCACGGAGGGATGTTAACAGTATTATCTTAGTTGCATTTACATCTGATAACAGTTGCATTTCGGCAATTAGATCGGGCACTGTTCTCTTATGTACATTGCTTATGAAAATTCTTACAGCTTAGGTAGTTATTCAATTATTTTACAGTCTCACATAATGTAGTCAGATTAATGGCAATTTAATTTATATCTTGTTGTTGGGTTCATATACTACAACCTTTTCCTTGAAAAGACTTGCTGTAAGTTGGGCAAAGTTATTTTATTTAGCTATTGAAAGGTTTTCTATTTCTTTATGAACGAAATGTAGAACAAGGATGTTAGAAAAAGGTCGCTTTAACCTCAAAACATGGAGAACTACTTGACAAAAGGCTTTAGAATTTGCAAGGACTACTTGGGTTACACACATATACCTCTTTTGCTTAAATCTTGGTTGGAAGGCCTTTAAAGACCATATTTCATGCAGTAGTGATACAAAGGCCATATTTGTTGAAACACATTAGCAATGACGTAATTGAGGATCGAGACACCCTAGTAGCTAGCGTAGGTGCTTACAAATTTCTATTCATTATTGGAAGATTGACTAGTTTTTTTTTTGTAGCTATGTTGTATTTTGTGATTATATGAATCCATTTAAAACCATTGTTATATAGTGCCTTTATATGTTAGTAGCATAAGTCAATAATTATTATATGAATGAAAGATAGTGTCATTGATTGTAGGAGTTGACAAATGAGGACAATGTAGCCCTCATTTGCTTCTTTTGATTAGTAGCCTTTCATTCCTGCTGCTTATTCAATGTTCACATTCTACTTGATATAGATGATGAGCTGAGTTGGGATATTGGGCATCTTCATATTTTCTAGGTATGAACGTTGTGTATATTGGATTCTGCACTACTTAGACAATAAAAAATATACGAGTGGCCCTTGATTTGAATTGGTAATTTCACATTTGATTATTGTTTGTTTGTACCATGTAGTCGTAGAAGATTTCCTGATTGAAGAAGACCTTAAACCAGCAGCAATAAACAAACCAGTGGCAATTAATCAACACTAGGGAGCTAGGAAGAGTCAACGTGCTAGACAGAATGAGTTGTAGCCATATAACCATAACAGTGAATGAGAGAGAAGCAACTATAACACAACAACATGCAAAAGAGACTGCAATAGAGAAGGTACCCTTAGGGAAATAATTTATGAAAAGCAATCCACTTGATAGAAGAATACAAATGGAAATTGTGTATTTATACATCATTCAAGAAGTAGGACAGTAGCCTAAGAAGCCTTGACTAGGTCATATTTCACCTAAAATAGCCAAAGTGATTATTGTTACAACAATGTAATTAATGTTACAGCAAGGTTGCCTCGTGGCTTATGTGAAGATTAAACCCATATGTTCAACAAGAATAAACTGGCAAAGCTAACTCCAGCCAAAAGTGACTATTATCCAGATAGGTTAAGTAGGAAATTGTAGATAAGTAGAGCGACTTTTGTGATTTTGCGGAAAAAGTTCGTACTATTATGCAATGATTGATATGTGCAAAGGTGGATTTCTGCACACTAAAATCCCCGGATGAACAAGTTACTCAGAATTCCTTACTATATTTTAGGAGTATATACTATATAACTTAAGAGCTTATCCCTTCAATGGAAATATAAATGACACTCATGAATGGGAAGTAAAAATACAAGTGGACTATACATGCCCTCGCAGAGAAGGCAAATCCACACCTTATTGACACTTTCATAGCTCCTAGTGACACTTATCTTATTCCTACATGAGCTTACAATTGTTCATGAGAGTCACAAATCCATGTGGTTTGCAAAAGACGAAATACTATCCTAGCGTATGAGACACCACAAGTTCACAGGTACTCTGAGATAAATAACACTATGTCTTGGGAATAAAGCATGTGAAATAGTAGACATCACAATTGGATTATTAATGATGTGTATAAGTTAATTATCTTGTGAATCCTTGAACAAGTGACCCTATAACAACGACATTGCTCCTTATCTAGTTGATAATGGGTTATAGCAAGGGTGGGTCTTTTGGTTAAATTGATAGGACAAAAGATTGAAACTGCATTTGAATAGTTTACAAATGAGCAGTTTTTCTAACAAATAGTTCCTTTAGACTTCCTGTGCAAATCAACCTATTGGTTAATGCCACGACACTATTATGCATAAAGATAGAACCAAAAGTCATGAATATTGATCAAGGGCAAAACATAATTCAAGAAATTACAACTTGCTCATCTTCCATATTTAAAAGATACAAACGGGAAGGAAAAGTTAAAAAATGCAAACACTTTTTTTGGAAGGGATCTAGATCCTTGATTCCTTCAGCAATAATCTAACTTAAAAACTAAGTCTATCAAAGTCTCAACATATATTGGCAACAACGTATGAGTTATATGAGAGTTTAAGTCTTAACTTTGACCTGATTATAGAGATCTAGACTTAGGAAGTTAGCACTACACTAAGCTAGAACCAGCTATAAGCAGAAGGTATTATCCAACTTAAGCCTGATTTATGAAGTAGGCACTGACACCATGGTTGAACCAGCAATACACAAATGGTATTGTCCCAACAAAATATTATGATACAGGACATCATGTAACACTAGATGGTTCTGGAAAGTCCTAGAAAATGACCATCCTGTGAACCCTATCTGCATGTGGAAAACCCTAAAAAATCTGAAATTTTTATGTTCACGGATTTGTATTCCCAATAAAATTAATAAAAAAATTAAGAAAAATCAAGATCAAGACATTTCTGAGAGTCCATATGATAGAAAATCTGTCAAAATTCACTCATGTTTATAGAAGGGTATAGATCAATACAAAAACATTCAAAGACCAAAATAGAGTCTAGTAATTTTTTTTGACAGGGATAGGATGCAGTGAACATAGAAACTATTTTAACTACTATCTTAACAATAAAGAAGGATGTCCATTGCCCACATTTAAAGGATGTAATGGCTAGCTCAGGCGCTGGAGCAGTTGGTACTGACGACGGTGTTGGTGGTGATGACGATAGTGGTAGTGGTACCAGTGTCACTACTAGTTGACCTCGTTGTTGATGTGTCTCTAGCATCGCAACTTTGTCTTAGTCACGAGATATGGTTGTGAATATTTGAAGTGCAACTTAGATTAGAAAATATAACATCATAAATTCAAGCTCGCATGTGGTATAGATTTTCTACTATTACTACCTGCAAGCAAGTGCTGCTGATACTAAGGTCAAGGAGAGTGATATCATTACCTCTTTGTCCTAAATTGAAGGAAAATATGTTCTAATATGTAACAATGTGTAACAATACTTATCAAGGGTTTTGTTTATGGATGGTTTTAGCTCAAGATTTTCAATATTTAACAAATATTGTTCAACAATCTATCTTTAATAATGCAACCGTGTTACAATCTATCCATATTATTTTGGTGGTTAAATGACCATTATTATTTATTGATCTCTTTTATAATATAGTAAATCCTTTTTATATTATCTCTATAATAAAATTACGTTAATCTATTATTATTATTATTTTTTTTTTGAAAGGAATGACTATTGATCTCCTTAACTATATAATATAAGTTTTCTTATTTTACTTTTATAATGAGATGACTATATTAATTTATTAGTCATCTTTTAACTAGGACAACACTGTTACCGATCAAATAAGTAACCTCAAAACGGGAACTCTAGCCCAAAAAGACTCAAAAAACATGAAAAAACACCCCAAAAACAAAAAGTGTGTATTCTAGAACGCACTTTGTTTTTTTTGAAGATCAAATTTCAACATTTTATAAAATTATGGTAAAAACAAAATTGTTTCTTGAAAAAAGGATTGAAAAAACACCCTCAAAACAAAACAAGTTGATGCTGGAATAACAAAAAAAAAATTTGTGTCATACTTTTGGCATTTTTAAAAATAGAAATAACATTTTTTAATTTTTAAAATTCAAACATTAAAAAAAACCTAAAATTTAAGAAAAAAAATAAATTTAAAAAATAAAAACATTTAAAAGCTTAAAATTTAAAAATATATGAAGATAAAAAAATTAAAAAAAAAACAAAATAAAATTTTTAATTCAAACATTATAAAAAACCTAAAATTTAAGGGAAAAAAAAATAAATTTAAGATTAACAATTAAAAAATAAAAATAAAAACAAAAACAAAATATTAAATTTAAAAATAAAAAAAAACAAGTTAAAAAAAGAAGGAAATTATAAAAAATAAAATATAGAAATTAAATTTAAAAAAGAAAAAGAAAATGCTTAAATATATATATATATATCAATTAAAAGTAAAAAAATGAAAAATTAATTAAAAATAAAAAATAAAAATAAAATACAATGAAAATATTAAATTTAAAACAATATATATTAAAAAAACAAATAAACTATAAAAAACAAATTAAATTTAAATTATAAAACAAAAAATATATATATGAACTTAAATTAAAATATGTATATATATCAGATTTTATTAAATTAAAAAAAAAAAAAAATATTAAAATAACAAATTAAATTTAAAAACAAAAATATTAAATTTTAATAAATAAATGAAGAAACAAATAAATTTTGCAAGAAAAAATAAATTTTAAATATAAAAGAAAAAAAAAAACCATTGTTAAAAGAAAAACTTTAAAAATCAATTAAAAATAGAAAATAGAAATATATATATATATATATATATATATAATAAAAAACAAATTAATTTAAAAAAATTAAGTTTAATTAAAAAAAATCTAATTTTAAATACACAATTTTAATTGAAATAAAAAAATATAAAAAAATTATGTAATTAACAAAAAAAAAAATTAATAAAAAAGTAAAACATTTAAAAAACAATATTAAATTCAAATAAATTTAAAAAAAAATACAAAATTTATTAAATTTTATAAAATTATATTAAAAAACTAAACGTATAACTTAATAATAAAGAAAAGTTATGAAATTAAAAAAAAAAATCAATTAAATTAAAAAAAAAGAGCAAAATTTAATAAAAATTATTAACCAAAAAAAAAAAAATTTAAATAAAAAAATTAAATTAAAAAAAAATAAAAATAAAAATAATAATAATTTTTTGAAAATTAAAAAAAAATCAATTATAAAAAAATTATAAAAAATCAATTATAAAAAAAATTATAAAAAAATCAATTAAAAAAAAATAAAAATAAAAAAAAAACATTGGGCGGGGCTACGGGGGCGGCCCAGCCGGCCTTACGGCACCTGCTGGGCGGAGGGCCGATTCCCAGTGGAGTCGCCAATTTGTTGTGGAGGTAAATCCCCTCTGCGGACAGAGGCGATCCCTACTAGCCCAGACCGGGTCTAGCAACAATCGTCACACGCTATAGTGCAGGTTCCTAATTGCAAATAAACCAACTAGCAATGAAGGCTTACCTGGAATCCAACGCTGTTGCTTGTAGAGAAAGTAGCGCTCCCGTTCCTTAGCTCCAGCAGATCACAATCCTCACGATCTCCGTGATCGGACACCTGCACACGCAAGAAACAAAACAAACGCAAGCGTAAAATCCATTATATGCAACTATATGTCAGTCAGAGAAGACATAACTCATCATCATAATCAACAACAGGAGTGGAACCATAACCAATAGTCGTTTATCATTAATCAATCAAAGAAGAATACAACCATAGCCCTGACGCTAAATTCTCCTTCGGAGGGTCGCCAGCGGAACACGTCTCGAAAAATCCTGTCAGGGATGGGACAAACCTCTCTCTTCGGATGTCTCAAAAATAATCTCCTTGCTTGGATTTGGCCTTAAGGGAATGAATCAAGGCTCTGCAGCACAAGGCTCTGATGGCTCTTGGGAACTTGGAGACTAGCTTGCAAAGGAGATGAGCAAGCTTTTATAGATGGAGGAAGGGGAGTTGGGATCCCTATAATCATGGGATTGGCCCCATCCTCAAGGAAGCTTCCATGAGAGGTGGCAAACCACTTCCTCTACATGGAGATCCGGAGCCAAACCTCCCAACTCAAATTAGATACCGCCTTAAACCATGATGAAACTTCCGCTCATTTATTTTTAAAAACACCTTCAAATGGCCGCGCGAGTGTGACTCCGAGACAGAGCGCCAATTGGCGGCCCTCTTTGAAGTATTTCATCGGAGGCCGGGCATCAACCGCCGCCCGCGCCAATGCAAAAAGGGGTGTTTTTAGGCCTCACCCGCGGTGTTTTCGCTGGGATGCCAGAAAGCACCACCCCTCGGCTCATGCGTTAGGGGCATTTGTTACACAACAATTTGTCACCGTCCCCACCCCATCCCGCACGCAGAGGGCTCATTCCGTGACTCCGTGAGCAAAGTGATACGATTCTGAAAACACTTTCTGCGGACATCCTCCGAACATGAGCTTTCATCGCCCCGGGGCCGGTCGTGAGGCCGCGAGTCGCCCTTGCCGCGCTGGCTGCTCAGCCCCGCCCACGCGCTGCCGCCGCCACCACCACCACCCAATGTTTTTTTTTTTTTTTTTTTTTAAATTAATTTTATAAATTGATTTTTTAATAATTTTTTTATAATTGATTTTTTTTGTTTTTTTTTAATTATTATTATTAATTTTGTTTTTTTTTTTTTAAATTTTATTATTTTTTTTGTTTTTTTTTTAAATTTTCTTTTTCCATTTTTTTTTTTTAATTTGTTATTTTTTTGTTAATTTTAAAATTTGTATTTTTTTTTTCTTATTATTATTATTATTTTTAATTTAAAATTTAAAATTAAATTAAATTTAATTAAATTAATTTTTTTTTTTTTAAATATATATATATTTTTAATTATATGGTTTTTTTTAATAAGTTAGAAAAAAATGTTTTTGATGTTTTTTTTTATAATTTTTTTGGTCAATTTTTGTTTTTTTTCAAATTTTGTCATTTCCTCGATATAATTTTCAAATATTTTTGTTTATTTATTTTTGTTTAATTTTTTTATTATTATGAGCTATTTTTGTTTTTCTTACATTTTTATTGGTTTTTTTAATTGTTTTTATATTTTTTTTAAAATCTAAGTTTTGTGTTTTATTACCAGCATGAAAATCACCACTCTAAAAAAAAAAAGGTTGATGCAGCATCAATACGTTTCAAAATTATCATGAAAATCACCGCTCTAAAAAAAAAAGTTGATGCTACATCAATACATTTCAAAATTAGCATGAAAATCACTAACATTTTAAAACAAATATTCATGCTTCATAAATAAAAATATTAGAGTGTCAAAAATGTGCACAAAAAAAAAAAAATGGTGATCCTGCATCACCACTTTTCAAAATCGGGTGCTTTTTATGCTACCAAAAAAAAGTAGGTAACATTGTTGGACCTTCTACCTTTCCTATTATATACATGTGGTAGAATGATCACTCAAATATTTTCTTAATTATAAAATTTCAACAAACACTTTCGTTATCTCTATGATGTATTATTTTGATCACTATATTTAATATTTTTATATATAATTTTATTATTCTAAAAATTCTAAATTACTAAAATTTGTCTATCTCAACAATTAAACTTAAAATTTCAACAAATATTCTAACCTTTTACTTAATAAAATAAATAAATTCTTTCTTAAAATAAAACTACTCATATAATATAATTTATTAAATTTATTTATGTAATTAGAGCGTCATAGCATATCACATACTCTCCTTTACAATATCTCATTGTCAAACATAAAACCGTTTACCTCGTTATTCATGCATCTGGTTTACAATTTCTCTTTATTTAAAAAAGTAACTAAAAAAAAATATAAAATTTATAATTTTATTCTAAATAATTATATAAAAAATCTCAAAAATAATTTTTATTTGAAATACAAATTATTTAAACTAATTTGACTTATAAGGTATTTATGTTTTCAGATCGAGTGAACACTCAATCTTCCTACATGTGCCTGTAGAGGGTGGGGTATGCCTTTTACACAATTATCAGTGTCTCATATGAACACTATATCGTCGACGCATCTTTTTGATTTTCACTATCCAATCTGTAGGCCTGCATGCATGTGAGCTAAGGAAAATTTAACCATATGGTCCTCATGACGATGCACCCACATTTGTATATCGGGTTGAATAGTCATAGAGCTAAGTACAATGATGATTAACTTGTCACATGTGCATGACGTAAAATAAAGCGAAATAGTTATTGCGATTTGGTGAATAAAGCCATAAATCACACTCAACATCTACATATATTAACTATATTTGAACGTTTCGCTCATGGAAGCCTAATGGTAAGCCGCGTGCACGAAATGATGAAAAAGAAATATATATATATATATATATATATATATATATATATATATATTTGTTTTTGAAAATTACAAAGCTTGAACGACTTGATATTAAATAAATTATTAGTCGATCCTTTACAATTTCATATAATAATTAAAATAATACTTACAAAATTTATATTTTACTAAATTAAGATAATAAAAATACCATAATTAAGCTAGATATCAATAGATGTTAATCGAAAACGCCCACGACATTTAAAATGACCAAATAATAATTAATAAAGGAACAAAATTAAACACAATTTTAATTAATCAACATAATTTTAAATCCTACCTTATAAAATATTATCCCCTATACACTAATAATAAATTTCTTTTCTTAAATTAAATTTTCTTTCTAACCACTATGAATAAGGCTTTGATGGTATTATTGGTCGAATAAATAGGAAAATGCGATCTATTAGTCGCACAACCTACGACACGTTAGTCACAACCTTATTTTGGTAAGTTCGAGGAATCAGGAACTACTATAAGGAGATGAAATAGATTTTCGTCTTCTTGGATTGGAAAAGATACCAAGTTCGCTTACAACAGATACAACCACAAAAAAAATGAAGGTATCTTGATAATCAAATGATTGATTAAAGCAGATGATTTAATTCACCGATGACCCATCCCTCGCAGCCCTAGGCCCTTTTGTGCTAGCTAGAATTAATATCTGAATATCATTTCCCTTTATAATAAGCAATAATCTAAAGGAGTTAATAATAATATTATTAACCAATTTTGCGAGAGGACTTTTAACGAAGGTTACTTGGAAGCGGGAGCGGGAGCGGGAGCGCGGAGCGGGAGCGAAGCGCGGAGCGCCATTTTTAAAAGTTTCCGGGTCCGGAGCGTTTTCGGGAGCGTTTATATATATATATATATATATATATATATATATATATATATATATATATTTTTAATATTTTTTATATTTTTTATATTTTGATCCATATATGTCAACAAAAACATGTAGAATGATGAATTAGACATAAAAAACATAAAAACATAGATTGAATCATATAACATCAATCATCTAGAAGTTATAATCTTCATCAACCACGCCCACTAGTTGGAAGCAGAGAACATATTGACTCTTGAGTCTCGCAAATCATCAATCTGAAGGTTTCAAGCTTTCAAAATTCAATATATAACATTTATCATCATTGATATATAACATTTATCATCATTGATTTCAAATTACAATATCTAACATTTATCATCATTGATTCATTGATTTCAAAATTCAATATACATTTATCATCATTGATATATATATTATAACATTTATCATCATTGATATATATATTATAACATTTATCATCATTGATTCATTGATTTCAAAATTCAATATACATTTATCATCATTGATTCATTGATTTCAAAATTCAATATATAACATTTATCATCATTGATATTATATAACATTTATCATCATTGATTCATTGATCACCATATAACTTTCATGAAGCATCATATTCATAATTCATAATGACTTGTAAACTGGAAACTTATAAATGCCAACTTCAAAGTTTCACCTTTCAAATTCAAACTTCAAACTTAAATTGTCATTAAATACATGAAATCAGAAAGAGTCAAGTTTCAACTGTTCAACTGTCAACAACAAATAGAAAATAGTAAACAACAAATATATTTTATCTGGCTGGCCCCTTGCCACGCCCACGAGAAATGTCTAATTTATGTGAGCCACGAGGAACTGTTGGTCTTCTAGTACTCTCAGGAGTACCATGACCACGACCAGAAGGTGGAGGCCGGATCTGCAAAGGAACAATAGTGTGATATCGAGGAGTGGCACTGGCACTGGCACCCGCACTGCTACCAGTAGATGGTGGGACTGGCCCTGTGTGTGGCGGTGCCGCTGATGCTTCATCATCATCCCTATAAAGTTCTGCTTCCAATTCTTCTAGATGTAACGTGCCGTCCTCCAAATTATCATCCTCTGGGTTGTTGTCCCAGACTCTGTATGATTGATCCTCATTTGCTCGATCACAATAATGGCTCAACAACCTCAAGTTATAATGCACATAAACCAAGCTTTCAGCTCGGTTTTCATTCAGCCTGTTTCTTCTCACATTGTGTATAAAGCTGTAGGTGCTCCAACACCTCTCTGCAGAAGAAGTGTTGACAACTTGTGAGAGAACTTTTTTAGCCAACTTTGGCAAAAGTCCCATGCCGCCATATGCTTCCCACCATGTGAGAGCATCGAATCTGTCCCTGTCTTCCATTGCATGGAATGAACCAAAGTTAGTAGTGCAACTGAAGTATTTGCCTAATTCAAGGCGTAATCTAGCACACTCTTCCCTGTCAGGTACCAATTTGTCCAATGCCTTCATGTACCCTTCTTGTACCTCTGGATCTGTGTGAGGTTTCACCCTAACCCCACCTCCAGGTGCAGGTTGGCCCAACCAAGATGGAGAGTAATATTTTGGCGTAAGGATATATGCCAAAGCATGCAGTGGACCATTGAGTTTATTCCACCGTGCACACACACAGTCATGAATCATAGCATACAAAATGGGATCATTATCCTTAACAATATCTTTTATTTGCCCCAACATGCTATCCATCTGCTCATAAACCTCTCCAATCACTGGTTTATCAGTATCTGCAAAGCGAATCATGTTATAAATGGGCTTGGTAAAACTCACAATTTCCCTCATACGTGCCCAAAACCGAGGGTCAAGGGCGGTCTCCTCCACATGTTCAAAACTTTGCCTGTCAACCACTGTTGCCGCCCTGTCCTTTAATACCTGCCAGTGTGGGCTTGATACCATTGCAGCCAATGACTCTCTTACCTTCAAAAGGCGCCTGAAGGTGAGGTAATAAGTAGCAAATCTAGTTTTTCCTATTTTCAACAACTCCAATTTGGAGTGAGTACGGAAAAGCCCATGGGTATTGCTATGATTTGTAATAAATTTGATCATTTTCTTACCTCTCTTGTACAAATCACCAAGCCATTTGAATTGAGGTTGTTTGTTTTTGATGATACCATGCATCAAAAGGTTCATTGTGTGAACCAAACACCCAGACCAAAAAATGTTGGGGTATTTATCCTCAACAATTGCTCCTGCTGCCTTACAGTTAGCAGCATTATCAGTGATGACCTGTATCACATTGTATGGCCTAGTCTTTTCAATTATATCAAGTAATGGTTCTGCAATGTTAATGTCGGTTTTGAATTTATCTGAATAATCATAAGCTGCCAGGAACACTGCACCACTAACCGACACAGCCAAAACATTTATCAATGGTTTTCCTTTTACATTGGTCCATCCATCAGAGACAATGGACAACCCATGCTCATTCCACGAACCCGTCATTCTAGCCAAAGAATGATTTATTTTAGCTCTTTCATGATCAAGACCCACGGTTCTGGCCTTGTCATACCCAGGGCTTTTGTATCCTTTGGGGGCATCATTAATGGCAGAAACCATTTCATGCCAATAAGGTGAGCGAAGAACATTGAATGGAACCCCACATGCATATAGAAACCGGTAAACTTTTGAATCCACATCATTCCTACACCCTTCGTCTAGGAAATCGGATATGGTTCTACGCCTTAATCCAGTGCCACTGCTTCCGAAACCACTGGCATGGGTGGAAGTTGAATGTGTTGGGCTTGAATCAACGATACCCCTAGATCTTTTAGATGATCTCTGTATGGCAACCCCCTCTTCCTTCCTATATATCTCTCTCTGTGGTGCTTCCACATAAGTACAAACTTTGATTCCAAAATTTTTAGTTCCATCTCCTGGCATTATCCCACAAAGGTGCCTTCTCAGACGGGTGTATGAACCATGGTATTGTTTATTGCAATGGTGGCAAATAAATTTAGTGGTTCCACCACCTTTCCCTCCTTCTTGTTTCTGAACATATTTCCACAAAGGATATTGGTCTTGTTTAGTTGGGGATTCTAGGTTCTCAGGGTCTCCACTCCCCACTTCCTCCTCAGCATAATCCTCCTCTTCAGGATTTTCTTCAGATCCACCGTAACCCTCCTCTTCATCCTCCTCTTCTCTGATTTGTCTCTTTCTTCTAGCACTCTCCAACACCATTATCACAAAGAAAGGAACCAACATGAGGAAAATTCCTAGCCATATAGCCATGATGGAAACAAGTTTCAAGTTTCTTGAATCTAGCCTGCAAAACAAATGGAAAAATGCCAAATGGGAATAGGAAATGCAACATAGGAAAAAAACAACTCATTTTAAAAGTTTTAAATCCAATAAAATGCAACATTCAAGAAAAATTCAAGTTTTCATTTTCAAACAATTTAACAATCTACAAATTCATCCTAGAAAATACAAAATTGGATTAGAAGGCCTACCTCTTTCTTGCAATCCTCCTGTCAGCCTTGCTCCTTGCTCTCCTGTCAGCTTTGCTCCTTGCTCTCCTGATTCCTGTCAACCAAACCTTGCGCTCTCGGCTCTCCTTCTCACTCAATCTCACTTCTCAACTAACAAACAATAACTGACAATGAAATTATGAAACCCCCCCCCCTTTTTATAAAAATCGGAAATTTTTCATAAAAAAAATTCCGCGCGGCGGGGAGCGTTTTTCCTGCCGGGGAGCGTTCGGGAGCGAACGCTCCCCGAACGCTTCCCGCGTTTAAAAAACGCTCCCGAAGCGTTTTTTTAACGTCGGAAGCGTTTCGGGAGCGTTCGCTTCCGAACGCTCCCTGAAACGCTCCCGAAAAAACAGGGAGCGTTTTTTCAGGTCGGAAACGCGCTCCCGAAAAACGCTCCCGACAGGAAGCGTTTTCGAAAGCGCGTTTCCTAGCGTTTCCGAAACGCTCCCGCACGGAGCGAGTTTCCGGAGCGGGAGCGAAGGGGGTTCGAAGCTTCCCCGCAACCCTGCTTTTAACCCACAACAGGAAAACATATAACAAGGAAGAAACAAACCCTAGCAAAACTCATTGCAAGACCCGACGTTTAGGGACAGACAAGTCCCTTCTGACATGTGGGTCAATTCTGATAAAAGCGGTAGTAGGAAGAGACGATAAAAAAAGTCCAAATGGTTTCAGTCATTCGATTCACCATACTTCTTTGAATCCTAACGAAAATATTGAGAAAATGAACGAACGTATTGAGAGAACAAGTGCGGGTGGGTATCCATCGCCCTTCCTCACCCAACACAACAACCCTAAATGCTAGATAGACAAAATCGTCACAATTGATTGACATATAGCATAACGACTGAAACAAAATTCTGTCAAGAATATGCTATTTCGCTAAATAAAAAAAAATTAGTCTATACATATCACCATTAACCTATAGCAGCAAGAAATCACAAAACAATAACATACCTACAACCATGGACAAACCAGTGCTGATTGGCTCTGCCATTGCTGTAAGAGTATAAGGCTGACACTCACCTTCAAAAGGGAAATACCTTAAACTACTAGAGCCTTATTTGCAAAGGATATGTACGTACGTTTTAGACCAGAGGATTGAAATGGTTGAAGTCATGTACAATCCAAGAGGTGAACCCAACGATTATTTCAGATGTTAGAAGGTCCTGAAAGAGTTTGAACTTAGCTCTGATACCATATGTAGTACCCAAATCGGACAATTTAATCATGCAATTTAACCAGAGAGTTTATTACAATGTCATAATAATGTACAGATCTAATTTTAGCATTTTGTTTGGAGAATATTTGGAATTTCAAAGATAATATCAGTAGAATACCTGGCAATCGTAGCTATCCCTGTTGTAGCAATTTGTAGCAGTTACTCAAACCGATCTTACCTCCAAGCCTATCTGGGGTCTACCTATACGGTCCCCAGACCTAGAAGGTGAACTTCTGGCCCTCCGTGCCTAGAATTCCAAGAACAGTGAAGACTCGCTTCAGAACAAATTCGCACAACTCACTATTTCCTCAGACAATAGTTTTCTTTTGTGTGCAGAAACCAGCAAAGAAAAAAACCTCCCTTCCTCATTCATATTCCTCCCTTTTATAACTTTCAATCACCCCTTCATTTATGTAGACATTATAGAGTCATTTATGGAGATATTTATAGAGTCATTTATGTAGATATTATAAAGTCATTTATGGAGATATTTATAGAGTCATTTATGTAGATATTATAAAGTCATTTATAGAGATATTTATAGAGTTATGTAGATATTATTAAGTCATTTATGTAGATGTTATTTTGTTTAATTACTTTAAGATTAATTTATTTTGTTTTTAAATTAATTAAATTAACTTTATAATTTTAATCAAATTATATTATTACTTTATTTGTTCACTTAAATATAATTTGTACTTAATTATATTTATCTTGATCAATGCTTTACCATGCATATGTATATAAGAGCGGTATACCTGTTAAGTATCTAGCTTGATATCTCATTATATCTTGGCGAGATAGAAATGCATTATGATATTCAATTTGTTAATTAAAGGTGTCATTCGACATATTTATTATATCAAAGTAGTTAAGGATCTATTTTCATAATTGACTTATTAATCTACTTCGCTATTCTCAATATTAGCAGGTATGTATACTAGTGCAGTGTATGCGATGTATGCATATGTTGCTACCATATGAATACGTCGTATACATGATAATATTATTTTGCTTATAAATCAAAATGGGTCATTACAAACATTTTGAACCTCTTCAAAATGTTTCAAGTATACTTGGCTTGTGACATGAAAATACCATCTTCCTTCTGCCAAACTTCAATACCCAAGAAATAATGCAACTCACCAAGATCTGTCATCTCAAACTCAACAATCATATGTGACTTAAATTTTTGAAATAGTGAATCACTGTTCCTTGTGTAGATCAAATCATCAACATATAAGACAACTATCAGAATGTCATGTCCTGATTGAAATATATAGAGATTGGGCTCAAATAAACTTTTAACTAAGCCATGATTCTGAAAATACTTATCAATTCTTGAATACCATGCCCTTGGCACTTGCTTAAGACCATATAAGGCCTTCTTCAACTTATAAACATAATCTTCTTTTCTTGGCACTTCATGTTGAAGAATGTAACTAGGTTCAGTGTTCATAATTTTATTTGAGTCATAATGAAATGTATTTATCAAAAGAAAGGAAAATAATAATAATAATAATAATTATTATTATTATTATTATGACTTATTAAAGCAGGGGTTTCATGCTTGGGTCATCATGTTTTAGGTCAAAGTCCCCATTGAGGAATTCTAGGTTTTATCTGGAGTCATTAGAGTCATTGTCCATTTTATGAGACCCTTCTTGGGCTTTTGAATCATGTAAAAATAATTATTATTGAGTGAAATAGGTCATTTGTCACCTCCACACCAAGTTGGTCTACATTAGGGTAATTCGACTCATAGTAGAGGCTTCAAATAAGGTGCAGTTCGATTCATTTGGACATACACAAGTTCGATATACAAGTAGAAGAAGAAGAGAAGTACAAAATTGTAGGAGAAGGAGAAGAATTACAAGATCGAAGTTTTATGGGGAATCAATCTCTCACATGTGTGAAGTTACTAGGCTACTGCTGGGAGGTCGAAGTTTCTGCTGCTACGTTAAGATCGAAATTTCTGCTGCGGCATCAAGGTCAAAGTGCTACTGCTTCTAGGTTGAAGATCTACTACTGCTACTAGGTCGAAGTTTTGTTGTTGTAAGGTCAGAGTTGATGCTGGAAGGTTATCATCTACAGAAGAAAGGAAAGGCTGACTTGGTGATTAGAGGATTTCTGTTTCTAGGTCAAAGTGTCTTGGATTATCTCGTGAAACTATTGAAGGAAGATTTGTTGACTGGGTTTTCCCCTAGATAGGGGTTTTGCCCTGGCTGTCTGCCTACATCTGGTGTCTTTGATCTTCGTGTTATGGTTTTGGTAATTGCTTGATGAACTAAGATAAAAGAAGAACACAAGAAAGTTAATAAGAACATAAGTATATCACAAGTAATTATCAACGTAAAGAAAATATTTCTGCCTTTTTGATTTTCCAACATGGAATCAAAGCTAAGGTGAAGAAGAAGGAAAAGGGCAGCCTGAAGATCTATTGAAAGGAGAATAAGGAAATCTCAAAAGGTTGAATAAGTGTCATCAAAGGGGATCATATAAGGAGAGAAGCCTACTATATTCAAGAACCATGTCTAACTCAATAAAGGGAGAAAACAAATGAGAAGGAGCCTCCAATTACAGGGCATGGAAAAAGAGGATAGATCTCATCCTCAAAAAGAATAAAGTTTCGGATCTAGTCAAAGGAAAAGTGAGGAGGCCTACAGATGAATCAAGTGCTGCAGAAAAAATAAAGTTTAGAGAGTTAACAATATTGGCCATGACCTTAATGGTAGATGGAATAAAGGATAACCTCATCCCGTACATTTCCAACATAGATTCTTCTTAAGAGATGTATAAGGCCTTATCCAAGTTATTTACAATCAAGAATCTGGGTCAAATTGCAAGTCTTAAGAATGAACTAAGAACTATGAAGATGACAAAGGATGACACTGTGGCTTCCTTCTTTGTAAGGATAGCTAGAATTAGAGGTGATCTCTAGGCAATAGATGAGATAGTACCTTAGAAAGAGCTCGTGATCACTGCACTTCTGGGATTGCCACCCTCTTGGGGTGCCTTTGCTTCGTGGATCAACAGTCGGAAGGAAACTCCTACATTCGAACAATTATGGATTGCATGCAGTCAAGAAGAAGTCAGCATTTCATTAGTAAGCAACAAAGAGAACGAAGAGGAGAAGATTTCAAATGCCCTGTTCCACTCAAGAAGTCTAAAGGGCCAAGAAAGAAGGTAGACCTATCCAATATTGAATGCTACAATTGTCACAAGATGGGTCACTGTAGAAGTGATTGTCCTGATAATCCTAGGAATAAAAAGAGAAACAGGGATCAAACAAATGTTGTCGAAGAAGGTTCACCAAAGAAGAACAAGATGGAAGGATCCGAAGTCAAAGACCTATTTGGTAGGGACTCTTAGGGTCTCTATCCCTTACATATCCTTTTACTCTAAGCTTTGAATTGTTTTCCTTTATGCTTTGATTTCTAGTATTTATAGGTTTAACATGCTTTGGAAAAACATTTTTGAATTGTTTTGATAAAGCTATAAGTATCCCTCGAGATTGGATTAAGAGGGAGCCCTCACCATTTTCCAAAGATAAGTATCTTACTTCTTGTATTATTTTTTTATATATTTGGTTTCCCTCTCTTATCTAGATTTGTTTGTATTAGATTCTAATAACATTTCTTTTATATTTTTCCTTGTTTAGGAAAGCTTGCTGATCTGCTCAAGGGTTATGGAAAAGACCTCACAAAACAAAGCATGATAGAAGTTCTATTGGAATTAATGTCCGACAAGGTTTTGTTAAAGAAACTGTGAAAATTTGTATTACCCGGAATCCTACTGCAACAACTGATGGAAAATATTCTATTTGTTATTTTTCTTAACAAATTATTTACCGTCTTCTACAAAGAAATATCGAAATCCATTCACTACAACCTTCACAACTAAACTGCGGAAGAAATACAAGTGCGGAAACAAATCTGAACACACATAGATCACACAACCATTCGACACAATTATTTTTGGACTAATGTCCCCGGAAAAACTCAATGTGGGAAAACCATTGCAACAGATCTGAGGGTTTATGTTATTATGTAGTAAATTATGAGTACAAATCTATGATTGACGAGATTGTCAAATCGTATAGAGAAATTAACAAAAGAGATCTCGTGAGCAAACCTCACTCCTCAACGAGAAATTGGCACTGATCTGCACCAAGGCTGGACTGCCCTGCACTGCTTCTGTGCAGTGACTGCGTCACAACTCGGTTGCCCTTCTGCCTCTGCGCTGGTCTCACTGCTGGATGGAAACTGAAGCCTACTAGCCTCTGGAAAATCTCTCCGGAATCTGACACTGGCTCTGCGCTGTCTCCTCTGCAAGAAAACGTCTTTCCCTCTAGCTCTGCGCAGTGATTGCGTAAGCATTGCGTCACTGGCTCTCCATTGATGCTGTGGCTCTTTTTGTCTCTGCTGCTGTGTACTCTCCGACTCAGGAAACCTTCCAACCAGAACTACTGCCCCTCACTACAATGAAGAATCACTTAGATCTGATCTTCGTCTAAGCACTGCTCTGACAAGAATTCGATCTCTAGATTCTTTGTGTCTCCACGAATGTAATTCCCAAATGACCCTTCAAGTCCTTATAATCTTCTTGTTGATGATTCAATGACCCAGATTAGATCACTAATCAATGACTAAGATTAAATTTTGACTTGATCCGTTTCTTCTAGATCATTCTCACTCATATTCTATTAATACACTTTAATTATTTTATTTTCCTAAGTTTTAACTTCGGGTCCCTTTAAAAATAATTAATTATTTCTATAGAATACAATCCGAGTGGAATTTCACCAAACACTTTATGGGTTATTTAGAATACATGTGTCTAAGTCTCTCCGCAAAATTTGAGACTTAGAGCACATCCGATGCTACCCAAAATCAACACTCTCTCTTAGCAAGGAATGTGCTCTAACAATATGCCCTACTGCATACTGTTCTGACTCTGAAGCATCTCCCTCTGCGCTGTTGATGTCTGACACTTCGTCCATCAAACTCTGCGCAAATGCTATATCTGTACTGCTGCCGACACTGCCACTGTCAACACTGCATCTGTACTGCAACTCACTCTGAATTCTGCATCCCTGTTGCTGTTGACTTTGCCACTGCCAACTGCTACTGCACTGCATCACAGTTGTTTTCTACAACAAAAAAAATCCAAAATTGGACAAGTATACTGCATCTCGATGATGAAGATCATTTGCGCTGCCTCTCTGAAGCTGTTACTACTCTGCAGTGCGTCCCTCTGCGCTGTTGCAACACTGCTTTGTGCTGCTCAAAATTTGGCGCTGCTAACCACTGCGCTGTCACTTCAACACTCCTCTACACCAACTGGCATTAGTCCATCCTGCTACTACTGTTTTGGGCTCCTGTAGCAAGGTGATGATCCGTGAAGTGGACTCCTCAAGGATCCTGCCCATTTTGTAGATCTCTGGGTTTACAACTCCAAATCAGCCCACCTCCCTCTTGGAGGTATATGAGCAATCATAGCAAGCTCCTCCTACTCTATCTTTGTTGCTCCGGGCTGAGGATCATGTTTCTCATCCTTGTCCCTCTTCTTGAGAGGACACTGTGTGGCGTAATGCCCCATCTCGCCACACCGGAAAGATTTTTCTAAGGGCTGCATTCTCTTCCTCCTCCTTCTTGATCTTCAAACCGCTACTGCTGCCACCCTGAAGTTGACACTTGAGTAAGTCTCTTCGCATCTCTTCTTGCTGAAGAGCTGCCCACATTGACTCCTAGTTCGACAAGTTCTCTTTGCCCAGGATGCTCTGGACAAAAACTTGGTAATCCTCGGACACTGAGTTGAGGGCCAATCTGACCATCTTTGTGGCCTTAGGAGCTGCTCCTACGAGTGCCAATTAATCTCAGTTTTCCTGAAGTATAGACAAGAATGGATCAATACGCTCTCCCTTTTGCATCCTGGTGGTCCACATTTTCTCCTCGAGAAACATCTTTTGCTGCTCAGAAGACCCCTTATACAACATTGCCAACGCATCCACCATCTCCTTAGCTGTTCCTTTGGCTGAGATGTGTGAAACAATGTGATCCCTCGCTCCATCGAGGATCAACCACTTGGCTTTGGCCATATTCTTCTTGAAGGCTCGTAATGGTGTTGCATCCACCGATTCAGCCTGAGAACTATTGATAAAGTGCTTGAGGTCAAGCTCATCTAGAAGGAAGGAGATTCTCAATGTTCCACCAAGTCCCCTGGAGGTGGGAGCGAGGGGGCGAGGGAGCGCGGGAGCGGCCTATGCAAAAGCTCCCTAAAAGCCCACCCTCCTCATTTGTTTTTCATTGTTTTAGTTTGAGAGTGAGAGCAAGAGCTTGAGAGTTGGAGAGCAAGTTGGAGAGCAAGAGAGCTTGAGAGTTTGGAAAGTGGAAGTGCCAAGGAAAGAGCAAGGAGAGAGCAAGGAGCAAGCTGCAAGAGAGCAAGAGGAGGATTGAAGGAGTCAGGACTAAGAGGTAGGACTTCTAATCTAGTTTTTTATTTTCTAGGAATCATTTTTAAGTTGTTCAAAAATGAAAACTTGATTTTTTTTCTCAATGTTGCATTTTAGTGTGTTGAAAAGTGAAAAATTGAATTGTTTTTTTTTCCTATGGTGCATTTCCTATTCCCATTTGGCATTCCTCCATTTTTTTTGTAGGCTAGAAACTTGAAGCTTGAAACTTGAAACATCATGGCTATATGGCTAGGGATTTTCTTCATGTTGGTTTCTTTCTGTGTAATAATGGTGTTGGAGACTAGAAGAAAGAGGCCCATTAGAGAAGAGGAAGGATGAAAAAGTGGGTTATAGTGGATTTGATGAAAATCTTGAAGAGGAGGAGTATGCTGAGGAGGAAGGGGAGAGTGGAGAACATGAGGCCACAGAGACCTCAACTAGACAAGACCAAAGTCAAACACCATTGTGGAAATATGTTCAAAGGCAGGAAGGAGGGAAAGGTGGTGGAACCACTAAATTTCTTTGCCCCCATTGCAATAAAGAATACACAGGTTCATACACCCGTGCCAGAAGGCACCTTTGTGGGAAAATGCCAGGGGATGGAGAGAAAAATCTAGGAATCAAAATTTTTGTAATTGTGCCAGCAGTAGAGAGAGAGAAATATAGAAATGAAGAGGAGGCTGCCACTACAGAGATCTAAAAGATCTAGGGGTTTCATTGATTCTTATGCACCATCAGGTCCATCACATCATGGACACAGAAGTCCATCAACTTCCACCCATGGCAGTGGATATGGAGGCACACCTAGACCAAACATCTCCTTAAGGCGTAGAACCATATCCGATTTCCTTGACGAAGGGTGTAGGAATGATGTGGATTAAAAAAATTTCCGTTTTCTATATGCATGTGGGGCGCCATTCAATGTTCTTCGCTCACCTTATTGGCATGAAATGGTTTCTGCCATTAATGATGTCCCTAAAGGATACAAGAGCCCTGGGTATGACAAGGCCAGTTGTGTGGGACTTGATCATGAAAAAGCTAAAATAAATAATTCTTTGGCTAGAATGACAAATTCTTGAAATGAGCATGGGGTGTCCATTGTATCTGATGGATGGACCAATGTAAAAGGAAAGCCATTGATAAGTGTTCTGGTTGTGTCTGTTAGTGGTGCAATATTCCTTTCAGCATATGATTATTCAGACAAATTCAAGACCGGCATTAACATTGCACAACCATTACTTGAAACAATTGAAAGTATTGGGCCATACAATGTCATCCAAGTCATCACTAATAATGCTACTAACTGTAAGGCAGCAAGAGTAATTATTGAGGATAAATGCCCCAACATATTTTGGTCTGGGTGTTTGGTTCACACAGTGAACCTTTTGATGCATGATATCATTAAAAACAAACAACCTCAATTCAAATGGCTTGGTGATTTGTACAAGAGAGGTAAAACAATTATAAGATTTATTACAAATCATAGCAATACCCATGGGCTTTTTCTACTCACTCCAAATTGGAGTTGTTGAAGATAGCAAAGACTAGATTTGCTAGCTATTACCTCACCTTCAGGCGCCTTTTGAAGGTAAGAGAGTCATTGGCAGCAATGGTATCAAGTCCACATTGGCAGGTATTAAAGGACAGGGCAGCGACAATAGTTGACAGGCAAGGTTTTGAACATGTGGAGGAGACCGCCCTTGATCCTTTGTTTTGGGCACGTGTGAGGGAAATTTTGAATTTCACCAAGCCCATTTATCACATGATTCGTTTTTCAGATACAGATAAACCAGTGATTGGGAGGTTTATGAGCAAATGGATAGCATGTTGGGGCAAATAAAAAATGTTGTTAAGGATAATGATCCCAACTTGTATGCAATGATTTACAACTGTGTGTGTGCACGGTGGAACAAACTCAATGTTCCACTACATGCCTTGGCATATATCCTTATGCCAAAATACTACTCTCCATCTTGGTTGGGCCAACCTGCACCTGGAGGTGGGGTTAGGATCAAACCTCACACAGATCCAGAGATACAAGAGGGGTACATGAAGGCATTAGACAAGTTGGTCCCCGATAGGGAGGAGTGTGCTAGATTGCGCCTTGAATTAGGCAGATACTTCAGTTGCATTGGTAACTTTGGTTCTTTCCATGCAATGGAAGACAAAGACAGATTTGATGCTCTCACATGGTGGGAAGCATATGGCAGCATGGGACTTTTGCCAAAGTTGGCAAAAAAAGTTCTCTCACAAGTTGTGAATACTTCTTTTGTAGAGAGGTGTTGGAGCACCTACAGCTTCATACATAATGTGAGAAGAAACAAGCTGAATGAAAACCGAGCTGAAAGCTTGGTTTATGTGCATTACAACTTGAGGTTGTTGATTCATTACTGTGATCGGGCATATGAGGATCAATCATATAAAGTCTGGGACAACAACCCAAAGGATGATAATTTGGAGGACGACACTGTACATATGGAAGAATTGGAAATAGAACTTTTGAGGGATGATGATGAAGCATCAACAGCCATGCCACCACCACACACAGGGCCAGTCCCACCATCCAATAGCAGTGAGGGTTCCAGTGCCAGTGCTTGATATCCAACTATTGTTCCTTTGCAGATTCAGCCTCCACCTACATCCTCACGTTGCCCTCTGCCTTGTAGTCATGGTCGTGGTACTCCTGAGAGTACTAGAAGATCACCATTGCCTCGTGGCTCTCACAAATTAGACATTTCTTGTGGGCGTGGCAAGGGGCTAGCCAATAGATAAAATAGATTTGCTGTTTACTAGTCTTTTCTATTTTCTAGTAGTTTTTAACTTTTATAACTGTTGAAGAGTTGAAACTTGACTCTTTCATATTTAATGACAATTTAAGTTTGAAGTTTGAATTTGAAAGGTGAAACTTTGAAGTTGGCATTTATAAGTCATTATGAATTATGAATATGATGTTTCATGAAAGTTATATGGTGATCAATGAATCAATGATGATAAATGTTATATATTGAAATTTAAAATCAATGAATCAATGATGATAAATGTTATATATTGAATTTTGAAATCAATGAATCAATGATGATAAATGATATATATCAATGATGATAAATGTTATATATTGAAATTTGAAATCAATGAATCAATGATGATAAATGTTATATATCAATGATGATAAATGTTATATATTGAATTTTGAAAGCTTTAAACCTTAAGATTGATGATTCGTGAGACTCAAGAGTCAATATGTTGTATGTTTCCAACTTGTGGGCATGGTTGATGAAGATTATAACTTCTAGACGATTGATGTTATTTGATTCAATCATGTTTTTCTGTTTTTTATGTCTAATTCATCATTCTACATGCTTTTGTTGACATATATGCATCAAAATATAAAAAATATATATATTTAAAAAAAATGCTCTCCGAAACGCTCCAAACCGGGAGCTTTTGAAAATGGCGCTCTCACTCCCGCTCCTGCTCCCCCTCCCCGCTTTTTCTCCTGCTCCCAAGTAACCATGGTTGGAGGCACCTTCCAACTGGTCTTGGTCACACAATCCATTGGTGGCCATCTCACTCAACTATTGTCAACCTACTGCCTCTCACCCTCTGCGCAACTGAATTTACGTACTCCTTGAGGAGCAAGCCACAAAAACTGCTTCTACTGCACGGGGAATCTGAGTTTCTTGGGCAAGAAACTCACTGAGGTCAGAAAATCCCCAAATCTATGTTTTAGCTACGCTTCATGATGCTCTGCACCAACGATCACTGCTACGCAGTCAACTGCATCCCTCTAGCTGCTGATCTGCTGCGCTGCTCCCTCTGCCGTGGACAAACTGCAATCTGAAAAATCCTACCTCTTTGTCAGCTCACTCAGAGAGATTTCCTTGCAGTTGCTAGCCCTACTGGCTTGGACTGCGCAATCTTATGGGAGATCGATCTGCTGCTTTTGCAACTCTTTGATCCCGGCTTCACAAACACTGGATCTGCTGGATCTGTTCTTTGTCTCCCCTGCACTCAGCTTAAACAATCTCTGATACCATGTAAAAATTTGTATTGCCCAGAATCCTATTACAGCAACTGATGGAAAATCTTCTATTTGTTATTTTACTTAACAAATTATTACTGTGTTCTACAAGCAAATATCGAAATCCATTCATTGCAATCTTCACAACTAAATTGCGGAAGAAATACAAGGACGGAAACAAATCTGAACACACATAGATCACACAACCATCCGACACAATTATTTTTGGACTAATGACCCCAGAAAAACCTAATGTGGGAAAACCGGTGCAGTAGATCTGAGGGTTTATGTTATTATGCAGTAAATTCTGAGTACAAATCTATGATTGACGAGACTGTCAAATTATACAGAGAAACTGACAGAAGAGATCTCGTGAGACAAACCTCACTCCTCCATGGGAAACTGGCACTGATTTGCACCAAGGCTGGATTGCCTTGCGCTACCTCTGCATAGTGACTGCGTCACAACTTGGCTGCCCTTCTGCCTTTGTGCTGGTCTCACTGCTGGCTGGAAACTGAACCCTACTGGCCTCCGGAAAATCTCTTCGGAATCTGAGACTAGCTCTACACTGTCTCCTCAGCAGGAAAACGTCTTTCCCTCTGGCTCTATGTAGTAACTACGTAAGCACTGCATCACTGGCTTTGGGTTGATGCTGTGGCTCTCTCTGTCTCTGCTGCTGTGTACTCTTCGGCTCAGGAAACCTTCCAACCAAAATTACTGCCCCTCACTGCAATGAAGAATCACTTAGATTTGATCTTCGTCCAAGCATTACTCTGTCAGAAGAATTCGATCTCTAGATTCTCTGTCTCCACGAATGTAATTTCCAAATGTCCCTTCAAGTCCTTATAATCTTGTCGTTGATGATTCAAAGGCCTAGATTAGATCTATAATCAACGGCTAAGATCAACTTTTGACTTGATCTGTTTCTTCTAGATCATTCTCACTCATATTCTATTAATACACTTTAATTATTTTATTTTCTGAAGTTTTAACTTAGGGTCCCTTTAAAAATAATTAATTATTTCTATAGAATACAATCCAAGTGGAATTTCACCAAACACTTTCTGGATTATTTAGAATAGATGTGTCTAAGTCTCTCCACAAAATTTGAGACTTAGAGCACATCCGATGCTACCCCAAATCAGCAAAAACTACTCAAAGGTATGTCTTGTTAGGTCCCCGTAATTTGTCAGATTGGCAAGACTAAATGTACAAGGGTAACATCAAACCAATCTTTGGAGTCCTAGGACCTAGCCTTCCTAGACTCAGAGAGGGCTCTCTCTATATTTGTATGAAAGATGTAACTTGATAGCTTTTAGGGTTTTGATTTTAGGCTAGTTATAAGGATTAGGGCTTGTTTGTTTGTTTTGTTTGATTGGGTTGCTTGTCAAGCAGAAAAGGTAGAGTAGGAGAGGTTTAGACCATTGGGCTATGGAGTCTGCAAAAGGTCTCGAAAGGTACAACAATAGGTCAAGGATGTTTCGGAGGGCAAGTATAACAAAGCTAAATGGATCTTAAAGGCTTAGGTGAGTGAAGTGGACATTAAATTGTGAACAAAGTAGGTGCAAAGGGCATTTAAGAATCCTTTAACAAATACTACAAAAAGAAAGGTCTTTAAGAACACTATGCATAAAGAAATAACCAAAGACAGGGCATACCATACTTCTTTGACCAAACCCTAGCAAGCAAACATCAAGACAACAATCCGGTAAACCCTAGAGAGTAGGGAACTCCTAAGCTCTCCAGCTATCTACCTTCAGAGAAAGAAAACATGCAAGATAACATATAGTAATGATCAAGAAACAAGGACCTCCTAAATTCCTTAGTCAGACTACAAAGACCTTCAAAGCAACCATTTAGGATGGACAAAAGGACAGGACAAACGATAGACCTCTTCAGTCAAACCCTAGTTAGCAATACTTTGAAGAAAAGACCTCAAAAAACAATGTTTAAGTGATACCAAAGGGCAGGGCTAACCATAAAACTACTTTGACATTTGCTTCATTGAATCATTCTTGAGATAAACAAACTAAGTGGAACTAGAGAGCATTCAAGAATTCTCTAATCTGACCTAGTAGAGGAAAACATACAAACAATAGGAAGCAGACGATGTTAAGGTGCCTCTAAACAACATTTCTTAACCTAAAATCTCTGTCCTACTGCATGAGAAAGATGAGACAAAATGATAACATAAGGAAACAAGTACTGAATAAGGAACACATCACCATTAACTATGCTCATGAATCCTGCAAGTGAGCCTGCTCCATGGTCAAGCAAATCAATCCATCCACAAAAACCAAAGCCAATTTCTCTCCAATCTCAAATCTATGGTTTTCTTCTTAATAAACATCCAACATCTAACCAACATGTACAATGAGGCCTCAATGCTGTATTTAACAAGCAAGGAGGACCAAAACCCTAACTAGGGTTTGAAATATCATTAACTACTCATAAATGCCAAATTTGTCCTATGAGACCATGCTAGGCCCAAGGCACAAATATCCTAATCTAATAAATGCAAAATATCTCCTAACATAAATTCTGAGCTAACTAGGAGTGATTTGCCTCAAAAGTCCTCGAAAATATCTTTTTCCATCAATTTGTGTCTTTTGTTGACTTTGCAGGCAAGGGCGCAGCGCCTGCACCAGAAAAATAGGTCATCTTGCAGCTGAGTTTTGAAGGCCTTCTCGGTGTCCAAATGAGCTCCATGATAGCCCATTGGAAAGCTTGTCAAGTCTACTTTCCAAAACTGCTCTGGTTTTCCATTTGGTGTCCCAAAAACTCGATCTCCCAAGACTGCTCAGGGCATAGCGCCAACTCTGAAAATATGGCAGAAAAGTGATTTTTTGGGTGTTTTTGGCACTTTTGGAGGACCAAATCTGCTCCAAATGATCTGAATTTTTGTGTGGATGATGTCCTTGGCCCAAGGGTTCCAAAAATGTAAGTCATTCCTTAAAAGAGCACAGTGCTAGTGGTGCTGCGCCTCCTTTGGCCCTCCAAAACAGTCAAAATTTCAAATTTGCAAAAATGTGCCCAAAATTGGATTTTGTTCTGCTGATGATGTTTGGGATGCTTGTAGGGGATGGATCAGCTAGGTTACTAAGCTCTTCTTTCTCTTTTGGCTCATTGGTCCCACCATATTCTTCATAGGCCTCATTGTTATTAGCCTTATTGCTTTTTTCATGGCTTTTTGACCTACCATCATCCTCATTGACATCTGCCTCCTCATTTCCTTCTTCTTCATTGCTTGTTTGCCTTACTGCTATGAGCTTCACTGTTCTCTTTACTGCTCTCTGACCCACTGCTATCATGGCTCTTTGATCTACGGCCATCATCCTCACTGCTCTTTCCCTCGCTGCTATTTTCATCACTAATAGGTGCCTCATCACTATTTGACTCACTGCTTTCTTCCTCCTTGCTTGACTCTTCATTGTTATCTCCCTCTTTGTTATATGCACTAGTAACCTGAGATGAAGGTGAGGGATTTTGAGAAAGTGGTGAAGGGGGATCATTTTGAGATGAAAGAATGGTGAAATGGCAGTCTTTACAAGTGAATGAGATGAATGAGTGAGGGTGTAGGTATGTGAGAATGAGGGATAAGCTGACCACTTAATGATAACCCTATGCTGATATGTCAGACTCTATTTTGAGATACTAGAGTTTGATGTGTAATTTAGGTGAATGAGGGTAATGGAATGTCAACTTTTTTGCAAGCGAGGTGGTGAATGAATGACTGTTATGAATGAGATAGGTGTATGGACAGCTAGGGTGAATGAGCAACCTGCAAATAGTGTAATCCCTCTTTTATCACTGATTTTCCTTATAGGTAGATGAAGTAATAGAAAACAATGGATTGCAAGTTTAAATACCTAGGGTTCCTTCTTTGGACTTCAATTTCCTTCCATTAAATGATGGCAAAAATGCTTGGAAATGGGTTAATGTGATGGTACTTAACCTTCAATATGCTTGGAGGACCTTCAGCAAGAGTTTGGGAGTGAATTGAGTGTTTTTAGGGTTGAGGAGGCCCACCTGGCCAAGGGTGCAGCGCCACCTCCTAAGCGCGCAGCGCTAACACTGGGAAAATAGGTAATCTTGCAGCTGAGTTTTGGATGCCTTCCCAGTGTCCAAATTAGGCCCATGATAGCTCGTTGGAAAGCTTATCCTGTCTACTTTCCAAATCTACCTTTTGTTTGCTAATTGGAGTTGATTTGACTTGTCAAAAGTTGATTCTCCCAAGATTGGTCAAAAAGTGTTGAATGATAGTGCAGAAATGCAGAGTGCTGGTGCATGCAACTTTTGGAGCCCTTCCTCAGCTCCAAATTGAGCTCATGATAGCTTTACAGCTCCAAATTGAGCTCATGATAGCTCATTGGAAAGCTCTTCCAGTCTAGTTATCATTTGACTCATCAAGCAAGTCATTTGGACACTCCAGCTATGAGAAAACCTGATTTTCCCAAGGTCACTCTAGAAGTGCAACAATTCTCCTGTGACATCTGTATTTTTGACGTTGCTCTAAAACCATGACACCTATGTAAAATCTGAAGGAGGTTTTTCTTCTTGGACCTATGATGGACAAAAACTTCTCTCACTTTTGTCAAATTCATCTCTGTTTGGTCAAAAACATAGTTTGAAGCAAAACTAGCCCTAGGTGTGGCAAATGATTTGTCCTTTGGAATGACTCCTTGGAAAATGATGGAGGCATGGTAAAATTGCTCTTGACACCTTTGGGACTCAAACACAAGGCAACACCTTCACAACACTCCTTTACCTGCACCATAGAGTTAAAACCATCTTTTGATCATTTTGGCATGACAAACTCCTTTTGACAAGTATAGAATTTGATCAAACAGTGACATCTTCCAAATCCTTTTGCTTTCATCATGGAGTTTGGCTTACCATTTTACCTTCTTTGACACTTCTGATAGCAGTTGACTGAAAACCTTGAATTTACCTTTCCTATTGATATTCTTTACACCTTTGCCCTTTGAGGTAATGAGGCATTCACCTTGGCAAACTTTGGAATGCTTGCACACAACAGCACTTTCACAATCCTTTCTTTGTTGACATTATGGAGTTCAACTCATCATTTACTTTCCCTATGCCATTTCTGCAATTGGTCATTGTGTTGGCACTCTGCTGGACCATTAAATGCAAAAGAGACCAAAACCCTAATTCCCTATAAGAACAAATGTTTCTTGTCTTCCTTGCTGCAGCATGCAAGATGTGTTCATTTAGGAGCAGACCTCCTACCTCGCCAAACTTTCTGCTGATAGACCTTTTAACACTTCTGCAAAAAGTGTCAAAGTTTGTCCATTTTCCTCCAATGTAAACTCTGAAACTGAATGGATAGTCTTCTTGGGAATCTCTTTAGGTTTTTCTTGGATAACCATGTGTTGATCTTTTATTACATCTGAGCCATATTCTAACAAAGAAAAATAGTGTCTGAAACACCAATGATGACCTTGGACCATTTGAAACCCTAATTGACCTAGTGGGAGGATTCTTTGACCTGGTTTTTGACTGAAAATTGGCTTTGGAGGCTTCAAGTGAAAACAGAGTATTTGTCAAAGTGCTGTATTGAAGACCCAAAATCCAATGTACTTGATTTATCTAAAGAGCCTACAGAGATAGTTTTGAGACCATCAATGCTTGAGGAACTTGGTGAACATGGGAAGGAATAGGCTTATAGGCAACCTTAGTTGTAAAATGGAGTTATGGGCAAGGAAAAAACAAAGTAATGAGGTCATAGGTAGGAAAAAAGGATGGAGGTGAGTGGCGCAAGCCCATAAGGAGTCTTTTAGGAGTGGTAGGGTGCCATGAAATGGCGAAATGATAGAATAATGAAAAATTTTCTATAAAGATAATGAAGGCTGTGAGATTTCTAAAACTCACAATATTCAGGGAATTTTGTTTTCTTAGAAATCTAGAACCAATATTTAGTCATCTACAGATAATACAAATTACTGATGACTAACATGTCTTAGACCATAAACTTTGTTCTCTTCATGATAAAGGTATATTCATTCTTTTTAATAAATTTGGTTTACACTACTAACATCGTTATGTCTAGGACCCTTGAATCATAAAGATTCTTATTTGGGTGATTAATCATTAGGTTGAATCTACCCTAATTAAAATCATTTATCATTTTGTGGAACGCTAAAAGGTTCTTTGTAAAACCCTAACCTAAGGGTATGTCGATGCTAATATGAAAAACCTAGTCTACTTAGGGTTACTGATGAAATCTAGAAAATAATATTCTTTTGGTGTTTGGGGTTTTGATGGTAATGTAACGTTTGGAGTTTTGGTATTGCTATGGAAACAATAGTTCTTTAGGGTTGGATGGTAATGTCTATGTATTGAAATTATAGACCTTTAGGGTTTTTGGTAAATTAGGGTTTATGAGCAAAACCCTTATGATATCTATAATAAGATCCTAGGAATGAAACTCTAGGTGTATGTTTGTCTGTCTGACCAAAACCCTAGCCTGACCAACATTGTTATATGTCTAACTTTAATGTATTGATATTTGTGTCTTGGGTTTGCCTTATATATGTTATTATGATATGCATTTGCATGATTATGAAATCTTAGATATGTGTATTGTTGATGATCATAGTTCTAGGATTTGTAATTAAACCCTTGTAGAAGTTTGATATTCTAGGATATGATGTTATTGTTTTAGATGTGATGATAAAGTCTCGTGTTTACAAAAGGTTGGTCATATTGTTGAAACCTTAGATTGTGCTGTGATTGGTTTTGATTGTCGATATCTAAGTCATAGTATCTCATAAATTAAATCTAGGGTTTGCATTAAATCCTAGTAGAAGTCTAACATATGAACTCTAAAGTTGTTAGGTGCATTGTAGAACTACACTTGTTTGAATTGCCTCTAGGGTTTGCAATATGTCATAGAAGAGTCTATCATATCTGTGAAGGAAATATTGAAACCCTAGATATAAGTTGATATTTTGATTGAGTTACTTTAAATGATGTGATCTAGGGTTTGTAACAAAAACCCGAGCAAGAAGTTGAAGTATAGAAGTATGTGTCTCTTGCTGATTATGAACCTAAGTTTAGGTATTTTATGTCTATAGTCTAATGCTTCCATTATTGTATGATTATGATATGGTTAACTTCATGCTTCTATATATGTATTTGGTTGTACTTGTTGTTTAAGTTGTGCAGGTACATAGTCTTCAAGATGTTGAAGAAATTCGTAAGTAAAGTTGACTTGATTGGCAAGCATGATGAAGGAAGTTATATGAATGATGATGATCAAGATGACTCTGATAAGAAGAATGGAAGCCATGAAAGATTCTTCGATGTCATAGAAAGTGGTTGACCTCCCTAAGTTAAGAGGGAGCCTGGATAAAAGAAAGGGCATATCTCCTAAGTTGAGAGGGAGGGCATATTATAGTCATGATGGATACCTTGAAGAAGAAATTGGAGAATGTATATAGAAGAAAAAACATCAATGCTCCACGAATCCTATTGCGCTATAACTCTGGATGAGAATGTTGGCCCACTGACTGCGTACCATGCACATTAGAATAGAAATCCGGCCTACTGTCATCAACTCCACATGACTGCTCATGCTCCCCAGAAGCATCCTCATACGACTCCATGGACTCATCCAAAGAAAAGTCCTGATCCTGATATACAGAAGGAATGTCCTCTTGCTCTACCTCTGCCACCTCATCTGTATCTCTCAAACACGAGTGATCAGACCCCCAAGGTTCTTTGCGGATGAAGCAAAGTCCCTTCCTCCTCAACTCATTTTTGCTGCTTGATCCACCAAACCGGGGCTGTTAGGATATTCCGACACATAGGAAATAGTTAAGAATAGCTTAGTCTAGTGTAGAGCTAGGTAAAGTGTGTTTCTTTACCATGTACATTTGTAACTTATAATCCGACGGTGGTTATCTCTCACCTCGGTATTAACGGCACTTGATCCATGGCTTAACACCCGATTGGTCCATGACCTCTATTTAAAGAGCATGGAGGGTCATTTGTCCGGTAACCGTTTATGAGAGAAACATATGTAACTTTTCTTTTATATTAATAAATTCCCTGAAGTGCCCGCGTTGGCTCAGGGTGTGGACTGTTTCCCTCTTTGAGGGTTTTAACCACGTGATTATACTAATGTACTGATTTGTGATCTGTTTGTGAGTGGTGACCTTTGGTTCTTGATCTATGAAACTTACCCTGTAAATTCCTACATGGTATCAGAGCTATTTTAAGGGCCGCATCCGTTGTTGATCAAAATCCGAAGCCGGTTTGACTGCATGTGAATGCCGTTTTGTAGATCTACTATTTCTGAACATTTTTGGGCTTGGAGAACTGCTCGGTTGTGTCTGGAGCATCTGTTACAGTGAGGAATGCCTTTTGTTTCATGCGAAAAGGTTTCTGGCTGCCCAAGTTATGTCAGTTTAGATCTGGAGGTATAAAGCATTTATTTTGCAGTTATATTTGTTAATAGTTCTGCTTATTTCAGTTTTTTTTTTTTGTATTAAGGTTTTATTTATTTGCCAGATCTATACCCTCTTCTCTGTGTATGTTCTTTGCTGTGCGCTCCGTGCGATCTCGGCAAATCAGAAACAGGAAAAAGAGAATTTTTTTGCTACGTATGCTCTTTCCCCGCGTCTTTGTGCGATCTTGGGAAATCAAAAATAGTAAAAAAATTGATAGTCGTCGGTAAGTCTAACCGAGAATCTAACATTCTGCCGTAAGGCTTTGCATTTCGTTTTTTTTGCTCTTTTTTGTGTTTTTGTGCAGGAAAAGGCACGCACACCGAAGCATAATAATAATAATAATAATAATCCCCCCTTCCTCCTTTCTAAAATAACATGATTCTTTTACTATCTCACTTGGTGAGGGGTTAGTTTATGAGAATAGAGGTCTTGGGTTCAAGTCTCCTTCTCAAGCTTCTTTTGTAAAAAGTTTTTGTTCAAAGGGGCGGAATTTTTTTTTAAAAGCCGCACTTCATCTCGTTCCCGTAACTATTCGGCATTTACAACTCAGATTTTTCAAAAGGCATAGCTTCTTCATCCAGAAGCCGTTTTTCGAGCCGTTTTTTTTAAACGGCCTAATTTTTCGAGATCTTTCCATTGGAGCAGTTAGTTTCAGCTTTTCTCAGCTTCAGTTTTTTTTTAAAAATGGAAAGTGCATGCCCGATTATTCTTAACAACACCAATTATTTCCAATGGCTACCTCACATGGTAGATATACTTAGAAGTAAAGGGCTTTATAGAATAGCCACAGGACAAGAAACTAAACCTTCCGATGATGATAAAGTCGCTAAATGGGAAAATAAACAAGATCAAGCACGAGGGTTGATAGGAATGTCCATTGCTCAAGATCTTCGATTTCATATCCTTGACATTGACACCCCTCATGAAGCCATAGACAAGCTAAATACTGACTTTGGCATTCAAAATCAAATCAGGGCCCACCAGCGTGAAAATGAGTTGCTTGCTTTGGACCCCAATAATTTCTCCTCTATTGAAGATTTTTTGTCCAAATTCAAGACCCTGAGACTTCTTTTAGAAGGTTGTAAGGTCAAAAAGGAAGACCGTAGCCTCATCTATTGCATTCTTGCTAAGCTTGGCCCTGCATACTCTGTATTTGTTTCCGCCTTCCATTCCACTAGAGAAGCCATCATTTCTTTAGGAACCACCTACAAGAATCCCTCTTTTGATGCCTTTTGCGATTCTTTGATAAGAGAACAAGAAAAACTTTTACACCTTGGTCTTATCACTACTGGAAACGCTTCTAAGAAAGCCTTAGTAGCCCAACAACAACCATATCAAAAGAATCCCAAGAAGCAGTATCCTAAAAAATATGGTCCTAAACCAAACAAGGGCCCTAAGCAATTTCAGCCGCAAACTGAAAAATCAAATCACCAAAATAATAAGGCAAATCAAAACAAAGGGAAGAAGACAGAGAGACATTGCAACTTTTGCAACCGGGATGGCCATATAGAGTCCAAATGTTTTAAGAAGATGGAAGCCTTAGAAGCAGCAATGAAGAAGCACAACATCAATTTGGAGCTCTCTTCACCTTCATCTTCAGGCATGGCACTTTCTGCTTGTGGTTGTCAAGCATCAAGATCTGGTTATGCATTAAATGTATCTTCTTCTTCTCCTTCTCATGAGTGGCTCATTGATTCTGGAGCTTCTTACCACATGGCTTAAAATAAATCCATGTTTTCTTCTTTAAATGATTGTAACACCAAACATATTTATGTTGGTGATGATAGATCTCTTAGTGTTGTAGGATCTGGAACCATTCATCTAGATAATGGTTAGTTTAATGATGTACTATGTGTTCCTACCTTGTCATGCAACCTTCTATCTGTTTATCAGACAACTCATTCAGGTGAAGGGAAAATAGTAGAATTCTCACCTCATGATGTTGTAATCAAGGACCTCAAAGATCCTAAACATATTTTAGCTACTGGCATTGCTAATGATTCCACAAGGTTGTATAAGTTTGACAACTTTGGGTCATCATCTCTTCCCTCTGTTTTTGTTGCTCATAATGATGATGTGAGCAAACTTTGGCATGAGCGATTTTGTCACTTAAACTATCACTCTCTTCAAACTCTGTGTAAGGAAAATATGGTGACGAGCCTTCCTATGGTATCTTGCCGGGATGGTGTTTTCTCCGGATGTGTACTCGGAAAACATCATAGGGATAGTTTTGAGAAACGTGCCTCTTGGAATGCTTCAATCCCTTTGCAGCTTGTGCACAGTGATTTATGTGGTCCACTTCCTGTTGTTTCTTTCTCTGGTTGCAAGTAATTCTTAACCTTCATTGATGATTTTTCCAGACGCACTTGGATATTTCTTAAAACTCAAGAGTGAAGTTTTTAACATGTTCTTGCACTTTAAGACCTTTGTTGAGAAACAATATGGACATAAAATTCTTAAGTTAAGATCAAACAATGGCGGAGAATATGTTAACAACAAATTTATCAACTTTTGCATGGAGCATGGCATTCAATTGCAACATACTGTTCCATATACTCCAAAACAAAATGGTGTAGCTAAAAGGAAGAATTGCACCTTAAAAGAAATGGCTAATTGTATGCTTCAATCTAAAGGACTTGGTCTCAATTTTTGGGTAGAAGCCATTAACTGTGCAAATTACATAGTAAATCACACTCCTACTAAGGTTTTAAAGAATATAACTCCAGAAGAAGCTTGGAGCTCAATCAAACTAGATGTAAGTCACTTTCGTGTTTTTGGAAGTGATGCTTGGGCCCATATTCCAGATGCGAAACATAAAGCCTTAGAACCTAAGAGTGAAAATTGTATTTTTGTTGGATATTCTGAAGATGTCAAAGGATATAGACTTCTTCAACCCAAATCCAAAAATATAATCATTAGAAGAGATGTAAAGTTTGATGAAAATATATCGGCCTGTGAGCCTAGTTCGGCGGGTGTGCCACCTTTGGCTTGCGAGCCTGATTCGGCATATGTGCCACCTCTCTCTCTCTCTTCTATTTTTAATAGCATTCCTTCTAGTTCAGATGATGACAGCGAGGATGACAATCCTCCTCCAGCTCGTGAAATTGTTACTTATACTCCACCGCTTCCAAGATGGGTTCTTTCTACTCAGGATGCAACAGGTTCTCTTGCAGGTGACCCTGCCAATCGACGACGTACACGTTCTCAGTTCGAAAGAGCCTCTTCCTTATTAGCTCAAGTTCCAGAAAAACTTGATCCAAAAACCTTTGAAGGAGCCTCCGGTCATCTAGAATGGGATGAAGCTATGAAGAGTATCGTTTCTTATTGGCAAACAATACTTGGGATCTTGTTCCTCTTCCAAAAAGAAGAAAACTTGTCAGATGTAGATGGATTTACAAAACAAAGTTTGGACTAGATGGAAAAGTGGATAGACATAAAGCTCGTCTTGTCGCTAAAGGTTTTTCACAAGTTGAAGGCATTGACTATACTGAAACCTTCTCCCCTGTTGCCAAAATGAATTCTATCCGCCTTGTTCTTTCCTTTGCTGCCTCCTTTAAATGGGAAGTCCATCAGATGGATGTTAAATCCGCCTTCTTACATGGAGATTTGCATGAAGAAATCTACATGGAACAACCCCCTGGCTTTATCCAAAAAGACTCTAGCCTTGTTTGTCGCCTTAGGAAGTCTCTCTATGGTCTCAAATAATCTCCTCGGGCTTGGTATGCCAAAATGGATAGATTTCTCTTAGATAATGGCTTTTCTAGGTGTCATTCTGACAACACTGTCTACACCAAGAAGGTGGGTAATTCCTTCACCATCCTTGTTCTTTATGTTGATGATCTTATCCTTACTGGTAGTGATCCAAATCATATAAACCATGTGAAGTATAGCCTCAAAAAGAAGTTCTAAATGACAAACTTAGGACACTTTCATTATTTCCTTGGTCTTCAAGTCTTGCAATCCAAAGAAGGTATTACCCTCTCAGTCCAAGTATGCCTGTGATCTTCTGCACCACTTTCACATGGAAGACTGTAAGCCAGCCCCTTCTCCCTTTCAGCCTGCAGTCAAGCTTTCAGTCACTTGTACTACCTCGGAAGTTAATGCTACCTTATACCATCAACTTGTTAGTAAACTTCTGTATCTAACCCATACCCGTCCTAACCTTTCCTTTGTTGTTGGTCTTGTTTCTCGGTTTATGCACCAACCTCATGAAAGTCACTGGAAAGCAACTAAAAGAATACTTCGATATATTCGAGGTACAGTTCAGTTCGGGATTCATTACAGTGCAGGAGCATCTCCATTGTTGATTGGTTTCACTGATTTTGATTGGGCTGGTGACCCTGATGATCGAAAGTCTACTGCAAGATATGTATTCACTCTTGGTTCAGGACCTATTACTTGGTCTTGTAAGAAACAAAGTGCCATCTCTCTTTCTTCAGCAGAAGCAGAGTATCGTGGTGCAGTTGAAGCCAGCAAGGAAGCCATGTGGCTTCGTCAGATCCTGTTTGAATTTGGTCTTCATCAACAACATCCAACTACACTTTGGTGTGATAATCAAAGTGCCATTCAGCTATGTAAAGATCCAGTTCAACATCAGCGTATGAAACACATTGAACTCCACATACACTTCATCAGAAAGCTCATTCATGATCGTGTTCTTGAAGTGCAGTATTGTCCGACCAATGATCAAGTAGCCGATATCTTTACGAAGGCTCTCACAGAAGCGAAGTTTACCAAACTTTGATCCATGCTTGGAGTTCAGGAAAGTTGTCATTAAGGGGGGATAGGCTCTAATGCCTCCTTCCTTCTCCTATTGTGTCACTTTTGTAAATCCTTCAATCCTATCCCAATTTGTTCTTAAGGGGTGATGTTAGGATATTTCGACACATAGGAAATAGGCTCCTTTTGTGTCACCTTTGTAAATCTTTCAATTCTATCCCAAGTTGTTCTTAAGGGGGGATGTTAGGATATTCCGACACATAGGAAATAGTTAAGAATAACTTAGTCTAGTGTAGAGTTAGGTAAAGTGTGTTTCTTTACCATGTACATTTGTAACTTATAATCTGATGGTCACGATTTGTAGTGATCCGATGGTTATCTCTCACCTCGGTATTAACGACACTTGATCCGTGGCTTAATACCCAATTGGTCCATGATCTCTATTTAAAGAGCATGGAGGCTTATTTGTCCGGTAACCGTTTATGAGAGAAACATATGTAACTTTTCTTTTATATTAATAAATTCCCTGAAGTGGCCGCGTTGGCTCAGGGCGTGGACTGTTTCCCTCTTTGATGGTTTTAACCACGTGATTATACTGGTGTACTGATTTGTGATTTGTTTGTGAGTGGTGACCTTTAACTCCTGCCTGGCCAACTGTCTCTTGAATATCCCAATGTTCTGCTCAACCAGCCTCTTGGCTAGCTCATAAGCAGCAGGTGAGACCAACTGCTCTCTCTGCCAAATGCTCAACAAACTAGTTTGCAACTCCCGACAGATGGCATCATGAGCCCTCATACATGATGGCAAAATGGACTGCATATGTGCTATGACTGTGTCAGGAGAATGTCTTCTAATGCTGAAGAAGCATTGGAACATATGTAGGATCAAGTCATCACACTCCAGCTCAAACATGAGGTCAGAAACTCTAACCAAGGCCATGAATTCTAGAATCTCTAGCCTCTTCCCAAAGGTAGGGCCCTCACTGTGATCCAAATCCTGTAGGGTCTCCATTATCAACTCGAAGACTCCCCTCATAATGTAATCATTGTAATGAGGTATGGGTACGGTCAACGTCAACATACTACTAAGACATGAGGCAACTGGAAGTTTGACTCCTATAGATGTGTGCCTCAAATACTTGGGTTGCGCTAAGGAAAGCATGGTTGGTTTTAAAGCCCAAATTAAGCTTCTCTTATCTGACTGATCCCCTTCAGAAAGGAGTGAATCAAGATCTTCTAGTTTTAGAATGGCTTTGGGTATATCCCCCATACATCTCAAGTTTGTCCCAAGTTTGAAGATTTTGTGTCCCAATTCATGCTCTTCCTGTGGCGGTCGTTGTTGTAGCATAAAAAGTATTCCCTTGGAAAGGGTTCTATCAATTGTTGTTGCCAATTTATTAAGAGTATTTATGAATGTGTCATCCATGTTTTAGTCTAAGTCACCAGGATTCAGATATGGATACAGATACGGATACGAATCCAGATACGTATTTGCTAGTTTTTTGAAAATCCTGGATTCGGATATGACAAGGATACATCAAGTACAAAAAAATTAAAATATAATAATATTTTTTTAATTTAAAAAAATACTTTAGAGTTCAAAAATCAAATACTCCCTAAAAGCATCAAACACTTTTAGAACTGAAACCATTAGATATATTATAAATATGAAGACTGAAACATTGAAATGATGCATCCTCCCTCATACATATTACAAAGTAACAAAAAGAATATTATCATAAATGATAAATCATAATAGTAAATACATTTACATATCTTCAAATGGATCTGCGTTATCTTCTGCATATTGCAACTCTACATCATGAATAGATGATGGGGGTCCTGGAATGTATGAAGTTGCATCAGTAGGCTGGAATGGTGGTGGAACAATATCCTCAAGTAGGTTGAGGTGAGTCATGGCATTCAGTGTCAGGTTTAAGTCAAAGATTTCAGGATTCACATCCCACATCCTGCTTTGACCTTTCTTATACTCTGGTTCAACATGTGATAGAAGACGAAGGTTGGAATGAACATACACAAGATCCTCAGCCTTTGCCGCTCCCAACCTGTTTCGCTTCACTGAATGGATGAAGCCATATATACTCCAATTCCTCTCAACTGATGAGAAACTAGCAACCTGTGATAACAACCTGGTGGCTAGAGTGGAGAGATGAATGCTATCCCCACCATGGAAGCCCCACCAAGTAATAGGATCAAGATGTCCTCGATCATCCATAGCTACTGGATCTGAAAAGCTATCTGTAGATTGTACAAGTCCTCCAAACTCTTGGCGTACTTCCATTGCAACTCTCATATCTCTATTAATTTTCCTCAAACTGTCTTATATCCTTGTACCACTTCAGAATCCTTGTTTGGCGTTGTTCGACCAGGTAAAGACAAAATTTTGGAATGATAATATTTAGGGTGCAATGCATAGGCCAAAAGGTGTAATGGTGTAGTCATTTTGGTCCACCTTTCTGTAACTATGTCTTTCACTAAATAATAGAATGTTTCATAAGGGTCATTTTCACTTGCTCTGATAATTTCCCTTATCCTCTCCAACATACTATCAATGTTTTCATAAACTTCCCCCAAACAAGACGTATCTGTGTAAAATGCCCTTATCAAGGTCAAAATTGGTTCAGTGAACCGAAAAGGTATTGGACCTTGTCCCACCATGTATCATCAAGAATGGTGGACTTGATTTTTTGCTCTCTATCAGAAGTGGAAGTCCTCCATGATTCCCGAAGAGGTCAATGACCATTACCTGTAATGCTTGTCTCACCTCCACAAGCCTCTTTATGACAAGAGTGTGGGAAGAAAAACTAGTTTCAACAACCTACAAGTTTCAAAAAATCAAATCTCAAATGAGAAATCATATATAAATTTTTAATTAAAATTAAAAATTTCCAATACAAATAATATTGATTAAAATTTAAATAAGAGTACCTTCAGTAGCTCCAACTTTGCAAAACCCCAATATATGGCCTGAGACATTGAATGATTGGTTATGAACATTTTGATTTCTTTTGCGAGTACATCTATTTCATTAATCCATTCAATCTCACCAATCTTGGCAAGCATAAGGTTCAATTAATGCACTGCACATGGAGTCCAAAATATGTGATCATATCGATTCTCCACAATCCACCCTGCAGCTTTACAAACCTGTGCATTGTCCGTAATTACTCGAACAACATTATGTGGCCCCACACTTTCTATTGCCTCAATAAGAATTGTGGATATGAAAGATGCATCTTTCTCTATTCCACTGCAATCAACAACTTTCAAAAACATTGCCTCTTGGGGGCATATTGCACAACATTAATTAATGGATGGTTTCTTTGGTCTCTCCATCCATCATAAATGATGGACACCCCTGTTTCTGTCCATGTATGCTGAATTTCCTGTAGCTATCTATCCATGGATTGTCTCTCTGATGCTAACAAAGTAGTGTGAACCTTTTCATATCCAGGGCTTTTGTACCCTTTTGGCGCTTCATTAACAACCTTAATCATTTGTTGCCAATAAGGAGAACACATCAAATTGAATGCTAACCCATTTACATAGATGCAACGAGCTACATGTTCATCGACTATGTCTCTACCTTGATTATTGAAAGTTGCTTCAAGAGGGCCTAGAGTGGGCCTTTTATTAGTTGTAGTAGCAAGCCTAGATGGCAATGGAAGCCTAGTTGTAGGGCTTTACACAGGGTGCTTTCCCTTAGTAAGATTTTTATTAGCAACTTCTTGCAAAGATGGATAGAATTTCCTTTTTCCAGGACTCAAACCTTTCCCAGGTTTGCCATTTCCATCTTTTGGCCTGGTGCATACTTGCACCCCTGTATTAGTTTGACCAGTGAGATGGGCCTTCACTCTAGTATATGACCCATTTGTTATATCTTCGCATTCATTGCACTTCCATTTAAATGAACCACCTCCGAGATTTTTTCCAATAATCTCCACATACTGCCATAGAGGAGATTTTGGGTCTATTTTGATGGCTTTCCCTTCACTTTGCTCATGTTGTGATGGTTCCATATTGATAATGGTCTATAGGTTACCTTACTGCATATAAAATTTAAATTATAACATATTAGCTCAACTTCAAAAGACATGTCCTAAAATGTGGGGCCTGATAACTATAAAATTATAAATGTTTTATCATAAAACCATGTATAAAACATTTAAAAACCAAAGTATAATATTAAAACAAATGTCAAAAACCCATAAAACCATGTATAAATAATAAATATAAATATTAAAAATAAAAGTAAAAAACCAAATTAATAATTATTAAATTTTAATTAAAAAAAACTAATTATAACAGATTAATAATTAATAATTATTAAATTTTAATAACAAAACAAAGTTACAAAACTCATTATAACAAATTATTAAATTAACAATTAATAATTATTAAATTTTAATACTAAAAAAAACCATTATAAATTATCCCACTACAACATAAGACAAGTGAATGCACACAAAAAATGCTAGATTGAAACTCTTTAGACTTTTAGAAACCCATTATAATTATTAAATTATATTATTATAATAAAACAAACAAAAAAAATAAAAATTATAGATTCTGGAATTATAGAAATGTCGAATATGCATTTCTATCTGAAACCCATTATAATTATAATAAAAAAAATAAAAAAAAATAACGCACTATCCTAATAAAAAATAACGCACTATCCCCATTATAATTATCAGTGTGGAAAAAGTCGGCAAAAAGTCTCGACTTTTTGAAAATATCTCGAATTTTTCCCGGAGCCTACTTTATCGGCCGACTTTTTGCCGACTTTTTCATCTGTGAAAAAGTCGCAATTTTATCCTCGAAGTCCAGACTTTTTGCCGATTTTTTCGAAAAAATCATGAGTGAGGTAGTTTCTTTAATAATTTTTAATTTTTTTTAAATCAAGATTTTTTCCAAAAATGAATATTTTTGTATTTTTTTTAGTTTTGCTGACTTTTTCAAAAAACTCGACTTTATCGAGTTTTTCAACTTTTCGACCCTTGCCGATTTAATCCCGACTTCGCCTTTTTCCACATTGATAATTATAATTAACAAAAAAAAAATGCACTATCCTAATAAAAAATAACACACTATCCTAATGGTCATAAAATCGAGAAGATTCTCAAATTATATAAATGACAAACGTGGAATATGCATTTCCGGTGAGGGAGAACTCCTAACTTAGAAAATTTGGGCTTGATGCAAACTTTGTGGAGGAGAATACCTATTGCGTGAAGATGAGCTATTATGCTGTGGTGCTTCAGTGTTCCACTACCACCAAGATGGTTCTGCCTTCCACTGTCGCCGAGTGGGTGCACTGCGTCGAATGCCTCTTAACGTCGAATGCTTCTTAACTCAGAACTGCATGGGTGAGCTCTTAACTCAGAGCTATGGTCTTGACTGCGCTTCGGTGGGTGAATGCTTGAATAGTGGTCGAATGCTGTAGTCTGAGTGTTTAAACAATGGTCAGATGTGGTCGAAGGGGTGAACGAAAAAGAACGGTTGACCTTTTTCCTTTAACGCAGCCACATAACAAAAACCTTAAATTTTTGGGCGGAAATTCTTTTTTGTTTGCATGGTTTCGGCGGCTAACTTTGATAGGATGTGTGGGATCCATTTCTGACAGCACAGAGCCGTTTCCTTTAAAATTAAATATGCCACCTGACGGTTCATAGCTGTATTCTGGATCCAGATTTGATCTGTACATCCGCCGAATCAGCTAACTAGACCCACGGATCCGGTAACTTAGGTTTTAGTACATCAACTGACTTATGCAGGACTCTGACAACAATACAATAATACTTGACTCATACAAGATAGTGAAAAACAGTGACATGACCAATAGACTCCAAACATTCATATCCAACTCAACAACATGCTCATCATACCCACCATACAAACAAGATATTCAACCATAGCAACTCACCACTCAAACATTGCCCAAATAGCTAAACTCTCACTCACCAATGTCAAGGCTCACGACCCTCCTATCAAACCCTTGACGGATAGATCTATAGCCAATACAACTTATTACAGGGCTTTTAATAAATTCTGCCAGTCATGACAATAAATACAAGCTACATATACAACTCAGAATTTATTGGACATTTGCTTGAGTGAAAGAAAGTTATAGAAGGAGAACACCTGGTATATACACTGCCCCGAAAAGTTTCAACAGTCGGCTCCAGCAAAATGATCCCAGTGACCAGCTACAACTCCAACAACCAGTTCTGGATAGTCCTAGGCTTGGATAATTGTTGACGGCTTAATGGTTCAAGTGTTCGGTTCATTAGAGATGAAATACTCAATCTGGGCTTGTACAAATCAAGCTATCAGTCTCAAGTGAGCAATAACAAATGATACAGCTGCTGCAACAAACTTGTCCTTTGAATACTGCGTTGTCTCCCAGTTTCTACAACTGTTGGTTGACTTTGGCACTAGATTTTCCCACTGAAAAGTGCTCAGAAAATTCTAGGAATTTGGGAAGGTGATCCTTTCCCAAAACCCAAAAAAGCCCAGAAATGGTTTGGCTTGGTTTCGACCTTCCAAAATTGACCCCTAAGGCCCTACACTCTCCTGTAATAATTATGCACTAGCTACTTCAATGGATTGGCCAAAATACCCACATCTGGTGCTCGGAAAATTCTCAAAAATTACTCCGGACTCCTCAAGCCAATCCGACCAAAACACATAAATTGTTTGGCCTGATCATGACCGTCCAAAAATGACCTTCCCTAGGCCCTACGCTCTCCCAGTAGCTCCTGAAACACACTGTCTACAAAATCACCAGCAAATGCTACACAACCCTCCAAGATTACATCAAATAACTCCCCCGGTACTTTCCTTATCACTCCTGGCAACAATGGCTCAAATGACTGAGGCACTTTCCCACAAATATGCCTAATCTCCCCTCCTCCGTGCTGGCCCAGTGACTGCCACACTGCTCTTGAGATATGCTGACAAACTCAGCCTTGGAGGTTCGCCTATAGCTTTAGCAAGCTAATGAACCTTTCTACACCTAACCTCCGAAATCAACCAACAATAATCACTGCAATTTGAAACTGAAAAACTCGCAGGCTGAGCCAAGACTGAAGCTCTGAAAAATTTAGCGTCTTCAAAGAAAAACCCTTGAACAATCTGTATTTGAAACCCTGAATCTTCTTCTGAAGTTGACCTGCAATAAAACCCTTGAAGTTGGCTTTTCTGGTACTTTCGCAAGTAAACCCTCAGGCTAGCAAGATCACCAGCTCTGATACCACTGCAATATTCCAAATGGAAAATTTACAATGATAACAAAGACATACAAATATATAAACACATAAATTTTTAGAAACTCATACACATTAACCAAAAATTTCTTCAAATTCACAAATTGGCTAAGATTTTATTAATAATGACACTGAGGTACAAGTAAGTTGGAGAAAATGCACCTGGGATTGCACAAGGAAAGCTACAAGCACCAGGTGATGAGTACAAGAAAATCCAATAGCTCCAATAGCAAGCTCCTTCAGAAAACTGTGTTGCTGCTCCAAAACTACATTGCTGCTTGACTTCAGCCTTTGATTTACCCACTGAAAACTGCTCAGAAAATTCTAGGAATTTGGGAAAGTGATCCTTGGCCAAAACCCAGAGAAACCCAGAAAGGGTTTCCTCTAATTCCAACCTTAAAAATCTGACCCTTTGTAGCTCGGCCCTCTTCCAATTTACACTGCAGCTACTATTGTCAATCACTGCTCTCCAAAATCCTATCAAACCTCCTCAAATGAACCTCCAATCAATCCCCCAACACCTCAGCTCCAAAATCCCTCCAAGGCAGCTCCCACAAAAGAGCCTCCTCCAATGACTGCGTAAGCCCTTCTAACCAAAATAACTGCGATGAAAGCTGGCCTCTAAGATAATATGTTGTACTGCTATGCTGGCCCTCCAAACTGGACTGAAACTACACTGCTGAGCTCTCCTGTGAATTATGGATGAATCCACTAAGGGGAGATGGGTGGTCACCCAATCTCACTGAATCACCCGAAGGTTTCCATCCTGGGGCTACCAATGGAGTAGAGAACCAGGTTCTCAACCTTTCATACAATAAACAATATCAAATCCAAGATGTTCTCTAATGGCCCTTCCTCCTCTTTTTATAGATCTAATGGACTCCTCTAGAAGCTCCTATTTTATTATTATTTTAATCATTGAGCACATTTCCCTTAATTAAAATATTCTTTTAAATGTGGAAAATGGTCAATTGGCCACCATGTCTCCTCAAGTCACTGAAAATCACTCCTAGCCATCCCATCCTGTAGATCTTCTCATTCCGGTTCCAACGAGCTATTACACTAAGGTGTTCTGCCAAGAATTCCTCCTGAAATTCCACCTTAGACATAATTAATTCATTTAATCCCATTAATAACTCAATTTTCTGAAAGTTGTCAGAATGCAACGAAACGAAAGAAAAACTGTGCGGATGGTGGAATATACCAAGCGAATGCCATCGGGCCTCATAAGAACTCCTCAAAACCCCTCCAAAAGCCCCCAGGGCCTGTCGATGATGCCAACCTACATGTGTGACCTGTCTGCCCCCAACTCTGAAAGTCCATCCTAACCATGTCATAAGGATTACCAGAAAAAAGGAACATTACATACTGGTTTTCCTACAATTCCTAGGAAACTTAAGCAATGTGATGCTTGTATTCTAGGAAAGCATAGCAAACAGTCGTTTCATGATTCACATTCCAAAGCACATAGCAAACTTGAGCTTATTCATTCATATATATGTGGCCCCATGCCTGTTCCTTTTACAAATGGCAATAAATATATGATGACATTTATTGATGACTACACCAGAATGTGTTGGGTTTGCTTATTGATGAACAAATCTGATTCTTTTCAAATATTCAAGAACTTTCATGCGTGGATTGAAAATGATGTACAAGCTCATATTGGCTCTTTATGCACTGATAATGGAAAAGAATACAATTCAAATGAATTTGAAAACTATCTTTTCCAACACAGAATCAAACATCAAACAACTGTCCTCAACAAAACGATGTGGCTGAAAGAATGAATAGGACAATTTTAAATATGGTACGTTCCATGATGTTTTTCAAGAATGTAAAATTGATGTTTTGGGCTGATGCAATTCTATGTGCTGTGTACATAAAGAATAGGTGTCCTTCTAATGCAATTAGAAATAAGATTCCTTATGAAATGTGGCATGGCCACATTCCTTCGATGAAGCATCTCAAGGTCTTTGGTTACACTTGTTATGCTTTGATACCTAAGGAACAAAGAAATAAACTTGGTGCAAGAAGTCGAAAATGTATCTTCTTGGGGTATTCCAATACCTCCAAAGCATATCGTCTCTATGATGAAGTTAATAAGAAGTTTGTAGTATTTAGAGATGTCATATTTATTGAATCTTCCAAGACTGACAATGTTGTTGAGCGACAACTTGATCGCTTGGATTGATTCAAGAATTTGATAATCAGATTCCACATCTTGAAGGGGGGATTCCTATATTGAGCCAATCTGTGGAATCGTCTTCCGAAGCACTCTCTCCCCCACATGAATATCCAACCATGGATGACAATGAGTGATGTGATTGACGAAATTGGGAGATTGAATCTTGATTCAATCCCAACTCAATCAAATGAGCAGCCTGGGCCACCTCAAAAAGGTCCTCCAAAATGGCTGACAGAGACACTTGAAAATGTTCGTCCTGATGAGGTTGGAAAGACAGGAACAAGAAGTTCCACCAGGCAAAATGGAGGTGATGTAGATGATTTTGATTCACCTGTTGATATGGATGTTTCTTATAATTGTGAATTGAATTTGTCTACAAATCTTGAACCAACTTCCTTCAAAGAAGCCGCTTCTCATGATGAATGGAATGAAGTGATGCAAAAGGAATATGATGCCTTGATAAAGAATGGAACTTGGAAGCTTATTGATCCTCCACTGGGAACCAAACCAATTGGCTGCAAGTGGCTCTACAAGAACAAGTACAAAGCTGATGGCTCACTTGACAAGCACAAAGCCAGGCTTGTGGCAAAAGGTTCTGCACAGAAAGAAGGGGGTCAATTATGAGGAGGATTTTGCCCCCATAGCAAAATGGGTTACCATCCGGACACTCTTTGCCTTGGCAGCTTAGAATGGTTGGAAAGTCCATCAGATGGATGTAAAAATTACTTTCTTTAATGGAGATCTGAAGGAGAAGTTTTTATGTCGAAGCCAGAAGGATTTGTTGTGAAGGGCCAAGAACACAAAGTATTCAAGCTTGTAAAATCCTTGTATGGCCTCAAGCAAGCACCACGACCCTGGTATGAGAAGTTAACTGAGCATCTTCTGAATCTTATCTTCAAACGTTATGATCCTGATGATGCAACTTTGTCTGTCAAAAAAGTTGGCAAAATAGTTGTATATCTTGTGATGTATGTAGATGATCTTTTGATGATAGGATACAATGAGAGTTATATTGCATCCATAAAGAAGGAATTGAAGAAAGGTTTTGAAATCACTGATTTGGGCTATGTTCACTACTATCTTGGTATTGAAGTGAGTCAACATCCTAAGTTTATATTCCTCTCTCAGAAGAAGTACATTGGAGATCTATTGAACAGGTTTAGCATGGCTGAGTGCAATCCTTTGACCATTCCAATTGAACAAAACTTGAATTCTACTGCAACAACTGATGGAAAGTCTTCTATTTGTTATTTACTTAACAAATTATTCACTATGTTCTACAAGAAAATATCGAAATCCATTCACTACAACCTACACAAATTAATTGCAGAAGAATTACAAGTGCGCAAACAAATCTGAACAAACATAGATCACACAACCATTTCGACACAGTGATTTTTGAACTAATGTCCTGGGAAAAACCCAATGCGAGAAACCAGTGTAGTAGATCTGAGGGTTTATATGTTATACAGTAAATATTCCGACTAAGATTAACTTTTGACTTGATTCATGTATTCTAGATCATTCTCACTCATATTCTATTAATTCACTTTAATTATTTTATTTTCCTAAGTTTAGACTTAGGATCCCTTTAAAAATAATTAATTATTTCTATAGAATACAATCTAGTGGAATTTCATTAAACGATTTTTGGGTTATCTAGGATACATGTGTCTAAGCCTCTCCACAAAATTTGAGACTTAGAGCACATCCAATGCTACCTCAAATCAACACTCCCTCTTAGCAAGGAATGTGCTCTAACAATATGCCCTACTGCATACTGTTCTGACCCTGAAGCATCTCCCTCTACGCTGTTGATATCTTACACTGCTTCTCATCAACTATGCGCAAACGCTGCATCTATACTGTTGCTGACACTGTCACTGTCAACACTGCATCCGTATTGCAACTCCCTCTAAATTCTGCATCTATGCTGCTGCCGACTCTGCCACTGTCAACTACTACTGCACTACAACATAGTTGCTTTCCGCAACTGAAAAACATCCAAAATTGGACAAGTATATTGCATCTCGGTGATTAAGATCTGATTGCTGCTAGCCTCTGCGCTGCCTCTCTGAAGCTGTTGTGCTCAGCACTGCGTCCCTCTGCGCTGCTCAGACTCTGGCGCTGCTAACAACTGCATTGTCACTTCAGCACTCCTCTGCACCAATTGGCACTAGTCCATCTTGCTACTTCTGATTTGGGCTCCTATATCACAGTGATCATCTGAGAGGTGGACTCCTCAAGGATCCTGCCCAATCTTGTAGATATCCGGGTCTACAACTCCAAATTAGTCCACCTCCCTCCTGGAGGTATATGAGCAATCATAGCAAACTCCTCCTCTATCTTCGCTGCTGCGACATGAGGATCATGCTTCTCAATCTTGTCCTTTCTGAGAGGACACTGTGTGGCGTAATGTCCCATCTCGCCACACCGGAAGCATTTAGTCTTTATAGATCCTTCTTCCTCTTGCACTGTTCTTGTTGCCCCTTTGATGCAAGGGCTGCATTCTCATCTCCTCCTTCTTGACCTTCGAACCATTGCTACTACTGCTCTCAAGTTGACACTTGAGTAAATCTCTCCTCATCTCTCCTTGTTGAAGAGTTGCCCACATCACTTCCCAGCCCAACAAATTTTCTTTGCCCAAGATGCTTTGGACAAAGACTTGATAGTCTTCAAACACAAAATTTAAGGCAATTCCGACCATCTCTGTGGCTTGAGGAACTGACCCCACAACTACTAGCTGATCTCGGTTTTCCTGAAGTCTTGATAGGAATGGATCAATGCATTCTCGTTTCTGCATCTTGGTGGTCCGCATTTTCTCCTCCAAAAACATATTCTGCTGCTCGGAAGACCCCTGATATAGCGTTGCCAATGCATCCCACATCTCCTTGGCTGTCCCTTTGCCAGATATGTGTGAAACAATATGATCCTTCACTCTATCGAGGATCAACCACTTGAGCTTTGCGATATTTTTCTTGAAGGACCTTAATGGTGCTGCATCCACCCGGTTCAGACTGAGCACTTTCGATAAAGTGCTTGAGGTCATGCTCATCTAGAAGGAAGGAGATCCTTTCCTTCCAGATTACATAGTTGGAGGCACCCTGCAACCGATCTTGGTCACACAACTCACTGGTTGCCATCTCACCCAAACGCTGTCGATCTACTGCCTCTCACCCTCTGTGCAGTTGACTTTACACACTCCTGATGGAGCAAGCCACAAAATCTGCTGCTACTGCATGGGGAATCTGAGTTTCTTGGGCAAGAAAACTCAATGAGGTCAGAAATCCCCAAAACTGTGTTTCAGCTATGCTTCATGTCGCTCTGCATCGACATATCACTGTTGTGCAGTCAACTGCGTCCTTGCTGATCTGCGTAGATCTGCTGCGCTGCTCCCTTTGCCTCGAACAAACAACTATTTGGAACAATCCTACCTCTTTGTCGGCTCACTTTGAGAGAGATTTTCCTTGTCGGTCTAGCCCTCCTAGCTTGGACTGCGCAACAATCAACTGGGAGATCGATCTGCTACTTACGCATCTCTTTGATCCCAGCTTCACCAATGCTGAATTTGCTGGATCTGTTCTTTCACTTTGTCTTGCCTGAACTCAGCTTAAACAAGCTCTGATACCAAGTGAAAATTCCACCAACTCAGGAATCCTACTGCAACAACTGATGGAAAGTCTTCTATTTGTTATTTACTTAACAAATTATTCACTGTGTTCTACAAGCAAATATCGAAATCCGTTCACTACAACCTACACAAATTAACTGTGGAAGGATTACAAGTGCGAAAACAAATATGAACAAACATAGATCACACAACCATTTCGACACAGTTATTTTTGGACTAATGTCCCCGGAAAAACCCAATGTGGGAAAACCAGTGCAGCAGATCTGAGGGTTTATATATTACACAGTATATATTATGAGTACAAATCTATGATTGACACACCATCAAATCATACAGAGAAACTGATAGAAGAGATCTTGTGAGACAAACCTCACTCCTCCATGGGAACCGACACTGATCTGCATCAAGACTGGACTGCCCTGCTATTACACAGCATTTTGTGACCGTCCCTGCAATTCCCCGTCCCGCACATTGGATGGCTTTTCCCGTGACCTGTGAGCAGTGACATGACCTGAAACCACTTTCATGGCATCCCCTTGCATAAGGACAAACATTCCTCTGAAAAACCCTAAAAACAGATCTTTTAGCCTTGGCGCGACTAGCCAGTTCAGCCCTCGCGCCAATGGGGGAAATCCACCATAGAGGGTGCACCAACTGGCGCTCTGTCCCTGTGTCTCACTCGCACCAAGCTTAATAAGGGATGTTTTAAAAAAATAAATGGCAGAAGTTTGATTCCAACAAACTCCTGAACGAGTCACTAAAAGGAGTTGGGTGGTTTGGCTCCGGATCTCCATGTATGGGAAGTGGTTTTCCACCTATCATGGAAGCTTCCTTAGAGATAGGGCCAATCCCATGATTATAGGGATCCCAACTCCCCTTCCTCCATCTATAAAAGCTTGCCTTCTCCCTTAGCAAGCTAGCTGAACTTGTAGGAAGGAAACTATAGCCAGATAACTGTTGAGAGCCAAACCGAAGAGAGAGAGCTTCATCCCGTTTCCGACAAGCTTTGTTGAGACGTGCTCCGCTGTCAGCCCCGCTGAAGGAAGATCAAGCGTCAAAACTTTGGGTTGTATCTTTCCTTTGTTATTTTAATGATAAGCGACTTTGATTATGGTTCCATTCATGTGTTTATTTCTTTATGCAATGAATTACATCCTCTCTGACTGATGTATGGTTACACGCTTTAGATTTTACGTTGTATGTCGTTGTTTCCTTGCATGTGTGCACGTGTTCGGACGTGTCGAGCGGAAGAATCGTGATGTGCCAAGTGAGGGACAAGAAGCATCATCCTTTCTTCAACGACCACTGCATAGGATTTGAGGTAGGCAATTTGTTATGATTTTTGTCGTTTTGTAACTAGGAACCTGTGTCACTGCGTGACTTGATTATTGCTAGACCTGATCTGGGCTAGTAGGGATCGCCTCTGTCCGCAGAGGGGATTTACCTCCTCAACAAACTAGCGACTCCGCTGGGGATTTAGTTGGAGTTAGTTTTTTCTCTTTTGGTTGTTTTTGGCTTTTGATTGATTGATTTGCTCTTCTGGTTCGCCTCCTTTTGGTGTAAAACCCCTGTTCAGCCCCCAGAAGACTTGATCTAGTCTCTGTTTGCTCTTTTTTCATTTCTTCTCATAGTAAACTCGATTGGCGCGGTTTATAGCTTGACAGTCGTACCAACTGGCGCTTGTTGCTAGTTAGGCCCCCGCGCCAACGCTGTTTTGGCATAGAATACAGCCAAACAGTCGCGCCAACTTTGTTTGGTGTTAGGGTTTGCTTGTTTTTGAGCTCTCTGAACTTGATTTCTGGTTCTGGTGTCATTTTTATGAGTGATTGAGTGCCTTGAAGTCTTTGTTGACTTTGTTTGACCCTTGTCCTCCGGTTGTTTGCCCTTAACCATCAGTTTTGCATTCTAGCCCTACGGTTTCTAGGTGCTATAGTGTGCTGAGCCTCCCGTGGGAGTTTTTGGTCCTTGTTTAACCGGTCGACTTCGTTCTCACTTCTTTGCATTCATTTTACTGAATTCCATTGTATCATTGCGTCAATTGAGTGATTGTTCTCTTTTTCATTCAAGTTTTGCTTTGTCTCATTTCAAGCCTAGCTTACACGGTTTGTGTGAGTCTTCTTGAGATTCTTCTTTGATTTGAGGGATTTCTCCATCAGTTTGAGTTCTGATTGAGTGCTTTTGCATTGAGTGAGTTTGTTTGGTTCACCTCTCTCACTGTCATTTCTCGAATTGGTTTCTTCATTAGTTTTTCGTTTCATTTGGTGCATTTGCTCTAAAACATTGAAAAATACAAAAACAAATCTCTTTGCATTTTTGATTAGTTTAGTGAAAATTGAAATCTTTTCCGCATTATTAGTGTTATATAACTTTAAGAGAAAAGTTTTTAGTTTCATTAGCATGCATTAGAGACAGTAGTGGATGTTTTTGTGATCATTTTGTTGTTATTTGAAAAGCTCTCAACCTTCCCGTAGTTAGCTCTTCATTGAACAAAGTGATATATTGTGGCGTGTAGTGTGCATTTAGAGGATTTTTGAGATACAACATTTGATAGGGCCTGAAATTGAAACATAATTTAAAGATCAACTATAAAATTTATTCAATTAACCTAAGGCAACATTGAAACATTAACGGAATATCTAGAGGACTAGGCTAGTGACGTGTTCCGATGTCGTTAAACCTAGTAGCTATCGTTTGCCTTTTGGCTTTAGACAGCGCTAGTACGGACTTGTGCTCCCCGTACCGTCGCGTATATAAAGGGAGACCCCACTAGGTTGCTATCCTTTATCTGTAGGAAGCCGAGTCTGCCGCCTTTTACCTGTGATACATCGGACACAGCATTCGGGGAGATTACTTGCACGTACGTCAAGTCCTTGGTTGATTTCTCTTTCATATTTTAACCAAGCTGTATATGGCAGTTCACAGATATCTGGTACGCCCATCTGCCTAGATTACCAGAGTAGTCATTTCGATCTTTTCTGACTCATTAAATTTGAAAAGATCATCAAGTGCTTGTCCTTTCACGCTTGTTTCCAAATTGAAAGAGATAGAGTCATCTTTTACTTGTTTCTAGACTCTTAAAATATGAAACAGAAAAATTTTCCAGTTTCAATGGGGTAAAATTAATCACCTACGATCACACGCCCATTTAAAGATTGTTTTTTTTGGCTTGTTGATTGTTTGCCTTGGTTTTGCCCGTGTATCTTTGTTTTGATCTCTTCCTCTTTTCATTACAATCACAGTGGCGGAACCCTCAGTTTCGTCTACTGGTAGTCCTTACACAGACGATTCATCAGAGGTCTCTCAGTCCTCTGCTGAACATCAGTAGCCTATTGTATCCGAGTTTCCCGACGGGGGACCGGTTATATCTGAACTTCCCTTTGGAGGACCAGTTGACTTCAATTGGCCCTTGTCCAACGCTTGGTTTGGATTTGGAGTAGGGGAACATTTCCCTCCTCTTACATCGGGATTTCCTTTCTTGGCTGCTATTTTACCTCCTAGTCCTCGTCATCTTTAAGAAGATCTTGCGGCAGGGTCAAATATGGACTCACCCAGTCCTTCTCCTAGTGAGGAAATCCCTACATCTGGTGAAGATTACCAGCTTTTTCCAGAAAACATCCCCGAATCTTCTGTCATGTCTTCACCTGGTCCTTCGCTTCCAGCGGGATATAGGTCCTTAAGTCAGGTCATGGCTGCTGTGGCCTCTATGGGAATATCGACTCCATCCACGAGGCCGATTATTCCTTCGTTAGGGATGTCGCCATCGACACCTCTCACAACATCTCCTTTCGTCACATCAGTACCTGTTAGGCCTACTGTCTGCATAGCTACGTCTATGCCCGCTGTCACTACTCAGTCAACCAGGACCTCGTCAGTTCCTGAAGACATTTACATAGCTTCTACTATTCCGAAGAATATTTCTCCTGAGGAGTATCGATTTTCTTTACAGTCGTCGAACTCCGAGGTTGGTCAGTCCTCTCAAGATCTCAATTGTCCTTACTTTTCCCATTATGGACCGGATGGTACCCCGATTTACGTATTTCCTTATCAATATGATGAGCAGGGAAACCCTCTTCGTTTTCCTGCTCTTGAGGCTTATCAGTATATTAACGGTTTTCTGTCTGCCCAGGCTGGGCAACCCTCTAACCCACAAGGACAACACTTCCAGGGACGACCTTCGGCCTAGCCAGGTTATCTATACGACCCGCAAGGACAACCCTTACAGGGACAACCTTCGGGCTAGCAGGGATTGTTGTACGGTCCGCAAGGGTAGTCTTACAACCCTCAAGGTCAACCTCTACAGCCTCACCCTGTGGTCCAACCAGGGCAACCTCAAGGACCCACAGGCCAACTGGGGTATCAACCGGGACCGTTGTACGGTTCTGGGGGACAAATCCATTCTTCTCAACCTTTGGTTCAATCTCAGCAACCTTAGTTTCCAATTGGTCCGAATGTTGCACAGCCAGGGCCATCTTATGGTCCTGTCACAGGTCAACCTGGTTATCAGGCACAACCTGGCCCTCTCTTGCCATCAGGCCATCCTGCTCAGCCGGGGCAGCCTGGTGTCCTCCATCAGCCAGGTCAACCTGTTCAACCAGGACAACCTGTTCAGCCAGGCCAACCTGTTCAACCAGGGTAGCCTGCACAGCCAAGTCAACCTATTCAACCAGTTAACCCTGCTCAACGGCCAATCTATTCTATGCCACAGCCGAACCTGCCTGTGCGCCCAACTTATCAGGCCCAGCAGGGTCCCACTTACCAGTAGCCTGTTCGACCCCAAGGCGCTATTACCTTCAAGGTCAGTCTCGACCGGTTTACAACCCGCCCCAAGGTTCTAGTTATTACCTTCAACAGCCAGGCTATACTTATACTCCGCAGTCAAATCCATACACTGCTCAAACAGGGCCCACGTATAATCAGGGTCAGTACCCTAGTTATTAACCCCCATACCCTGGTTATCAACAACCGTATCAACCCAACTATATGGCTTATACCCCCTATGGTCAGAATCCTCTAGGACAGAACCAATGGGGGCAGAGTTATGCTCAACCAGGTTGGCGTATAGGTACAGGTCCTTATCGGGGACCTGGCATGCCTTTTAACCTAAGTCACCTGATACGGGGATACGAGATATGGGGATACGAGGATTCGAGGAATCGGATTCGGGTACGGTGACCTCTGGAACAGGATACTTCTGGGATACGATATGTTATATATTATTTTATTAAAAATATTTATATATATTTAAAAAAATATATATATTAATATATTAAAAATTAGATATTTTTTACACAAATTCATACAAAATTCATTGATTCAAACACAGATACTCATGAGTCATACATGATCATTGATCATTGATACATTGATACACCATACATGATACAATTGTCAAATTTATTCAGAAAGACAAGATTGAAGATAGTAAGATACTGTAGTTTTCTCATTAAGTCATCAGAATCAAAATGTGTTACATAAGTACACTGCCAATGGCAAATAGAAATAGAAAATACAAAAAAACTACAGTCTACAAGACTACAAGCCTGAAGCCTCAATGAGTCAGAGACTTAGAGTCAATGAGTCATCAATCCTCATCATCATAATCAACGTCACTGTCCTCATCCCGATCATCATGCTCACCACTGCTCTCCTCTGGCTCTGATGCATCCTCCTCCTCTGCCATCTCTGCATTTGCTGGCGTGGAGGATGACGCCTCTACTCCATCATTAAATGTGACAGGCTCTAGCACTGGTGAAAAATATAGAGGGACAGTGCACTTACCGGATGCTCGAATCTCTTCGAAAGAACTCCCTTTCTCCTTGCTCACACTTGCTCCTTGCTCACCCTAGCTCCTTCTCACTTCACAAAATGAAATGGGTGAGAAACAATGAAGAAAAACCTCACTTTGTAAAAGAAACAACACTTTTTTTTTCACTGGCAAGGCCGGCCGTATCCGATTCACTGGGTACGACGTATCCGTACAGGGATATGGTCGGGATATGCCGTACCCTATACAGATACGCCATACCCGATGAATTGGGGGCAAATCGGGTACAAATTTATATCCGATATGGGGATTCGGGATTCGGTGACCCTTTTTGACGAATCCGGTTACTTAGCTTTTAACCCTCAGTTACCTTTCCTTGCCACGTTGGAATTACCGGATGTATCTAAATTGACCAATGATTCGATTCTTCATAATCCATATTGGCCTCCGGTTCCGACGAAGGTACCAGGTGACTGTCCCAAGTTTGAGGGTAAAGCTGGAGAAGACCCCCAAGCCCATGTCATGACCTACCATTTGTGGTGTTCTTCGAACTCTTGGGTGGATGACTCGATCTGTCTACGTCTTTTCCAACGCACTCTTACTGGCGTTGCTGCTAAATGGTACATAGAACTACCCCGCGGTATTTTTCAAGACTTTAATACCCTAGCTATGGCATTCCTGACCCATTTCCAGTTGCTGGTTCGTTACGAAGCCAGGATGCATCTCCTGACATCTCTCAAGCAGGATAAAGCCACTCATATTTCAGATCATATTCATGAGTGGAGACGTTGTCGTTGTCTGGTCAAGTTTGACATTCTTGATCAGCTTCTAACTCACTGGTTCACTACCTCCTTTGTCAACATGATTGCATAGGACATTGCTATAGGGGCATGTGTAACTGAGGAACAAGCCATCGCTCATGCCCAATACCTCGATTTGGTGTACTCTCAGTCCGGCACGTTATATGATATCTTGACTGATGCCCCGCGGCCAGGGACCTCTAAAGCACCACCTACCCCATCGGTTGACGGTGTTATTGGTTTCGTCTCTTAGATTTCTTGTAAGTCTTCTAATGGGAAACATAAGTCGAATTCTTCTAATAATTCTGCTTCTCCCGCTACTCCAGATTCTGGTAAGACCGCGGAGGTCAATGCCGTTCAGGCCAATCCTGCAGATAAGACTTCCAAAGGGAAGAAGAAGGGCAAAGGCAAAGCCAAATCTGATGCCCCGAAACCAGAATCCTCCAAACCACGTGTTGATGATGATTCGCAACGAAAACCGAAGTACCCTTGCCTGATCTGTGACGGAGACCACTACAACAAAGATTGTCCCCGACGATCCGAGGTTAGTCAACTTCTTAAAGGCTCTAGGGGAACTTCGACAGTTCTTAAGGAACCTTTTCCATCTCAGCAGACCCAGATGGTCGAACAGCCTTCACCATCTGCACCATTTGGGTCCCAAGTTCTCATGATGAATGGTGCTGCACCTGTTTCGATCGCCACTCGATCGAAGGATTATGTCGGATCACGCCAGGCAGCTGGGAAGGAAGTCGTTGATGGCCTGCCTCCCCCACCTGCCTCTGGTCCTTTAGAAATTGAGAAGCCCAACACTGAACCCATTGTACGGTCGCCTTCCAAAGGTGTTCTTCGAAAGTCTTCCTATAATCCAAACGCCTGTGCTGCTCAGCATTACAACATTGTTGAGGATTTGGCACAGGCGCCTTCCACAATGTCTGCGTTGGAAGTGCTTCAAAGTTGCCCATCTCAACGAAAAGCTCTGTTATCTGCAATCGGCAGAATTGATCCTGCCGATTCTAGCCTTCTCACCTTCGATCTAGAGAATTTTTTCCCCCGACTTCCACATCAAATCGCCCTTGTTATACAAGTCGGTATCAACAGCCTCAACATTCACAGAGCCATTGTGGACGAAGGTGCCTCTACCTGCGTTATGTCATCTGCCTGCTGGAAGGCCATTGGCTGTCCAGCCCTCACTTCATCTCCCAATGCCCTCGAGGCATTCGACGGTAGGGAATCAAAACCCTTGGGTGTTCTCGCGAATTTACCGATCACATTACAAGGTAAGACAGTCAACGTTGAAGTAGAAATGGTTGATGCCAAACTCAACTATAATCTTCTACTTGGTCGCAGCTGGACCCACGCCATGTTATGCATTCCGTCCACCCTCTTTCGGCTTTTGAAGTTTCCACATGAGGGCAAGATTATCATTGTCGATCAGTTGTCTTTCTTTACCTCGTCCTCCGAGAACAACGTGCCATACGTGGATCAAATTCCTAATCCCCCTGACAGTGTAGGACTTGGTCTTATCAAGGACCCCATTCTCATGGGTATTTTTCCCATGCCACCACCAAACACCGTTCAAGTCAACATGATCTCTAGGTCGGATGACCCATGGATCATCCCTTCTCCTGAACAGGTGACCTCTTTTGGAGAATTGATGCCTTTGACCCCAGTTGAAATTAATTATTGCGAGATCCTTGCTACATCAGATCCTCCTCCTGCTGAAGATGCTCCTTTGAGCATGGCTCTGGATGTTTATTCTCAATCCCCTTGGCTCAGCGATGCAGATTTGCCCGATCCTTTGAGAGAAGTTTTTCCGTTCGACGAAGTTATCGTTGAGACTATGTCTCTCGAAGATCTGCCGTGGAGAAATGGACATCATCATTCCTCGTTCATGCCCGACCTAGGGACAATGTCTAATTGTCTCGAGCATTTCGCATCTCAGGTTCCCTCTCCACCTCTCCAAACGCCAATATTGACTCATGAGGTTCTTTCGGAAGGAAATCTGAGTAATATCACTCAAACAATGCCCATTGACATCTCTGTTAAACCGGGGGTCGTCGAGAATATTCACGTGGGAGTTACTTGTTCTCTCGAAGAGATTCAAGTATACACTAGCTTTTTTCGCGAATTCCGAGATGTTTTCGCATGGTCTTATGAAGAGATGCATGGGATCGATCCCAGTATCGTCGTGCACGAAATTCCCACCTATTCTGGTGCGAAGCCTGTGCGTTAGCGTCTATGCCCAGTGCATCCTCAAAAAACCGCTATGATAAAAGCAGAAGTTGAGAAACTTCTTAACACAGGCTTCATATATCCAATTCCCCTCACAAAATGGGTTTCCAATATTGTCCCTGTAGATAAGAAGCAAGGCAAGATTCGAGTCTGTGTTGACTATAGAGACATCAATCGCGCTTGTCCAAAGGACAACTATCCCACCCCCTTTATAGATCAGATCATCGATGATTGTGTGGGGAGTGAGATCTATTCCCTTATGGATGGCTTCTCGGGTTATAATCAAATTAATATTTTACCCTTTGATCAACATAAGACCACCTTCATCTGTCCGTGGGGCACGTTCGCCTATAAGAAGCTCCCGTTCAGCTTGAAAAACGCTAGAGCCACCTTCCAACGCGCAATGTCCTACGCCTTTCATGACATACGTCACATTGTTCAGCGGTATCTGGATGACCTGCCGGCTCATTCAACTCGGCGCGAAGACCATCCCGAACACCTTTGCCAGATTTTTCTCCGTTGCCGACGTTACAACATCAGGCTTAATCCTCACAAGTGCGTCTTCTGCGTTGACTCTGGTCGTCTTTTGGGATTCATTGTCTCTAAAGACGGAATTCGCCTTGACCCCCTCAAGGTCGAGGCTATTGTTAATCTCCCATCCCCATCCTCGTTGCATCAACTTCAGAGTCTTCAGGGGAAAGCGAATTTCTTACGTCGCTTTATCCCGAACCATGCAGAAGTGGCCAAAGGGTTTACGCGACTTCTAAAACAGGACGTTCCCTTCCATTAGGACGAGATTGCTCAACAATCTTTCGATAAACTTAAAACGTTGCTCGTCAACGCTCCGTTAATACGTCCTCCCAACTATCATCGCGACTTTACCCTCTATTTGGCTCCCGCATTTAGCACAATTTCCATGGTTCTGATACAGGATGACGATGACGGAAATGAACATGTGGTTTACTATATGTCTCGGAATCTCCTCGACACTGAAACGCGTTATGCCCACATCGAGAAGTTGGCACTTGCCACGGTCCAGGCCGTTCAGCGGTTTCGCCATTACATCCTGTTGCGCACAGTAACCGTGATTTCCAACTGCAACCCCATGACTTACATCTTGTCTCGACAATTGCTGGGGGGCAAGTACTCCAAAAGGATTGTGATCCTTCAGGAGTTCGATTTGGAGTTCACTATTGCCAAATCAGCGAAGTCACTGTTTTTTGCTGGTCTTATCTGCTCTCTCCCTACTGACTCTATTCCATCTCAATTCGAGGATCATATCCCGGATGAAACTCTCTTTCTATTCAACACTCACGATCCATGGTATGGTGATATCATCGTGTACCTTCAGACATCTACCTTTTGGTCCGAGTTGACGAAGGATGCTCGACATCGTGTTCGGCATCAATCCCAACCATATCGCATTATTGGAGATACCTTTTATCGTGTCGGAGTCGATTTTGTGCTTCGCCGATGTTTGACCTTGGAAGAGGTTGAGAAAGCCCTGAATCACTGTCACAGTGGCGCCTGTGGCAGTCACATGTCCGGTTATGCTACCACCCAGAAGATTCTGCATGCGGGTTACTTCTGGCCGTCTATATTTAAAGACTGTATTGTTGCAGTAAGAAAGTGTCATGCATGCCAGATCTTCCAACGCAAGATGCGTGCGGCGCCCCTCCCTTTACATCCTGTCATTACCGTAGGCCCTTTCGCCAAATGGAGCATTGATTTTATGACATGCAACCCTCACTCGGCCGGGGGGCATGCTTATATCATCGTTGCTATAGACTACTTCACCAGGTGGGCCGAGGCGATGCTTACATTAGCTGCCGACGGTAAGACAACCGCTCAATTCATTTTCAACCATGTGATCACACGTTTCGGAGTTCCTCAAGCCATTTTCACCGATCATGGCACTCATTTTTGGGACTACATGATGGCAGAGCTGACATCAAAGTTGGGCTTGCGTCATGACAGCTCAACGCCATATTACCCTCAGGCGAATGGCCAGGTTGAGGCCGTGAACAAAGTGCTTGTCACGATGCTTCAACAAACAATTGGTATTCACAAATCCAACTGGCATCTCCAATTGTTCTCAGCTCTTTGGGCCTACCGAACGTCAGTAAAGAGCGCAATCAGATTCACACCTTTCCAGTTGGTGTATGGTCTGGAAGCAACTCTTCCGGTTGAATGTGAGATCCCTTCTCTGAAGTTGGCTATGGAATTACTGACCGACACTTCCCCAAAGGAAGAACATCTCCTGTATCTGGAAAGACTGGACAAAACTTGCCGCTTGGCTGCTTTGGTTATCGAGGCACAGAAAAAGCAAGTTAAAGCTCATTTCGATCAAACTGTTTCTCCATGTTCTTTTATAGAAGGGGACCTCGTCCTCTTATATGGTCAAGCACATGATAAACTTGGCGCAGGCAAATTCCAGCCCATGTGGCATGAGCGTTATATTGTTAAACGTGTATTAAAAAATGGGGCCTATGAGCTAATCGATTATGAAGGTATTCCTTTGGCGCAGCCTGGAAATGGACTGTACCTGAAGAAGTACTACTCTTGAATTATTCTGTGTGGTGTGTGTACATAAGTGAGTGATTTCATTTTTGTGCATGTGTGGTGTGGTGTGCTTTGTAAGCGTCTTTCTGCTGATTGGGTCTTCCTGATTGTGCAGATGTCTATTACTCCTTTTGTCGGTTTCGCGGATGGTGCCTCCTGCAGTACCAGGAATCTGTCTTCGGCAGCCTGGGTAATCTACAATCCTGCTGGTGAGTTAGTTAATTTACAAGGTGTTTGTCTAGGGCCTGCTACAAATAATGTCGCGGAATATAGTGCCGTTTTGGAATTATTGAATGAGGCCGTTAACCTCGGTATTCGTGCATTATTTGTATATCTGGACTCACAGCTTGTAGTGTTACAGCTCAATGTTCATTATTCAGTTAGGAACCCATCCATTTTAAGATTGTATCTACGTATTCGTCTACTAGAAAGAAATTTTGATTACATCACATATCAACATATACCCAGACGAATGAATGCGTTAACAGATGCAGTAGCTAACATGGTATTAGATAGACATTTATGCAACTTGTAAAAAACCTCATCATATGTGAAAAATATCCATGCAGAAATAGATATATATATGTCGAAAGGTTTGCAGTTTGTGTGCATCACATAAAACCCAAAAATATACATGTCTGTTTTAATAATATCCGGAGACAACATGTCTCTCAAAAATATGCATATGAAAAGCCTAGGCGACTAATCAGCATGGTGCTCATGTTAGCATGTTACTGCCCACACCAATTGCCTCAGTAAACGATGAAGGCGACTAGGCACCCCTACGGTGTGCCTCTGATAAGCCATAGGGACATCTGCTAGACGAGCATAATCAGGAATCCCACGGGCAATTCCCTCTAAGTTCTGAACTAGCTCGTTCCCCTCACCCCCCTCACCTTGAGGGTCATAGGCGAGAGGGGTCCTCCGCGCGATCGACAACATCCCGACGGGCCTCTCTGGGCCAACATCTACATACATATAGGATCAGTTGTTAGAACATGCATGTATACCAAAAAAAATTATAAAATTCATAAAATCAAAAAGAGTCTTACCCAGCTTCTCATCCCAGTCCTCTCCTTCCAAGAGTGGAAGGTCTGGGTCTCCTGTGAAATTAGTACCGGCATAGGGCCAGTCCTCTACGATGATCAACTGTCACCGAAGCCATCCGAAGAACTCGGGCCGCCATGACATTTGCTAGCCCCTTCCTGCTCTGGGCATCAGTGTTGCCCATCGAGCCATCCGTGGCTCTCTCAAAGGTGGATCTGCGACTATCGCCCCCTGGCCCTGGAAGATAGGTAACCGTTCTAGGATGAACGATACCAAGATAGACCCGTACCCAAACTGCTTCAGTTTGGTCTTTTTACATTTTGTCAATTGTCGTTTGATATTCATGGTTACGGTTGTAGCCCAATCGAATAATGTCGGGTTCATACATTCTGAAGCCAAGAGGAGCTGTGTTTTGGTGGCCTCGTGCAGCGCCTTTGACCCCGCGGCTCGTGTAATGGTATGGAGCACCACTCTGAGTGCCAGATCGGGAACAGTGTGAATATCAACTTTACCACTACCTGATCCTGTTTGTGCCCCTGGGCACACTCTTTCCATAACCATTGACATTTTTTCGCTAGAAGGCCTAGTACCTGTCATAATCGAAACTGGACCTCTGCGAGACAATCCAGTGATGAAGTAAACATCAGACACTTCGAGTTCCAACACTTGATCTCGAAGCCTAAACTTCTCCTCATTCTCATCTCAGATACTGATTAAGTATTGCAACAATTCAGGTTGTGCCCTGAGACATGGTGTCAAGAAGAATTTCTTTAAACCGCAATCCCAGAGAGCATTCATGCATTGCTCGTTCCCCATTGCCATTTCGTCCTCTTCACTGTGATCCCTTTCTTTCCATTCGATCACCATTGTGGCTTTGTAACTACACCAAAATGGTCATAAGCACATCATAAGATCCCTTGGGCATTCAAAAATCCAATTGATTGGTTCATTTTTTGTAAAATTTGAGCAGAAAATGAGGTTGCGCGGTTGGCGCGACTGTTTTGCTGACAATCGTGCCAGCTGGCGCGACCCCTTTGCAAAAAGAACTCGATTGGTGCGGGTCCGTGCCTCATACTCGCGCCAAGTATGAGAGCCCTAAATTTGCAAATGCTCCGCTCAGGGATCCCAAATCACGATGGAAAACTATGAAATGTGGATTAAAACATAGCTAATGGAAGTGCCTCTTACCTGGAAAAGACGGGATTCAGAATGATGCACCGGATCGTCCACAATTGTCACTGCAAGTTCGCAAGCAAAAACTCACTTTCGCTCTGCACAAGAGGTAAAAAGTAAAAAGTAAATATATTTTTACTATTTTGGTCATATTTATAACTTTTCAAAATCAAATTAGGTTTTGAAGCTTATTTTTCCAATATTTTATCATATTTTGTCGAAAAATGGGTTTTACGCTTGCTTTTTGTGCAGTGACAGGTTTTCACGCGACTGAGACGACGATACGAGTTGTATTTTATACTTTTTCGGACTCGGTAAAAACACGAAAAAGTCACTACTGGAGTCATCTTTCAACTCTTTTCTGACTCTCTAAAAATGAAAAGATTGCCGAGTCGCTTGTCGTTTTGATCTCGTTAAATTGGCTGCGAAATGACATCTACCCAGTATACATTTACCCCTTTTTTGGGGTGGGATAGATTATTTACGAAAAAGGAATACCCAGCCTATCACGACTAGGAGGTCTTCTCAGACACCGTTTTCTACCTTTTCGGATCTGAGGAACTACCTACGAAAAGAGACTGTTGGAGTTTACTTTTCCGCTGTCTTTTCAAACTCTCTAAACATGAAAAGACGCCAAGTTCTTCCTTTGTCAGACTCGTTAAAACCTGATGACATCAGACTTCGTCATAATGACGATACTCGAGTTCCTCCTTCCTAGGGCTCGTTAAATGTACTAGGTTGGATTTGTCCGAAGGACAAACTTATATCGCAAGCATATGCTATCCCCTTCAAGCTTGTTTTCAAAAATATATGGGGTACTCGCCAGAAATGGTGGGGGAAAATGGAACCAGTATCATTGTCGTGTCGGCAGTATGTCGCTCTTGAACATGGCACTTGCCTGCATTCGTGTCGGGTTGGGGACATCTCATCTCGTTTTCTGCTTGCCTCCATGGGTTTGGGTAATCCTTTTTGACCGCTCATCTGCTCTTTGCCACATCATCATGACCTCAGATCCTTTTGATGTCAAATACTGCCAAATCCAGTGTCGTGCCGCCAATATGTTCAAGAGAAGTTGGCCTCTGCAGTTCTCAACCTCCCTCTGATTCTCTACTAATCCTGATTCAGAAACATTATGTTCCTCTGTCTCATGTCGATGATGTGGGAAACACTATGGCCCACCTTCGATCAAGGTCACTTCCTGTCAACTTCAGCTCATTATTCAGGAAGCTGATCTAGAGACTCCCTTCTGGTACCTTGGAGCCTGCATGCCTCAATGGCAGGCTCTTCGCATTCGACGCAAGGGTTTCATCATTGGCCTTCGATCGAGTGATTTTGCAGGTGTTCGATGCTAGCTCACTGTTCACATTCCGCGGATTGTACCTATAGTACCTTGAGGGCCATCCTCATTATTGGTGGTTCCTCTTGTGTCTGTTAACAACTTTCATTATTGGCTGGTAATCAGACGTTGTTCTTGCATGTTCGACTTCAGCTCACTTATTCACATGTTGGGACTTGTACTCTATTCGGGTCGAGATGGAGTGCAGGACCCTAGATTATGTCTGATAAAATCCAAGTTGTGGATTCTTTGTGGATTATCATGATTAGTTACATGACTCATTTGATTGGATGGCTGCGTCCATACCATGGATCCCGGTTATTGTATACTCTATTATGGATGGCTGCACCTATACCACATATCATGTATCAGAGATATCAGTTGTACTTGTATGCATGTCTTCCGATGATAGTGTTTTCAGTTGGGCACGTTCTCATAAAGCATTTCATCCCTCCCTCTCTCTCGGGCCTCACACTTTAAGGGGCATCTATTACACAGCATTTTGTCACTGTCCCTGCAATCCCTCGTCCCGCACATTGGAGGGCTTTTCTCGTGACCTGTGAGCAGTGACATGACCTGAAACCACTTTCATGGCATCCCCTTGCATAAGGACAAACATTCCTCTGAAAGAAGTTTCCTCTGAAAAGCCCTAAGAACAGATCTTTTAGCCTTGGCGCGACTAGCCAGTTCAGCCCTCGCGCCAATGGGGGAAATCCACCATAGAGGGCGCGCCAACTGGCGCTCTGTCCGTGTGTCTCACTCGTGCCAAGCTTAGTAAGGGATGTTTTTTAAAAATAAATGGCAGAAGTTTGATTCCAACAAACTCTTGAACGAGTCACTAAAAGGAGTTGGGTGGTTTGGCTCCAGATCTCCATGTATGGGAAGTGGTTTTCCACCTATCATGGAAGCTTCCTTAGAGATAGGGCCAATCCCATGATTATAGGGATCCCAACTCCCTTTCCTCTATCTATAAAAGCTTGCCTTCTCCCTTAGCAAGCTAGATGAACTTGTAGGAAGGAAACTATAGCCAGACAGTTGTTGAGAGCCAATTCGAAGAGAGAGAGCTTCGTCTCGTTTCTGACAAGCTTTGTTGAGACGTGCTCTGCTGTCAGCCCCACCGAAGGAAGATCAAGCGTCAGAGCTTTGGGTTGTATCTTTCCTTTGTTATTTTAATGATAAGCGACTTTGATTATGGTTCCATTCATGTGTTTATTTCTTTATGCAATGAATTACATCCTCTCTGACTGATGTATGGTTACACGCTTTAGATTTTATGTTGTATGTCGTTGTTTCCTTGCATGTGTGCAGGTGTTCGGACGTGTCGAGCGGAAGAATCGTGATCTGCCAAGCGAGGGACGAGAAGCGTCATCCTTTCTTCAACGACCACTGCGTAGGATTTGAGGTAGGCAATTCGTTATGGTTTTTGTCGTTTTGTAACTAGGAACCTGCGTCACTGCGTGACTTGATTGTTGCTAGACCCAATCTGGGCTAGTAGGGATTGCCTTTGTCCGCAGAGGGGATTTTCCTCCTCAACACCTGCATTGCCTCTGCGCAGTGACTGCATCACCCACACCGTCTCTGCGTCACAACTACGACTGCCCTTCTGCCTCTGCGCTGGTCTCATTGCTGGATGGAAACTGAAGCCTTCTGGTCTTCGAAAATCCTCTTCGGGATCCGACACTGGCTCTGCGCTGTCTCCTCAGCAGGAAAATGACTTCCCCTCTGGCTCTGCGCAATGACTGCATAGGCACTGCATCACTGGCTCTGCACTGCTGCTGTGGCTCCCTTTGTCTGTGCTGCTATGTACTCTCCAGCTCGGGATTCCTTCCAACCGGACTTTTGCCCCTCTCTACAAAAGATCTCTCGATCAAGTTTTCTTTTTGGGGATTTCTCACTAAAGAAATTGATCTCTGATCTCTGCCTTGTGTCTCCAAAAATGTTTTTTTGAAATGACCCTTCAAGCCAATCTTATAGTCTTCTCATTGAGACTTCAACGACCCAGATTAGATCTCTAATCAACGACTAAGATTAACTTTTGACTTGATCCATGTATTCTAGATCATTCTCACTCATTTTCTATTAATTCACTTTAATTATTTTATTTTCCTAAGTTTAGACTTAGGGTCCCTTTAAAAATAATTAATTATTTCTATAGAATACATTTCGAGTGGAATTTCACCAAACAATTTGCGGTTTATCTGGAATACATGTGTCTAAGCCTCTCCAAAAAATTTGAGACTTAGAGCACATCCGATGCTACCCCAAATCAACACTGCTAACATTGCATTGCAATTCGGTTATTGAGAGAAGCAACTGAAAAAAATCCATGAATTTGAACAAGTGTTCATGATGCATCTTGATGCGGAAACTCTGACTGCTGCTAGACCAACGCTATCCCTCTGACTCTGAAACACTGCGCTGCTGCTACTCTGCATTGCGTCCCTCTACGCTGCTGGAACTCTGCCCTGCATTGCTCAGATTTAGCTGCTAACCACCGCATCTGTCGTTTCTGCACTCCTATGCACCGACTGAAAACTCCTCCAGCCTGGTACTGCTGATCTTGGGTACCTATAGCAAGGTTATGATTCAAGAGGTGGACTCCTCAAGGATCCTGCCCAACTGAAGTTCTTGCAAACTTACAACTCAATGTCGCCCCATCTCCCTCCTGGAGATGCGTGGGCACTGATGGCGTACTCATCCTCCTCAACATTTGCGGTCGCAGTCTTCGGATCGTGCTTCTCGTCCTTGTCCTTTTTCTTCAAAGGACACGAGGTAACGTAGTGACCAAGTTCACCACACCTGAAGTACTTAATCTTCGAGACGTCTTTCTTACGTCTCCGCTGCTCCTGCTGCCCTTTGGATGCATGGGCTGCATTTTCTTCCTCCTCCCGCTTCAACTTCGATCCACTTCCACTGCTGCCGTAAATTTTACACTTGAACAAGTCCCTCCTTAGCTCTTCTTGCTGAAGAGCAACCCACATCTCTTCCTAGCCCGACAAGGTGGCTCTGCTCAAGATGCTCTAGACAAACACCTGCCATTCTTCAAAGACTGCATTAAGAGCCAGTCTCACCATTGCTGTAGGAGAGGGGGTGGCCCCCACTGCTGCTAGCTAATCATGGATTTCTTGAAGTTTCGACGGGAACAGAACAACACGCTCCCCTTTCTGTGTCTGCATCATCCTCAGTTTTTGCTCTAAGTACATCTTTTGTTGTTCGGAAGAGCCTTCATACAGTGCCGCCAAAGCTTCCCACATCTGTCTGGCTGTGTCCTTGCCAGCTATATGGGAGACTATGTGATCCTGGACTCTGCTAAGGAGCAAACTTTTGGCCTTTGCCATATCAGCTGTTTACTTCTTTAGTTGATCTAGATCTGCATGAACAATTACCGTATTCGTAATGAAAAACTTGAGATACTCATCTAGAAGGCATGTTATTCTTGCCTTCGAGATCACGTAGTTGGAGGCTCCCTCCAACCGGTCGCGATCTCTAAGCTCGTGAGCTGCCATGGTAGTCAAGAATGTTGAATCTGCTCCTCTTCTCTCCCCTCTGCGCAACACTGGACATGCTTACACACTCCATCTAGAGTTTGTAGATCTGTTGCCCGGATCAGCTGCTCATATCGTGGGAAAATGAAATTCCCCGACTAGGAACTTCCTGAGGAAGAAAATTCCCTCACTGTGCTGTTGCTTCCTCTTCTAACGACTTTTTGCCCAACAAAAACAAATTCTGCTTGTAGAAAACTGTGTCCCACTAGCTTTGCGTTGAGGCTTTGCATTGCTCCCTCTGGCTCTGCAAAGTTTTGATCTGGAAGCCCTTCCTCTCTATCGTCTCACTGAGAGAGAGACTTTCCCGAAAATTTCAGCCCTCCAGGTCTGCACTGCGCAATCCCTATAGGGATTCGATTTGCTGCTTTCTACAGCTCTTGAGTGCTGGATCTGCTCTTCCTGTTCCACAATCAATGCTCTGATACCATGTGAAAATTCCAAGTGCTAGATCTGGAATCCTACTGCAACAAATTGAACTACTTCTCCTACTTGTAAATTAGATTTAACAAGTTATTTTGCAGATTACTTTTGAAAACATTGAAGCAGTTACTGAAGCAACCTTCACTTACTTAAATTACATGTGAAAACAGTAAACTGAGCAAGAGAAATAACACACATAGGACACCGTTATTTTTGGACAAATGTCCCCAAAAAAACCCAATGCGGGAAAACCGGTGCAGCAGATCTAAGGGTTCTGTTATTAAGCAACAGTAATATCTGAATACATCACAGAATGTCACTCCGAACAATTTAGTTACAGAGAATATGATTGACAGAAAGATCAGTGAGGTTACCTCACTCTATCAATGGAAATCTAGGTTGATCCGACCACTGAATGATGTGCGTTTGGCAGGCTTTGTGCAGTCCTAGCGTCAACCCTTCTGGGCACTACGTCACTCAGTTGGTGAATCAATTTGCCCCACAGAAATTCCAATCTCTGCCTCCTGGCCTTGACTTTTGGCTTTTGAAATTGATCCTTTAGCAAACCCTCGATTTCTAATGCCTATGCGTTAACCTCTCGTAGCTCAAGGTGGCTCGTGTGGCTCGCGCTGCCTTCTCTCGACTGCAAGACAAGAGTCGTTAGGATCTCTCTACCCTTCTCTACTGATGATTCTCCGACTGAGAAAGATTTCTCTTCTGATATTGTCTATGCTCCTCTCTGCAATGAAGAATCACGTAGATCTGGTTTTCGTTTTGAGCACTGGTCACTTCAGAAAATCCGATCACTTGATCCTTCGGGTGTATTTTACAAATGACCCTCAAGCCCTAGGTTGCGGGGAAGCTTCAAACCCTCGTTCCCTGCTTCGAAACGCGCACTGCATGAGCGTTTTTTAAAACGCCAAACGTCCGAAAACGCTTCCCGAGGGGAGTGTTTAAGCTGTTTCTTGGGAGCGTGTTTCCGAACCTGTTAAAACGCTCCCTGCCTTTTCGGGAGCGTTTCAGGAAGCGCTCGAGAGTGAACGCTCCCTAAGCGCTTCCGACGTTTAAAAAACGCTTCGGGAGCGTTTTTTAAACGCCAGAAGCGATCGGGGAGCGTTCGCTCCCGAATGCTCCTCGGAAAAAAAAACAGTTCCCGCCGTGCGCAAATTTTTTTATGTGAAAAATCGAATTGTTTAAAAGGGGGGGGGGGTTCATTTTAGTTTTTATTGTTTGTCAACTGTTGAGAGAGCGAGAGCGAGAGCAAGATTTGAAGGAGAGCGAGAGCAAGAGTTGAAGGAGAGCAAGTGCCAAGGAAGGTAGGCCTTCTAATCCATTTTAGTATTTTCTAGGATGAATTTGTAGATTGTTAAATTGTTTAAAAATGAAAAATTGAATTTTTCTTGAATGTTGCATTTTATTGGATTTAAAACTTAAAGAATGAATTGTTTTTTTCCTATGTTGCATTTCCTATTCCCATTTGGCATTTTTACATTTGTTTTGCAAGCTAGAAACTTGAAACTTGTTTCCATCATGGCTATATGGCTAGGAATTTTCCTCATGTTGGTTCTCTTTGTGATAATGAAGTTGAGAGTGCCAGAAGAAAGAAAATCGCAGAAGAGAGGGTTGTAGGATCTCGGGCTGAAAAATCCCAAGAGAAGGAGGATTATTTGAGGAGGAAGGGAGTGGAGAACCGAGAACATAGATTCCCAACTAAACAAGACCAAACTCCTTTGTGGAAATATGTTCAGAGAATGGAAGGAGGGAAAGGTGGTGGAACCACTCAATTTATTTGCCCCCATTGCAATAAACAATACCATGGTTCATACACCTGTCTGAGAAGGCACCTTTGTGGGATAATGCCAGGAGAAGGAACTAAAAATCTTGGAATCAAAGTTTGTACTTATGTGCCGGCACCACAGAGAGAGATATATAGGAAGGAAGAGGGGGTTTCCCTACAGGGATCATCTAAAAGATCTAGGGGTTTCGTTGATTCAGGCCCAACACATCATGGACAAACAAGTTCAACTTCCACCCATGCCGTTGGTTTTAAAGCAAAGTAAGACTGGATTAAGGCGTAGAACCATATCCGACTTAGACGAAGGGTGTAGTGGAATGATGTGATTCAAAAGTTTACCGGTTTCTATATGCATGGGTGCCATTGTATGATCTTCTTCACTGCTTATTGGCATGAAATGGTTTCATTAATGATGCCCCCAAAGGATACAAAAGCCTGGGGTATGACAAGGCCAGAATCGTGGGTCTTGATCATGAAAAAGCTAAAATACACCATTCTTTGGCTAGAATGACAAGTTCGTGGAATGCGCATGGGCTGTCCATTGTCTCCGATGGATGGACCAATGTAAAAGGAAAACCATTGATAAGTGTTTTGGCTGTGTCGGTTAGTGGTGTAATCTTCCTGGCAGCATATGATTATTCAGACAAATTCAAAACCGACATTAACATTGCAGAACCATTACTTGATATAATTGAAAACACTGGGCCATACAATGTCATACAGGTCATCATTGATAATGCTGCTAACTGTAAGGCAGCAGGAGCAATTATTGAGGATAAATACCCCAACATTTTTTGGTTTGGGTGTTTGGTTCACACAATGAACCTTTTGATGCATGATATCATCAAACAACAACTCTCAATTCAAATGGCTTGGTGATTTGTACAAGAGAGTAAAAATGATGCAATTTATTACAAATCATAGCAATACCCATGGGCTTTTCCGTACTCACTCCAAATTGGAGTTGTTGAAAATAGGAAAAACTAGATTTGCTAGCTATTACCTCACCTTCAGGCGTCTTTTGAAGGTAAGAGAGTCATTGGCTGCAATGGTATCAAGCCCACACTGGTAGCTATTAAAGGACAGGGCGGCAACAATAGTTGACAGGCAAGGTTTCGAACATGTGGAGGAGACCGCCCTTTACCCTCAGTTTTGGGCACGTATGAGGGAAATTGTGAGTTTTACCAAGCCCATTTATAACATGATTCGCTTTGCAGATATTGATAAACTAGTGATTGGAGAGGTTTATGAGCAGATGGATAGCATGTTGGGGCAAATAAAAGATATTGTTAAGGATAATGATCCCAACTTGTATGCTATGATTCATGAATGTGTGTGTGCACGGTGGAATAAACTCAATGTTCCACTACGTGCTTTGGCATATATCCCCCTTACGCCAAAAACATTACTCTCCATCTTGTTGAAGCCAACTTGCACTGGAGGTGGGGTTAGGGGTGAAACCTAAACACGCATCTAGAGGTACAAAAGGGGTACATGAAGGCATTGGACAAATTGGTACCCGATAGGGAAGAGCGGTGCTAGATTGCGCCCTGAATTAGGTGCACTTCGCCACCGCTAACTTTGGTTCTTTCCATGTACTGGAATATTGTGGATGATTTGATGCTCTCACATGGTGGGAAGCATATACAAGATGGGACTTCCTTTCGCCAAAGTTGGTTAAAGTTCTCTCACAAATTGTGAACACTTCTTCGCAGAGAGGTGTTGGAGTCACCTACAACCTTTATACACAATGTGAGAAGAAAATTAGGGTTTAATGAAAACCGAGCCGAAAGTTTGGTTTATGTGCATTATAACTTGAGGTTGTTGGAGTCATTACTGTGATCGGGCAAATGAGGATCAATCATACAGAGTATGGGACAACAACCCAGAGGATGATAATTTGGAGGACGACACGTTACATCTGGAATAATTGGAAGTAGAAATTTATAGGGATGATGATGAAGCATCAGCAGCATCGCCACACACAGGGCCAGTCCCAACATCTACTGGTAGCAGTACGAGTGCCAGTGCCACTCCTAGATATCACAGTATTGGTCCTTTGCAGATCCAGCCTCCACCTTCTAGTCGTGGTCGTGGTACTCCTGAGAGTACTAGAAGGCCAACATTTCCTCATGGCTCACAAAAATTAGACATTTCGCGTGGGCGTGGCAAGGGGCTTACGATAAAATAGATTTGTTGTTTACTAGTCTTTTCTATTTGTTGTTGATGGGGCTGAACAGCCTGAAACTTGACCCTTTCTGATTTCATATATTTAATGACAATTTAAGTTTGAAGTTTGAATTTGAAAGGTGAAACTTTGAAGTTGGCATTTATAAGTTTACCGTTTACAAGTCATTATGAATTATGAATATGATGCTTCATGCAGTTATATGGTGATCAATGAATCAATGATGATAAATGTTATATAATATCAATGGATGATAATGTATATTGAATTTTGAAATCAATGAATCAATGATGATAAATGTTAGATATTGAAATTTGAAATCAATGATGATAAATGTTATATATCAATGATGATAAATGCTATATATTGAATTTTGAAAGCTTGAAACCTTCTGGGAGCTTGATGATTTAAGTAGACTCAAAGAGTCAATATGTTGTAAATAGATTAAATCTCCAATCAATGGCTAAGATTACATTTAGACTTGATTTGCTTTTTCTAGAAGTTTCACCCACACTTTAAACTTTAAATTAATACCCATTAATTATTTTAATTTCCTAAGTTAGACTTAGGGTCCTCATAAAAAACAATTAATTTATCAAATAAAACTGTTTCTGGGTGGAATTTCCCAAAACAATTTATGGGTTATCTGTAATAATGTGTCTAAACCTCTCCACAAAGTTTGAGAATTAGAGCATATCTGATGCTACCACAAATGAACAAGTACAAGTGATGATAAACATTCTACATTGCAAGCCACAGATTAGTGAGCCAGGACTTTGTGACCTTTGCTGCATGGGAGGCTTGTTGTTGGGTAGATTTTATCCCCTCACCCGAAAGTATCTTATCATATAAACTGTGTTAAATTCCCCATAGAGTTTGAGTAGGCTGCATTGCATGCCAACTGCTCTCTTCTATTTGTCTCCATGTATATCATGTGGTTGCAAGTTGACAGGGAAACCATGTTGTAAAAAACTATTGATGAGCTTTTCCATTGATGCACATTTATGTACACAAAGTTGAGCATGCCCATATTAAGTTTTTCCTGTTACAGCTTTAGCATAGTCTAATACTTCAGTTTGTAGAGTCACCCAGTGTATCTATGACATTTTATACCACGGATATGATATGTTTATGGTGATGTTGAAATAGTTATCATGAAATACTCATGAATTTTACAAATTCATGAATTTTATTTGGTTTGGTTGGGCTTGGTTGGGCCAGTATAAGATACAACCAAGGTGAAGTATTTTGAATCAAATTCATTAGCTGCAAGGCAGCCTTTTGTGGTTTGAATTTTACCAAGGACTTTATAATTATACATATACCTTACCTCTATTTTTGCCTTACCTTGATGATTTATTTTCTCATTTCATCATTTCCTTTCTTGAATCTTAATGCAGTGCAGATATGGCAAAAGCTATGAACGTACTTTGGATGTCATTTTTCATGTATTTTAGTATAATTTTATGTACAGAAATTTTAACATTCTAATTTGCAGTCCTTTCTCTTTCATTGTACTTGCATATTAAAGCAGTGGTACCTCAGGTTATTAAAGGTAAATTTGGTATTTATGTAAAATCTTTAATAATTCTTACTAGTTAAGAAAATCAGTGGACATTTACAAGAAAAACACTTACGTGATGCACCATCAGTCCTGAATTTTGTGGTTGTAATGAGAAAGTAATTAATATGTGTTCTATCTACAGATTTGCAATGAAATATAATGGACAAAATATCATCTTTGGCAAGATTGAGAGAAATATAACTTGCAGTCTCAGTAGTCCAAGTGGTGTTACTAATCCTGATCTCATGTCCCTAGCTGCTACAAATATGCATGCAATGCCAAGACTAAGGATCCGAGATAAGGGAATACACTTGGTTGAACATGCAGATTCCTGTGTCTTCCAACAAGAAAAGGAAAGTGATCTAAAATCTTCCATCAACTTGGGAGGGTCATGTCACAATATTCTTGATCATGAGAATTGTGACAAAGAAAAGAGTGCTGAAACTAGGGCAGGTGATTTAGTGAATCATGGTGTCAGTGGCGCCATTGCAAAGGATGAACAAGATACTTCAGATGCTATGCTTTCCTCACATGCTACGCTTTCTTTCAGAGCAGAGGCAAACTCATTTATCGCTTCTTTGAATGATCAGGAAAATATTATGATGAATTCCTCAATGTTTTATGAAGATACTGACATAAGTGAAAAGAGCCACACAGTTTACCAAAATGATGCACAGAGAGATTGTTCTTTTCATCAAGATTCAGATAAAGAAGCACAGTATTCTCATGATGGATCAAAATCTTCAGATGATATTTTGGCTGAAATTGGTGGAAGAGAATTGAAAACTGTTGGGAAAAACATTTCTAGCAATGCTGCACTAGGAAGGTTGGATGCACCGGAGTCCAGACAAGCAGAGCAGGCGCATCCACAGCAAGAGTTGACTGTTTTGAAAAACCCTAGCACTCAAGCTTTTGGTTCTGAGGTTGAAAATATCGAGTCAAAGACACTGAACATTGAATTTTCTGTATTAGCTTCCAGAGTTAATGAACAAAGCCAAAAGCAGAAAGGCCAAAAGAAGCAGAAAAACAAAGTGCAAACTGAAACCAAGCCTTTGAAAGGAACTGCTGCAGTTCTTGGGTCTGCGCATAGGTATATGTCCATTTTCCTTTCATTGAACTGGAAGTGTGTAGGACCAGTCATCTAATTTTTTTTTTGTATGGTTGTTTTGGTTCCATTTATACTGCATTTTCCTGAAGTATTATTTACTTGAAAATCATAGTGTAGTTGAAATGCAAGTGACATACTGGGACGAAGGTGGCATGAGAGTGTTAGAAGTTTTTTGCTTCTATAATTAAATAAATTAAAGATTCCTTTAAACTCTATTAATTGGAAAAATTATGTACATGATTTAATACAAAAAAATGTGGGCCACCACTACAGCCTCCTTTGTTAGAGCCAAAATCTCAAAAGATGTGGTTGGCTTAAGCCAGAACACCCCTCATCATGAAGTCTCAGTCATAGACATATGAAACATAAAAACATAGGGCCAACAGCCAACACAGATAACTAACCTATGATCCAACCAGCTGTAGGAGGAGGATGGTCATAGTCATCTGGGGCTTGACCCTTCTAGTCATCAGAGAATCAACATCTAGAAGCATGGTGTCCCATCCATCAGTTGGTGGCTTTGGGGGCTTGGGCCCCCCTCCAAGATAGTGTGTAATGTTCCAATCTAGGAAAAACAGTGATATGCAAAGAAAAAAATAAATGCAACACCAGAAAATTTAAACATTTAGTGAACACCCATGTAAAGTCCAGAAATGATAACCAACTGAGCCATTTTATTAAGCAATTGGAGTAATAGTACAATAGTGTGGAAGGAGTGCACCTGGGCTTTCCTCAATGGCAAGCGTGACAAAACTCAAGTGATAAAATGACAAGCCCAGATGATAGAATCAACTGCTCCAATGATGCCCTGCGCTACCCCAAAAAAGTGCACTGTCTATTGGAAAGAAGCTGCTAGAAACCCCACCTCCTGTGCTCAGAAAATTCCACAAAATTAACCCCAAGTTCCTCACACAATGTGAAAATTTCTGAATGTTACTAATGCAGAAATCTACTGTTAGATTTGGTTATGCTTCTCCTACTTAATTAAGTTATTAAGCTGAAAATTCAGATTAATATCGAAGAAAACACATAACAAACTTTCACCAATTCAGATCTAGAAAAAGTACATGCACACATAGACAAAGTGACACAAGGATTTTCTGGACAATAGTCCCTAGAAAAACCCAATGCGGGAAAACCGGTTTGCTGGCTGCTGGAGGTTTTTATTATTAAGAGTTTTTTGAATACAGCGAATCTGGGTTCCAGATCTGGAAAGCCCGACAGAGAAAATATAGATTTGCAGCTAACCTGCCTGTTCTGAAGCCAAAATATTGACTGATCCACACTCTCAAATGGGATTTACAGGACTCAACTAGATCTTGGCCCTAGAAACCCTAGCGCTACCCTTGAAACCCCTGTGTCAGCCTCTGCAACCTCTACGCCCCTCTGCGCTGGCCTGGAGAGGGTTGTGTAACCCCAGAATGGGTGACATAGACCCTACGCTGCCCTGGAGGGTCTTTGCGTAACCCTTGAGGGTCTCCTGGTATTTACTGATCCACACTCTCAAATGGGATTTACAGGACTCAGCCAGATCTTGGCCCTAGAAACCCTAGCGCTACCCTTGAAGCCCCTGCGTCAGCCTTTGCAACCTCTACGCCCCTTTGTGCTAGCCTGGAGAGGACTGTGTAACCCCAGAATGGGTGACACAGACCCTACGCTACCCTTGAGGGTCTCTGCATAACCCTTAAGGGTCTCCTGCTGCCTAACGCTGCCCTGGGAGAGAATGCGTAGCTAAAGCCGCCGCTGCGCTGCGTAGCTGCTGCCCTCTCTGTTGCTGCTGCTCCTACTTCTCTGTGTTGCCTCTGGAAGCTGCTCTCTGCCTCTTGCTGATTCTAGGCATTGGGATGAGACCATCCCCTTTGCCTAAACTCCCCTCTCTACAGCTGAAACACTTTTGAGAATTCTTAGCAAACCCCGCCCTAGAATCTCTGCTTAGCTTCAGTGCTCTGTCTTTGTATATCTTTACAAATGACCCGAAGCCTTTCTTTTATACTTTTCTCGTTGGGAAACCAACGACCATGATCTAATCTTGAATCGATGGCTAAGATTAAATGAAAGCTTGATCCGTGTGACTTAAGACAATTTCATCACATGTTTAATTTAATTAACTTTAATTATTTAATTTTCCTAAGTTTAGACTTAGGAAATACACTAAAATAATTAATTAATTAAATATCTCCCAAACCAGATGAAATTTCCCAAATCCCTTCTTGGGTCTTATAGATTAGGTGTACTCTAGTCCCTCCACAATTTTTGGGAGCTAGAGCACATCCGATGCTACCCCAATACACAAAATCTAAACAAAAAAAACCCACCAAAACCTAGAAAGGGTTTGTTCTGGTTTTGACCCCTGAAATTCGACCCCCAAATACCACGTCCTCCTTCGGATGTTGGAAATTATGGCCTGCCTGCAACTCCATTGAAATCCCTCCAAATCACTCCAAAAAGGCTGATTTACACTCCCACAAGGTTCTCCTTATTTCTCCCAGCAAACTCCCCTCCACAACTTGTCCCACAAGCTCCCACGTGTGCCTAGTGAGAGGCTCCTGTGATGGCCCTAGATGTTGCAATTCGTGCTGCCTTCAAGCAGCCATTGTGAAAATTCCTACACTGGAATCCTATTGCAACAACTGGAAAATATTCACCTAATTGTTAACTTTTACTCAACAATTTATTTGCAGTATCTACGACAAACATTGAATACATCACACTGCAACCTTCACTTAAATAAATTGTGGAAATTAAATGCAGAATTAAAATCTAAGTAAGAAAATAATAACACACACGACACCGTTATTTTTGGACCAAGTCCCCGGAAAAAACCAATGCGGGAAAACCGATGCAGCAACTGAGGGTTTGATATTATTAAGTAGTAATTTCCGAGTACAATTCTTCGGATGCCCTCACTGGCAATCCTATATAGAGATCTAACTGAACAAAAAGCTGGTGAGATGATCTCACCTTGTCATTGGAAGATCTGACACTGATCTGCGCTGGAGATGATCCTCTGCGTTGTCTCTGCGCATTACTGCGTCACTCCTACGCAGTTACCGCGTCACTGTTGCTGGGACTATGCTGCACCTCCTTTGATCTCTCTGCTAGCTAGAAACTTTAGCCCTCTGGCCTCCAGGTCTCACACCCCGACTCCGACATTGGATCTTGACTGTTCCCTAGCAGAAATACGGACTCCCTCTGAAGCTCTGCACTGCCACTGCGCTACCTCTGCGTGGCATTGTGAAAATTCTACTGCAGTGTATTGGTTTATTTCCTCCTACTTGATTTAATTTATACAAGTTATTTTCATAAATTAGATTCAGAAAATATCGAAAATAAACACAACTACAGCCTACACATGCAGATCATTTACTGAATAATTCACTCATGCAACAAAGTGACACAAATTTTTGGACATAAGTCCCCGGAAAAACCCAAAGCGGGAAATTGGTTCTGCAGATATGAGGGTTTTATTATTAAGTAGTTCTGAGTACAACAAATCTAGGTTCCAACCTTGGAAAACCCGATAGAGAATAAAAGATATAAAATCTACAACTAACCTGAAGATCTAATACCAAATATCTGACTGATCCACACCCTCAAACGGGATTTACAGGACTCAGCCCGGATCTGACCCTAGAAGCCCTCAACGCTGCCCTTGAAGCCTCAGTGTCAACCCTGCTAACCTCAAATGCCGCTGCACTGCACCAGAAGGGACTGCGTCACCCCTGGAAGGGTCTCACAGCCTCACGCTGGCCCTAAAAGCCCCTCTGCGTGATTTCTGAAGCCTCCTAGTGCCTCTGCGCTGTCCTGCGTAGCGGCTGCATAGCACCTGCGTAGCTGCTTCTCTGCTTCTCTACGATGTCCTTGAGCTGCTCCTCTTGCCTCTTGCTGTCTCTTGGCTCTTGGAATTAGATCATTCCCTCAGCCAATACTACCCCTCACTGCAGGAAATTCCACTGGAAATTCTTAGCAAACCTGCCCTAGAATTCCAGATCTATTCCTCAGTTCTACATAAATTGTGTCTTCAACTGACCCTTAAGCCTTTCTCTTATACTTTTTCGTTGAACTCTCAACGACCGAGATTAAATCATCCATCAACAGCTGAGATTAAAAGACTGCTTGATCCATGTGCCTTAAGACAATTTCAACACATGTGTTAATTAATTCACTTTAATTATTTTATTTTCCTAAGTTAGACTTAGGAAATCCATTAAAAATAATTAATTATTTGAATAACTTCAACACAACTTGAAATTTCTTAAATCCATTTATGGGTCTTGTAGATCAGGTGTATTCTAGTCCCTCTGCAAAATTTGAGAGCTAGAGCACAACTGATGCTACCCCAAATACACAAAATCTCAACACTCCCTCTTACCATCAGAAGTGTGCTCTAGCAATGCATCACACCATGCATTACAAGATCTTGAGTACTTGGTTTTGTGCTGTTGATGTTTGGCTTGCTGCCCTCCATCCACTGCACTGCTGCTCCCTGTACTGCTGCCCATGCCACTGCCATTGACACTACCACATCTGTATTGCAGCTCCCTCTCAAATTGCTGCATCATGCTGCCCATAGCACTGCCAGTGCTAACTGATGCACTGCAACTCAGTTGCTGAGAAGTAAGCAACTGAAAGACCCTGCCCAACTATTTGACAGATAAGTCAAGTTGCCCTCCACCACTGAAGCTCCCTGGATGCTGAATCACACTGTCCCCTTGGAGACACTATCATGTTGCAACACTGCACTGCGTGAGCCCAAATTCTCTACGCTGCTGAAGTCCCATCAGCCTGTCTACGCTGCTGCCTCTATGCTGTTGTTGCCTCTGCATCACGCTGCTCACTTTTCAGCTCTACAACTCCCTCTTGCTCTTCAATGTGGTCATCTACAACCATCTCCCGACTCATCTCGCTACCGTCTTAAGGCTCCCGTAGCTCGTATGTGATCCAAGAGTAGGGCTGACTCAAGGATCCCGCCATCAAATATCGATACTCTATATATCCATGTCACCCCACCTCTTCTCTCGAGGTGCATGAGCACTCATGGCTGCATCATCATTAGAGCCATCTTCATTTGCTGCTGCAGCCTTGGAATCAGAAGCTCCTTTGTTCTTCTTCTTAGGATAACTGCTGGCGAAATGACCAAGATCACCACAGTTAAAGCATCGGACCTTGGATAGGTCCTTCTTCTTCTTCCCTTGCTTCTTTTCCCTTGATGCAAGGGTTGCATCCTCCTCCTCTTCTTTCTTCACTCTGGCTGATCCACTTCCTCCACTGATACAATGTTTCTTGGTGATCCTCCTAATCTCCTCTTGGTGGAGAATATCCCACATATCTTCCCATGATGGTAACGCTGCCCTTCCCAGAATGCTCTGGACAAATGTTTCCCATTCTTTAGAGACAACATTCAAGGCTGTCCTCACTAGGAGCCCTTCATCTGGAGTAGTACCCATGCCAATCACCTGGTCACAGATAGCTTGGAGTCTGAAGAGAAATGGATTTATCTCTTCACCCTTCACCATTTGGAACATCCGCATTTGATTCTCAAGAAGCATTCTTCTTTGCACAAAGCCTCCTTGTTACATCACCTCCAAAGCCTTCCACATAGCATTTGCTGTTTTCTTATTAGCAATATGCAGAATCACGTGGTCCTTGACTTCGTCTATGATCAACTGCTTTGTCCGTGCTTGATTTTCTTCATACTTCTTGAGTGGATCTGCATCAGTTGGTACAACAAGTGTCTGCTCTGCATGATCTTTGTGACCATACTCATCCAGAACTGAGAGGATTTTATCCTTCCAGATGACATAGTTGGACATGCCATCCAATCTGTCTTGATCCCTCAGTCCATATCGAGTCATATTTGCTCAGATCTGAATAAACTGACTTCCCTCCTGGAGGTCTTCAACCAAATTTCAAATGGACAGTATTCTCCGATCCTCCTGATTGAATCTCAGATCTATTTGGCTTAGATCTGCTGAATCACTGTCTTTCTCTCGCCTCTGTTGCCTTAGCTAGGCACAATTCTGCACCGGAAAAATCTCTACCCCACCAGCACTGCTGAAGATCTGAAGCACTGCTTCCAGAACTTGGCTGAATTCTTTTGCAACAAGAGAAGTGACTGGACAACTTCTTCCTGGCTGGGCCAATGCAGTCCCAGCATGGCTCAGAAGTGGACTGCGTAACCCCAGACTGGGTGACGCAGTCCTTACGCTGCCCTCGGAAGGGTCTGGGTAAGCCCAGAGGCCTTATGTAGCTTCAACACTGTCTCCTCGATCTGCTTTCCCTTGCTGTCAAGATGCCCTTTCGGGATCTGCTGCTTCTTCTGCCACCCTGCACTAAAAATATTTCTTTAGCCGATTTGCTGGAGATTCAGCTTGATTTGCTATCGCTATGATACCATGTGAAAATTATACTGCCGTGTATTGGTTTATTTCGTCCTACTTGATTTAATTTATACAAGTTACTTTCAAAAATTAGATTCAGAAAATACCGAAAATAAACACAACTACATCCTACACATGCAGATCATTTACTGAATATTTCACTCATGCAACAAAGTGACACATGGATTTTTGGACATAAGTCCTCGGAAAAACCCAAAGCGGGAAAACTGGTTCAGCAGATATGAGGGTTTTATTATTAAGTAGTTCTGAGTACAGCAAATCTGGGTTCCAACCTTGGAAAAGCCGATAGAGAATAAAAGATATAAAATCTGTAGCTAGCCTAAAGATCTAATGCCAAATATCTGACTGATCCACACCCTCAAACAGGATTTACAGGACTCAGCCCGAATCTGACCCTAGAAACCCTCAACGCTGCCCCTGAAGCCTCAGCGTCAGCCCTGCTAGCTTCAAATGCTATTGCGCTACACCAGAAGGGACTGCGTCACCCCTGGAAGGGTCTCACAGCCTCACGCTGGCCCGAAAAACCCCTTTGTGTGATTTTTGAAGCCTCCAAGTGCCTCTACGCTGTCCTGCGTAGCTGCTGCTCTGCTTCTATGCGCTGTCCTTGAGCTGCTCCTCTTGCCTCTTGGTGTCTCTTGGCTCTTGGAATCAGATCATTCCCTCAACCAATACTACCGCTCACTGTAGGAAATTCCACTAGAAATTCTTAGCAAACCCGCCTTAGAATTCCAGCTCTATTCCTCAGTTCTACAGAAATTGTGTGTCTTCAACTGACCCTCAAGCCTTTCTCTTATACTTTTTCGTTGAACTCTTCAACGACCGAGATTAAATCATCCATCAACGGCTAAGATTAAAGACTGCTTGATCCATGTGACTTAAGACAATTTCAACACGTGTTAATTAATTCACTTTAATTATTTTATTTTCCTAAGTTAGACTTAGGAAATCCATTAAAAATAATTAATTATTTGAATAACTTCAACACAACTTGAAATTTCTTAGATCTATTTCTGGGTCTTGTAGATTAGGTGTATTCTAGTCCCTCCACAAAATTTGGGTGCTAGAGCACAACTGATGGTACCCCAAATACACAAAATCTCAACAGGCACTGCGCTTCCTCTCTGGACTACTCTCTGCCCTCTATGCCTTGCACTCTCCAGATCAGGAAAATCTCCAACCGGAAAATTATCTCTGCTCCTCTCTACAAGAATCAACTCGATCGTTCTTCTCTACTACTGAGCACTGCTCACTTGAGAAATTCGATCTCTAGACTCTCTTGGTGTGTTTTTCCAAATGCCCATCGAAGTCCTTATAATCTTCTCATTGAGACTTCCACGACCAAGATTAAATCGCTAATCAACGACTAAGATTAAATTGACTTGATATCTGTCTTTTTCTAGAAGATTCACACCTTGTTTTATTAATATGCTTTAATTATTTTAATTCCCTAAGTTTAGACTTAGGCTCCCATTAAAAATAATTAATTATTTTAATAAAACACAATCCGGGTGGAATTTCCCAAAATGCTTTCTATGTTCTTTGGAATACACGTGTCTAAGCCTCCTTGCAAATTTTGAGACTTAGAGCACAATCGATGCTACCAGAAATTAACAACCATCTCTTGCTCTCAAATTCGTCCCAAAGGATGATATCCCACTGAAGCTTCTATACCAAAATTCTTCCGGAAATTGCTACCCAGAAGACCCCTGAAATGACTCCAATGTATTCCCTTCCTGTGTCCTCCTGAAATATGCACTAGCTAAGTAGATGGCTAAGTGATAAGCTCTGAATCCCCTCCAACTCGCCTCCAAATTGGTATTCTTGACCTCCCTAAGGTGGCACTCGAAGTCCCCCGAAGAAAGGGTGAGTTCTCTACTTGTAAAACTCGGTGCTAAACAACAAGTGACTCGGCTAAGCATCTTGAGCAACTAGAGTGAGTTCAACTGGAAAAATACCCCCGAATGAGGCTAAGCCTCTCCTATCTATAATTCATGTGCCTCCTTTTCTCACGTGGGCCCCTCCATCTAGCTCTTCGACCTCTCTCCTTGGCTATTCAAACTCCTCCCTTAGGCAAGTGCATTTTCCCCTCATGCGTGTGGCCCCCACGCTCCACCAACAAAATATTACGACCTCCCTTTTTCCTCCTAAGTCTTTTCCCAAAATTTTGTGGGTCCCATGGTCTCCAAAATGTCAAAATTGTAGAAAATAAACTTGTGACAAATTAATTTAGGAAGGGACATTACAACTCTCCAATACCAAATGTTGCTTGTCCCCAAGCAATTTCAGTGTTGGATGCTCAAGTATGTGTTCACCTTCCCTGGTGGCATCCTCATTCGGTAAGCTCCTCCAACGTACCAAATACTCCCTGATAGTTTTGCTCCGCAGATTCCTCTCCCTAGTCTCTAGAATGGCTTCTGACTCCAGAACCAGATGCCCCTCATCATCAAGTGGAGGCAACTCCATAACTGTTGTCACCTGCTGCCACAACACCTTCTTGAGGCATGGAGCATGAAATATGTTGTGGGTTTTGCTCCCTGGGCAAAGTTCCAACTCATAGGCTGGGCAAAGTTCCAACTCATAGGCCACCTCCCCATCTCTCCTGATCACCCTGTACTGTGAAATTTTCAATCTGAAAACGATACGGTTGCAGTGATAGATTTATTCCTCCTACTTATTTCAATAAGTTATTTTTCAGAAATTTTCTGGCAAATATCGAAATAAATACTACTGCAACATTCAAAAATATTTATGCAGAGAAATTGTAACGACCCATTCCCAAGTATATACAAAACGATATTAGCATGTGAACGATATAGGCATGTGATAGCTACACCTGCCTATACCGCCCACATCGCACTAGTACACCTAACTACTAATATCAAGCTTACCTAAGTTAAAAATTAATGATAAGGTTTCAGACTAAAATTCATATGGGTTTAGCATAAAGTATATAAAAATGATTAATGAAAAGAAAAGAAAATTTTAAATAATTAAAATACATACATATACTCAAAGTTGAGTTAAATATTATAACATAAGCCTTAATCTTAAATATCCTTCAAAGTCAAGCCGTATACTTCTTAACAGATTAAATAAACATAAAGATCACACCTCCTCTTTAATGCCACTGACATCTCCTTAAATGCTAATCGTACCATCCTTTAAAGAAGACCTTATCTAGATGGAGAAGAGGCGGTGAGGAGGTTGAATGGCGGTGGGGGAAAATTTATATAAGGAGGTTTTGGGGGGGGTGAGAGGGAGATTGAATGGTCAGATTTAACTGTTTGAGGAGGAGTCTCTGGTTCTTGGAAATCTGGGCACGGGGGCAGAGGAGACATCCTCTGGGTCTGGGATTGTTCCCGGATTTGGCTGGGAGGATTGGATTGTCCCGGTAATCTGTCCTGTTCATGACAGCATCAGCATCACGGGAGGAGAGCTATCATCACAATCCTCAAAATCATCAATTGCGTTCCAGGTATTTCTTTTAGGTATAGAATGGTTTCTCCATTTAATTTCACTACAAATTTCATTGAAATACATCACTGCTGAATATATTCTGTCTGCAATTAAATCTCTGTGTGTGGAACTTTACATTTCATTGAAATACGTTACTGCTGGATATACACTTAGATTAATATGTGTCTGAAATGCAATTTCTGTACTTTGATTAATATTTTCCTGAAATGAAATTTCTGTATGTTAAGGAACCTTACACTTGGTATCGGAGCGATGTTCAAACTCTCGGACCTGTTAAAACCGATTTTAAATCTGTTTGAGTCTTGTGCTAAAACCTATTTGTGATAATTGAAACATTAGTATAAAACTCTATAGGTTTCAAGTTTCTCCGTCTTGAGAAATCTTTCTGAATCTACTTGGCCAAGTAAAGTTGTCTATTAGATCACTGGTTTGGACTTTGAAAATATCACTGCAGTCCAGTCTTGTTTCGCTATCATTCTAAAGCAGTTGAAGTTACATCTAGTGTGTATCAGCAGTAAGAATTTTTATTGTCATTATTGAAGAAGCCTGAGGTTCATTGTTAAGGTAAGGTTGGGAATGACAAGCCCTAAGCAGGGATCCGAAAGCGGAAATTGATGAAGCTTCCACGTGTGCTTCTTTGAGGTCATACAAAACCATTTCCGGAAATAATTCAAGCCTACTCCGGAAACGTCCTGAACTCTGAGGGCATATTCACGGACATTATTCAAGCATTAAGTTTCATGGATTGATTCATGACTTCTGTGGGCCTTAACTCATAGACAGACCTAAGCAACAACTCCATCAATTGGCATGCATACTCATTAATAGATCTATGCTCTATCTGTAATATCCTCTAAAATTTCTTGAAGGCAACCTTAAGAAGTTTGGATCTTATTTGGTTTCCCTGTATGACTGAGACAATTTAAAAGGTATGCTAGATAGTTACACAAACCACATATCTGAGCCACAAGATATATCCTCAAGGCACAAGTCAGGTCAAAAGGTTGTTGAATGATTGACTGAGAAACATTATGGAGTATGGAGTATAATTACGGAATGTGGTTGTAATTCTTGCTGCATATCATTTTTCTTGAAGTTAAGAATGATCCATTAGACTGAGCATTATTGAGTTTCCTATCGTTAAGGTACAGGGGATCTCTTTTCAGAATTATTAAGATAATATCAATGGATTGTTAATTGATTCTGGATTCTAAACCGTTTAAGTAAGATCTTAAGTTCATGACCAAAGTAGTTCACTTGTCAATCCAACTTTTATTCCTATAATCGTCATTTACATTCCTATAAAAAAATATAATATAAAAATGCAATTACTCAGGTGGAAGTGTAATATAATATTCATTGCAGAGTAAACAGAGTTGCTTACTCTGATATCACACCTAGAGTATAAATTAGTAGCACCACTGGAATTGTAAAAAAAAAAAAAAAAATCATCTTACCATAAGTTACAATAAATCTTATCGTACTTCTGCCAATTGAATGAATCCAACCGGCATATGAATATGACTTGTTCCGTAACCAAGCCTCTGTAAGTTTCAATTCCAGGCCCTAAATCGATAGGTGAGCCTAACGCTTCACTATTCCCAGCCCAAATTATTTAAAAAAAAAAAAAAACAAAAAAACAAAAAACAACAACAACTTCTTTAACAATCTAAACTGAGAAATTGCTGGAATTCATTCATTTCCTTCATTGCCAATAATTACAAAAATTCAGCCAAAGTGAATATATTGAGGCCAAATAGTACAGGGTTTTGTAAGCAAAACCCGTTGTAAATGAGATTATCACTGCTGTTGTAAATGAGACTATCACTGCTAAATTTTCTGAATATACGCATCCTGAGGAAAAGTCGAGGGAATGTAGGCTCGTTGATGCTGCCATTCCCAATTCAAATTTTCAAATGTTGATTTGTTTCTAGATAGCACTACTAAGTAGCACCATCCTGTGAGCAGTAGAACATAATATATCTGCTTCCTTTTCCTTCCTATACATCAATTGTAACCTGAAACGAAAAGATTCGTTAATAGAAGTTTGGGTCTAAGAATTTCCACGGAGGACCAGCCGTCAAGAATCTATCTTTACATAGGAAGATGACTGCAAACAGTCTAGATCAAAGACCAATTCAGAATATTGCCTGTAAAATGCCTCTGAATGATAAGCATACCTCCAGGGATAGGAAAATAAGAAACCAGACTAACCGACTATCCTTTAAAGACTTGGAACGACAATCTGCCTGAGAAAAGTTAATGTGAATCCATGAGGTATAAATAAGAAATCAGCGTGGACCTTGAACTACCATCTGGGTTACGCTGGAATATTGGTACGCTTGGCACCGAGGCAATTTTATTTCAGTGCGTGTTGTTCCTTAAGGTAAGGACGTGGTTTTCGGTAGAATTACTATGAGGTGTCGCCGTTGGGTTATGGCATAGAATGAGTTTTTACGTATGTACTTTTATATAAATGATAAGACCAGAGATTAATCTATATCTATTAAGTTAATGCTGATTGTTAGATATTAATAGATTATTCTAGGTTGCGGGCGACGACATAGACCCTGTCGATGGTAATTACGGAGAAAAGCCTTTGCAGCTTGGCAGGAATTGGCGGACCTATGACGTGGCTCCAAGAATCCGGTTTTGCATCATAGAAATTTAATTTAGAATTGCTGTGGTCGGAAATGATGAAAAGGCGGTTGTCGAGCACAACTCGGGCAAGCTGGGAGTGTAAACCGGTTTTAAAACGGCTGTTTTCAACCTCCTTGTGGCCACGTCCGGCACACAACCAACCACCGCCATTACCACTCCCATCCAATCGGACAAGCAGATGGGATGTGCGTAAGCCGCAAGTGGCACCCAAGCCGTAAAAGTTTGCAAGTGTGGTGATGAGAACACGTGACCTCCGAGTTACAAGTGCAACACTTTACCGAGCCGTAACAGTTTGTCGTGGTGTTTTCTAAAGTCATTTGTCCACAGACCACGTGTTTCGGGTATCCTTGAACGACAATTAATTGTAAATACACAAATGAAGTTCCCAAATTATCCAGTCCGCAATCACCGATCATGCTCTCATACTCTTGATAAACTTATGGGGTTATAGTGAGACACAAACGAGGAAAACTGATATTAATATGTCTAAAGGTTATTAAGATTACAATAGGTATTTAAGACTATCAATAATATATATATATATATATATATATATATTGATTATTAATTTATTAATGGGATTAAAAAAAAAAAAATTATATATTTTAGGATACATATAATAAATAATAAAATTTGTGATGAAATGTCTTGGGTTTAATATTTTAGTGGCCTAGTAGGTAAATAAGGAAGTAATTTATGTGTAAATTTTAATTTGATAAGAGAGGATATAGGTTTTTAGTTGTTTAAAATGGCTTATTTTAAACTATTTTAAATTCATGTATAAATGGAATCAGTAAAATAGTAAATTCCAAATTCATATAGTTTGGTTAAAACTAATTATATTCATTACATCATTATCATGTTAGAGTCATAGCATGGTATTCCTTTTCTTTAATTAATATAAAAGAGAAATTAGCATGTGGGCTATAGAACCTATAAACATAATCAATGAATGGTAGTTGTAATCTAAGTGGTTAATAATTGTAAAACTTTATTTTATATGACTCTAAAAAAAAAAAAAAAAAAAAATGTGTCAAATATGGTAGGTTATAAACCTTATAGACTTAAATAGCCTAGCTGGTGATAAAGCTCATTAAGCTTGGTTCGATATGAGTATAAGCCTAATCGACTAGGATGTTGATAGGCATAAAGCTTCACCAACTATGAATACTATCAGGCCGAACAAGCACAGTACTCTTATCAGTACATCTATTATGGGAATTACGTACCCTTATTTCACCTGTTTGATTACTGTGAACCAATCTGATCAATGATGCTTATTCTGCTTACCTATGGGCTTATACATATATGTTAGTACTATTACTCCAAGTGTTCGAGTTTGTATAATGGTTAGATCTAATTCCATTGCTCATTGATATCATAGTATGGATTCCCTTTGACTTGTGTTCAGCTTTATAAGGATTATTAAGAGATCATCAGTGAGCTTTAGGGAATAAGCAATAATCTCCAAGTCCAGTGTATTCAATACTGGTGATTAATTCTCTTATCAATAACAAATGAGTAATATGAAACCTTTCGCGTATGTATCACTCTTTGGTTACCATTGTGTTTCCTCTAAGCTTACATAATAGAAACTAGCCTTATTTGGTTGAAATAGTAACGTCCATGAAGATTAAATATACCTCCAAGATCAGCTTTGTGACTAATTCATCCCATTGCTTGTAAACTAGTGGTAAGATATGGTAATAACTATGAATAGTCAAAAGATCATAGCTTACTTAGATCAACAAGCTAGAACAGTTACTCTTCTAAGCTAATCTGGTGTGACTCTTCTGTTTTCTTGAATACATGGAATCTGCTATATATTCACAGGATAATGATTAGGTCAAGATCGTATGATTAATAGAACTGGTATGAGCACGACAACCTATACAAGTATTGTCACTCTTATCTGAGCTAGTGATACTCGCGTAATCATCATTATGGAATTAATGCTAATCTAAAGACCTATTTCACCTTATAAGGTATATAGTAGAGTATAATCATTATGCAACATATGTAATGACGTTGATCACGTGCTATGTAACCAGAGCAGATCAAGTAAAATGATTACGATATGTGACATGTCTAGCTCGTACACGTAATAGGTAACGTAGAGAAAATCAAGTAGAATGTAAGGTGTAATAACAGTAGTGAAGTTTATACTGATATAAAAGTGTACGTACAGTATAGTGAATAGGTGAGAGTGCCATATCTAAGTGGTATAGGTGATTTCAAGTTTATTGCATAACTTACTCATACTAATCTGAGTGAATAGAGTTAATTAGGTGAATGCTTACTATTGAGATATCACTCTTTCCCCTGTAGTTTAGCCGATCTAAGCTCATGTAAGCTATAATAGTAACCTTGTTTGTTCTATGTATCACATTACTTGAATTACACTTGTACTTTCTGACTAATATTAGCCCAATCAACACTGTGCTTACTATCCTTATTGATTCACCATGCTTAAATAAATCGCTCGCTGGTTCAACATTATGGATACATGATTACTTAACTAGTGTTATAACTATACGGGCTTGCAATTAGCTTATCACATTAACTACTAGTACTTTTATTATAATGCTTGATTACGATATTCCCATTACTTTGATTAGTAGTATAAGCTTGTAGCATATTACTAGTACAATGGGTTTTCTCATTAGTATTACCTATTCTCTAAGCTTTGATCTGAATGAGTACCACCATCTCATTTAACAATAAGGATACAAGCTCATGTAATAGAATAGTGGTGACTCTATCCTCTTAATGACCTTAGTACTACCTATCTCTACCATTGACCGAGTTCCATATCGTAGATTGACTGTACGAATCTATGCATATAGATGAGGTAAAGGAACATTCACAGTGCTCATATAGGAGTAATTAGGCATATATGGATACTAAGTGCATAGTAATTATGATTTCATGGGATTTTCTCATAATAGAGCTTATCATAACAGTGTAATGGGTTTACTACTACAGATATGAGTGATAAGATTGGGATAACATAAATCATTATGAGATTAATTGTGTTCCATATCTATGGGAACACAAGGGAAGCGATAGGAAGGATACTCACAAATGGCACTCATTATCTAAAATACCGGTATTCTAATAACATACGTATCTGCTTATTACTAGTACAATAACTGTGATCTACTTGACTATTAATTACAGCTGTGATTATAACAATGGTTATAATTAATAAGTATCCATAATAAATACTGATCCATAAGCTTAAGTAACACATGTATTTGGTAATAACGAGGAATGTATAACCATAATCAGAGTGAGTGCAATATATGGGTGACAGTGAACCGTATGATCTTGATAGCTTACTAAGTGTAATACCATATCTATTTGGATTAGAGCTTACATATAAAAGCATGGTTTTGAGTGCTCTAAGTGATTCCGTAATAAACCTGTATCATATATGTACTGAGCTCGTGTATCTCGTGTTCATTTACTAATATATCATTACCTATAAGCAAGTTTTATAATAGAGAAGGTGGTAGTGACGCATATTATGCCTAAGATATCACCCTATCTAAGTAGTTAAGCTACTCACAGGTCATAACCTCATATCTGCTAGCTTAGTCTGTCTGTATAAGGTTCCAATCATAACCTAACATGTAGTTGATCTGTGTGTTTCCACATCAATAAGCTCGTACATGTATCTGCTTCGACACATTACGTTATTTCCATCACTATTAGTAACACCGATACCATTCACTAGTTAAGCAAGGATAAGGATAGAAGTAGTGGCAATCAGAGGCTTGATAAAGGTTGAATCCTATCTGATATAACATCTACTCGTATATAAGAGAGACCTTCTTGCTTCACCTATTTCACATGGAATACTTATTATGGAAATAGCCATACTGGACCAATAGTGATACTCAGGCTTGTTATAAGATTCTAGTAGTCCACATGTTCGTAAGATCAGTATTATATAAGCTATACTATTCAATGGATTCACACTGGTTAACCTTTTATAACGATAATAAAAGCTCTTTAGTATAGAGGTTCATCTCTCACTATGTTTACATAACAAACAGGATAGTGTTGTACGAATATGGAGTTAAGGGTAAAGGTTCCATATTCTTTATTAACATATCACTATCTTCACTGATTCCCATCGATTTTATTAACTAGGAAGAGTATGACACAATCAATTATTTTGCCTAACTTACAGTTTTGTAATCGTAATTACACTGCTTTCTGGTCATGTATACAGAGTGGTCATAGCTTATCCATGAAGTTGAAAACTTTATTTTTAATTATCTCGTAAGAAAGAATTTTACTCAGTGGTACATGGATACCCATAAAGATAGAATGCCACTTCACTTTAGTGACACGGGATATATGCTGTTTGTTTAAAAATTTACTGGTGCATGGACACCGATATGCAATATGTCATTTAAATTAACAGTGCAAGAATGTGAAGTCATAGATTAGACATTATAGCTGAAATTACCTATCAATTTATTTCATTGCATTTCAAATATGATTCAAGGAAAGGGAAATAAAAGAATAACTACATTTTGAATATGAAAAGTGAAATATATGGGTATATAGATTGAAATGGACAAAGCAAATGCATCATAAATAGAACATGAATGAACTAAACAGAAGCAGCATCTGAAAAGAGAAATTTTATTGAACATATTAATACCTACGTGAACAAATTTTCTTTTTATATACAAGTTCTAGGATTGATATCATACATGTCAAAGTATTTTGAATGTATAAAGGTTGTTATATGGGTAACAATTGGTTATGAACAATATAGATGCATATGCTGTAATATGTGTACGAGTGTTTACATTGCAGATTATGTACCAGTAAGTATCATGCAGAAAAACAGATTACCGGAACAATCTACGTGATGACAGATTTCCAAGAACAGTTGAGACTCTCCGAGATCCCACGATAGGGTGTTGACCCTGGTCCTACTGGGAGGAGTGGAGGTGTTGCCCACTGTTTATCCTCCAATACCTGGAGTCATGGGAGGACTGTGCGAGTCACGCTTCTCTAGACGTGTGATGATGACTGCCGGATGCCTACAAGCATGTCAGGTCAAGGTAATTGACACTGATATCATTTGAGGTCTATGAATGGATCAGTAAAACTGATGCCATGGCATATTCCTGTAGAGGACGGATAGGATGGAAGTGGAAGAGATTAGGAAGGATAGGATGATTTTAGAATAGTTTGGAGGTTCGGTGAAGATGGGAAGTAACACTTAAATTACAGATACATACTTATTTAAACGAAAATTCAATCTTAAAATACATACATTCTACAATCACTCTAATCTCTAAAAACACAATATTGATATGAGTATATAAAACCATAAACTTCGGGACGAAGTTTTCTGAAGGGAGGAAGTATGTAACGACCCATTCTCAAGTATATACAAAACGATATTAGCATGTGAACGATATAGGCATGTGATAGCTACACCTGCCTATACCGCCCACATCGCACTAGTACACCTAACTACTAATATCAAGCTTACCTAAGTTAAAAATTAATGATAAGGTTTCAGACTAAAATTCATATGGGTTTAGCATAAAGTATATAAAAATGATTAATGAAAAGAAAATAAAATTTTAAATAATTAAAATACATACATATACTCAAAGTTGAGTTAAATATTATAACATAAGCCTTCATCTTAAATATCCTTCAAAGTCAAGCCGTATACTTCTTAACGGATTAAATAAACATAAAGATCACACTTCCTCTTTAATGCCACTGACATCTCCTTAAATGCTAATCGTACCATCCTTTAAAGAAGACCTTATCTAGATGGAGAAGAGGCGGTGAGGAGGTTGAATGGCGGTGGGGGAAAATTTATATAAGGAGGTTTTGAGGGAAAGAAAAAGGGGGGCGGTGAAAGGGAGATTGAATGGTAAGATTTAACTGTTTGAGGAGGAGTCTCTGGTTCTTGGAAATCTGGGCACGGGGGCAGAGGAGACATCCTCTGGGTCTGGGATTGTTCCCGGATTTGGCTGGGAGGATTGGATTGTCCCGGTAATCTGTCCTGTTCACGACAGCATCAGCATCACAGGAGGAGAGCTATCATCACAATCCTCAAAATCATCAATTGCGTTCCAGGTATTTCTTTTAGGTATAGAATGGTTTCTCCATTTAATTTCACTACAAATTTCATTGAAATACATCACTGCTGAATATATTCTGTCTGCAATTAAATCTCTGTGTGTGGAACTTTACATTTCATTGAAATACGTTACTGCTGGATATACACTTAGATTAATATGTGTCTGAAATGCAATTTCTGTACTTTGATTAATATTTGCCTGAAATGAAATTTCTGTATGTTAAGGAACCTTACAGAAATGAATAGTAAGGGACATAAGCACAAGAATCAATCACATGTACACAATTATTTTTGGACAATTGTCCTCGAAAAAACCCAATGCGGGAAAACCGGTGCAACAGATGAGCGTTTTATTAATTCTTCAGCAAATGATTCCTTTACAAGGAAAAATACTGGCAGATAAAATCTGAAACACTTGAGATGGAATTCCCGGCTCCTTCCAACAAATCTCTAGCACCTTGATCAGCCTCTACTCTCTCCTGTGTCTGTCTGCGTGTTTCTCTGCGCAGTCCCAACGCTGCATTGCGTAAGTCTGCGTAGGCTCTGTGTGGGTTCTCTGCGTTACAGCCCAGAGCTGCCTCTAGTGGCCCATTGCTTCCCTCTGTCCCTGGCCTCAGTCACTTGTTGACTCCCTCCTCCTTCTGCTTTTGCAAAATCTCGCCCTGCAACCCTCCCACTGAAATCGAATTCTCTTACTTCAGAATCGATCTCCTTCAGGTACTGAGTGTATGCCCGACTTATTTTCCAAATGACCCTCAAGCCTTCTTTTATAATATTCTCGTTTGGATAATCAACGGTCCAGATTAGAAGTTTAATCAATGGCTAAGATTAAAACTTGACTTGATCTTTGTTTTCTAGAAGATTCACACTCTGATTTATTAATACCCTTTAATTATTTCATTTCCCTAAGTTTAGACTTACGGTCTTCATTAAAATAATTAATTATTTTAATAAGTCATGAACCGAGTGGAATTTCCACAAATGGTTTTTGGTTCTTTGGAATAATGTTGTCCAAGCCTCCTTGCAAAATTTGAGACTTGGAACACTTTTTGATGCTACAAAAATCAACACTCCCTCTTAGCGAGGAAGGTGTTCCAATAATATGCCTGTTGCATGCTGCTTTGCTTTTGAAGCACCCTCTGCGCTGCTGATCTCTGGACGTTGCCCCTTATTTGCTGTGTTGCTGTCCTTTGTACTGCTACCTTTGACACTGCCACTGTCACTGCTTTGTACTATAGCTCCCTTTGAATACTGATCCTATCCAGTCCTGCTACTGGAATTGATTCTTCATCGTCCCCATCTTCTCTCTGAAGTAGACAAACTTATTCTTCCCTAGAGCTTTTGTGAGAATGTCTGCCACCTGTTCTCCTGTTGGAGTGTATTGCAACTGAACAACTCCACGTTGTACACAGTCCCTGATGAAGTGACACTTGATATCAATATGCTTTGACCGATCATGAAACATAGGATTTTCAGAGAGCTTGATACAACTCGGATTATCGCATAATATACTGGTCGCTTCCATTTTCTCCTTGAGTAGGTTCACTAGCAGTTTTGGAAGCTATATGGCCTCACACGAAGCTGTGCTAGCTGCCATATACTCTGCTTCTGCTGAGCTAAGTGGTACAGACTTCTGTTTCCTGCTGCACCAGGGAGTCATTCCTGATCCTAGACTGAAACAATACCCACTGGTACTCTTTCGATCTTCTGAACTCCCAGCCCAATCTGCGTCTGTGAAACCACTCAACCTGACATCATTGTTACGGGTGTACTTAGATCCAAGCTCGATTGTTCCTTGAAGGTACTTGAGAACATGCTTGGCTGCTCCTCAATGAGCCCTCTTAGGTTCAACCATGAACTGACCGAGTGTATTTACAGCATAACAGATGTTTGGCCTTGTGTTTAACAGATACATCAGTGATCCTATGAGCTGCCTATATAACGTAGGATCAGCCTCATCATCTTCGGACTTGTCGATTTTCTTCCAGTTGGTGATCATTGGAGTTGTCATGGGTCTACAATCCTACATCGGAAATCTCTTCAGAATCTTTGTAGTGTATCTTCCTTGACCAAGAAAGATCTCCCCATTCTGCTGCCAAACTTCCAACCCCAGAAAATAGTGCATTCGTCCTAGATCCTTCATGTCAAATTCCTTAGCCAAATTCTTCTTGCAGTTTGTGATGAGCCTTGATGATCCTGTCAAGAATAGATCATCTACATACAAAACCAGTATCAGAGGCTCACTCCCCACTCTTAGATAGTAGCGATTGGGATCTGTGTCACTCTTGACGAATCCCATTTTCTGCAAGTAGCTATTAATTCGACCATACCAGGCTCTAGGAGCTTGCTTCAGTCCATACAATGCTTTATTCAGGAAGCACACGAGTCTTATGATCATGCGTCTCGAAGCCCTCTGCTTGTTTTATATGCACCTCTTCCTATATCACCCCGTTTAGGAATGCCGTCTTGACTTCCATCTGATGAATCTCCCATCCCATCTGTGCAGCAAGGGAAATCACGGATTTGATAGAGGTGTATCTGGCTATTGGGGCGAAGGTTTCTTCATAATCGATCCCTTCCTTTTTAGCGTATCCCTTAGCCACAAACCTGGCTTTAAATTTCTCGATGCTGCCATCTGCAGCATACTTGACCTTGTAGATCCACCTTGATCCTACAACTGATCTCTCCTGAGGTTTGGAGACCACTTCCCAAACATCATTCGTCATGATGGAACTGTACTCTTCCACCATTGCATCAACCCACACCTGATGCTGAGCTGCTTCCCGAAAAATGGAAGGTTATCTGACTTGAGCAACCAAGGCTTGATACCTCTCAGGCTGCTTACGCTGTCTCTTCTCATTTCGAGGGACTCCAACAAAGTTCTCTGCATCTTTCAGAATCTGTCGTAGTTCCCTGCTTGTTCTTCCACTGGTGGTGGGTGGATTTACTGGCTCTCCCTCTTGCAAATCCTCGGGAGATACGTCCCTTGGATATCCATGCCTTGGAGAGGCAACTGAATTTTCTACCGCTGGTTGTTGGGGCTGAACTAGAGGTACCTCCTCAGACTTCGTATCAGAAGGCAACTCTCGGGACCTTCTGAAGGCCTTCTCCTCCATGAATTTCACATCCCTCCACACTACGACTTTCCTGCTCTCAGGAATGTAGATGTGATATGCCTTTGCGTTATTGCTGTATCTTACCAGATACCCTTTTTCTGCAGTCATTTCCAACTTCTTCCTCTTCTTGCTGGGTACATGATAGTAAGCTGTACTGCCGAAGATCCTAAAGTGACTCACTTCAAGCTTACTGTCAGTGAAGACACTTTCCGGTGTGATCTTTCCCAATGCAGCGTGTTCTGAACATAGATAGTTGTAGTGCAAGCTTCAGCCCAGAGAAATTTGGGCATGTCTTGGTCATACAACATGGCCCTTGTTGTTTCGACAATAGTCCCGTTTTTCTTTTCTGCCACACCATTCTACTCCGAATTGTATGGAGCTGTCCACTCTCTTTTGATACCTTCTCTTGCGTAGAATCCAGTGAATTCCTTATCTATGTATTCTCCACCATTGTCTGATCGCAACACCTTGATCTGCTTTCTTGTCAGATTTTCTACCAGAGCCTTAAACTCTTTAAACTGACTGAAGACTTCATCCTTGGTCTTCAAAAAGTAGATCCAAGTTTTCCTGGAATGGTCATCAATGAAGGTGACGAAGTACTCGGCACCACTAAGAGCTCTAGTGGACATTGGTCCACAGATATCCGATTGTATCAAGTCCAATACACCCTTGGCCCTATTGTTGCTTCGCTGATACACTGCCTTATCATATGTTCCCAATACACACCCCTTGCAGACATCATCTCGTTTAGTGCTCAACACAGGAACTCCTGTGACAGTCTTATGGAGAATTTTTAACGCCACATGATGCAAATGTCCCATTCTTCTATGCCATAGCTCATTCAGGTCCGTTTCATCTGTGCTGCCGACCAGTGCCATTGGAGATTCAAGCTGCAACTTGTAAAGTTTGTTGCTTCTTACCCCAATCTGTGCCTTCTTCTTCCAACTGGGGTGTTTGACGTAGACCCTATTGCCAATAAAGTAGACGTCATAACCTCGGTTTTGAAGCTGAGACACTGAGAGAAGGCTCATCCCCAACCCGGGCACATGCAGTACATTAGTCACTAGTGGCTCGGATCTTATTTCCAGCCTCGGTTTGAAAAAACTACAGTACCTCTCCCAATACGAGTGCATTTGGCTTTATTACCCATGGTTATTTTAAAATTCATTTGCTCTTCTCAGTAGTCGGAAAAACATTCCCGTACTCTAGTCATGTGAGTAGAAGCTCCACTTTCAATATACCAGACATTAGAAGAAGCAATGCTTGATACACAAGCAAATTCTTCTTCAAGTCTGGATGCTAGAAGAGAGACATCGTGATCCATCTGTTCTATCATGCTTCTTTCCCTCCCTGGAGAACTGCGTAAACCCTTCTGCGCTGCTGCTGCAATGGTAGACTTCTGTTCACTACTCGATTCTCCGTTCCTATTACTCATCTCTGGCTCTGATACCATGTGAAATTTTCAATTTGAAAACTATACGGTTGCAGTGATATATTTATTCCTCCTACTACTTATTTCAATAAGTTATTTTTCAAAAATCTTCTGGCAAATATCGAAATAAATACTATTGCAACATTCACAAATATATATGCATAGAAATGAATAGTAAAGGACATAAGCACAAGAATCAATCAGATGTACATAGTTATTTTTAGACAATTGTCCCGGAAAAACCCAATGCGGGAAAATTGGTGCAACAAATGATGGTTTTATTAATTCTTCAGCAAAATGATTTCTTTACAAGGAAAAATACTAGCAGATAAAATTTGAAACACCTGAGATAGAATTCCCGGCTCCTTCCGACAAATCTCTGGCACCTTGATCAACCTCTACTCCCTCCTGTGTCTATCTGTGTGTTTCTCTGCGCAGTCCTAGCACTAGACTGCGTAAGTTTGCGTAGGGTCTACATGGGTTCTCTGTGCTACAGCCCAGAGTTGCCTCCAGTGGCCCACTGCTTCCCTCTATCCCTGACCTCGGTCACTTGCTGACTCCCTCCTCCTTCTGCTTCTGCAAACTCTTTGCCCTGCAACTTTCCCACTGAAATCGAATTCTCTTACTTCAGAATTGATCTCCTTTGGGTACTGAGTGTATACTCGACTTATTTTCCAAATGACCCTCAAGCCTTCTTTTATAATCTTCTCGTTGGAGAATCAACGACCCAGATTAGAAGTTTAATCAATGGCTAAGATTAAAACTTAACTGGATCTTTATTTTCTAGAAGATTCACACTCTGACTTGTTAATACCCTTTATTTTTTTCATTTCCCTTAGTTTAGACTTAGGATCTCCATTAAAATAATTAATTATTTTAATAAGTCATGAACCGAGTGGAATTTCCACAAACGATTTCTGGGTTCTTTGTAATACTACTGCCCAAGCCTCCTTGCAAAGTTTGAGACTTGGAACACTTTCTAATGCTACAAAAATCAACATGTACGACCCATAAAAACGCGACTGTAGCTTCTCGGCCCCTTTTTGTTGATTTTTGTGGCATCGGATGTGCTCTAGCCTTGAGTTTTTGCTAAGAGGCTAAGACACATGTATTCTCCAAGACCCAAAAATCATTTGTGTAAATTCCACCTAGAGTTGGCTTAATTAAAATAATTAATCAATTTTTAATATTTCCTAAGTCTAAACTTAGGAAATATGATTAATTAAAAGGTATTAATTAAGTCAGGTGATTTACTTAGATTAGGCATATAATTGTTAGTAACCAAGAGTTTGCATCTCACATAGCTTTAGGTCTTGCACTTCATATAGGATAGAACTTGCATATTGCAACAACTGTTCATCCGGTAACTTGCAAATTTAATCCTAATTGGGCAAGTAATTATTCTCCCAAGGCACTGATCTCTAACTTAAAATCTTAAGGAATCTAATCAAAGTGTGCTTGATAATCATACTTGCATCTTAATTCCATCCAAGTTGCTAGGCCATTCAGTTGTGTCTCCTTAAATTGTTTTCTCCAACAGGTTGATCATCATCTTATCCTCAGGGACTACACCCCTTAGTCTGCAGTTAGGAGACAACTTAAACGGAGAGGGCAGGGATTAGAGTGATAACCCCTACCCTGAGCGTTGTTGCAATCTGGTGTACAATTTGAGCGACAACAATACCAAAGCAGAAAACTAGATAGAGACTGAGTTCCTTGATCAGATTCAAAACACATTGAAGAGGAGATTAGTTAGTGCAGGAATTCTACAAGTGCAGGAATCATGTCAGTTTATGGTTTCAGAACAAAGCATGCACTAGAAGGGACTTCGAATTTTTGTGCATGGAAAGACAAAATGGAGGCTTTGTTAGATGATAATGGGGTTTTGGAATACATCAAGACTGATATTCCTAAACCTGCTGTATCAGATGCACAACAATTGGCTCAATGGAAGGACATGGCCAAAACTAGGAGGATGATCCTAGAAGGAGTCAGAGACCATATTGTTCCAAATTTGCATGGGAAGGAAACCCATTCCAGATGTGGAAGGCCCTTACTGATTTGTTTGGAAGAAGTAGTGATGCCATAAAACTTGCTTTGAAGAACAAATTGAGGAACATTTGAATGGGCAAGGATGAGCTCATTATTACATATCTATCCAAGTTTTCTCAAGTGAGGGATGAACTTGGAGGTGTTGGAGAGACAGTTCCACCAGCAGAGCTTGTGAGCCTTTCTCTTCTTGGGCTTCACAAATCTTGGCATAGTTTCTAGGATGTAGTGAATGGTAGAGATAAACTCCCTGATTGGGAGAGATTATGGTCAGATCTTGTATAGGAAGAGATAAGGAGGAACACAAGGGATGGAGTCTCATCTAGAACAAAAGATGAGGAGAACTTTTCTTTAGTTAGAAAAGGGAAGAAAGCCAAGGGTGAGAAGGCCCAAGGCAAATCCGAGTCTAGTCAGAATGGAGGCAAGGAAAAGAAGGATCTTAGTTCTTGAGATTTTGTGTATTTGGGGTAGCATCAATTGTGCTCTAGCTCTCAAATTTTGAGGAGGGACTAGAGTACACTTGATCTACAAGACCCAGAAATAGATTTGGGAAATTTCATCCGGTTTAAGAGATATTAAATTAATTAATTAATTATTTTAATGTATTTCTTAAGTTAAAACTTAGGGAACTTAAATAATTAAAGTGAATTTGATTAAACATGTGATGAAATTGTCTTAAGTCACACGGATCAAGCTTTCTTTTAGTCTTACCCATTGATTCAAGATCTGGTCATGGTCGTTGGTTTCCCAAGGAGAAAAGTATAAAGGAAAGGCTTGGGGTCATTTGTAAACACAGACAAAGGCAGAGCATTGAAGGTAAGCTGAGATTCAAGGGCAAGGTTTGCTAAGAATTCTCAGAAGTGTTTCAGCTGCAGAGAGGGGAATTTAGGCCAAGGGGATGATCTGATCCCAGGGTCTAGAATCAGCAAGAGGCAGAGATCAGCTCAGAGACGCAATGCAGAGAAGCAGGAGAGCAGCAGCAGGAAGGGCAACAACTATGCTACGCAAGTGCTATGCAGTCCCTCAAGGACAACGTGATTTTTAGCTGGAAGCCCTCAGGGGTTACGCAGATACCCTAAGGGGCAACCGGCAGTGTAAGGATTGCGTCACCTAGTCTGAGGTAACGCAACCCTTTCCAGGCCAGCGTTGAGGGACGCAAAGGCTTCAGAGGCTGACGCAGAGGCTTCAAGAGCAGCGCTGGGGTTTTTAGGCCCTAATTTTGGCTGAGTTCTGTAAATCCCGTTTGAGGGTGTGGATCAGTCATTATTTTGGCCCTAGATTAGCCAGTGAGCTATAGATCTATTACTTCTCTATCAGGTTTTCCATATTTGGAACCCATGCTTCTTGTATTCAGAAAATTCTTACTAATAAAACCCTCCAGCAGCTAGAAGACCAGTTTTCCTGCATTGGGTTTTTCCGGGGACTATTTGTCCAGAAATAACTGTGTCACTTTGTCTATGTGTGCATGAACTTGTTCTAGATCTGAATTGGTGAAGATCTGTTATGTGTTTTGCTTCGATTTTAACTTGAATTTATTCAGTTAATAACTTATCTAAGTAGTAGGAGCATAATCAGATTAACAGTAAAGAATTTCTGCATAAGTGCAAGATTCAGAAATTTTCACATGGTATCAGAGCAATTGCAGATCTAGGAGGGCCACCAGCAAGAGATTGAAGGTTCTAGCTGCAGAAAGCAACAAAAACGCAGATCTGAAGGGACAACACAATTTTCAAAGGCAGGTTCATGCAGAGGGAAGGATGATGCAGTCTAACATTGTCTCCTAGCAAGCCCACGTAATTACTGCGCAGAGGCAACTCAGAAACAACGCTGGATTGGTCTGAAGCCAGCCAGTGTGATGCAGATCTGAATCTGTCAGATCCAGAAAAGACTGAAGATTAGCTGCAGAAATCAGAAGGTGCTGGTGGGGTTAAATTTATGAAGTTTTCATATTTTTAGCCTAAGCACAAGTGACAAAGAGCGGGAGGAGATCAGCTTCTCAGAGAGTTTCTAGCCAAAGAAACTTCCAGATTGATTAGAGGATCAAAGAGAGTTGAATCATTGTTGATTTGGCAGATTTCCAAGGAGGGAAATCAGTTGTCAAAGGGAGCAGAAGGTCCCTGTTTCGCCAAGGTCCTTAGATCCAGTTCTCTGGCAAAGAGAAAGGGAAGTTCCGACACATTTATGTGCAGATGGCTCCTCATGGACTGCGTGATCAGGACAGGTTGGATGGCCTTTCGAACTTCTCAGTTTGGAAGGCAAGGATCCTGATAGTCCATGAGGCATATAATCTTAGAGACCATGCAGAGCAAACTCTGGCCACACCAACCAATCTGAATATCCTTCAGAAGCATAAGGAAGCTGCTGGGCATGCCAAGCAACTAATTATGGATGGAATTAAGGACCATATTGTAACACACTTAGCTGAGAAGAAGACAACTAATGAGATGTGGAAGGCCTTAATCTCCCTATATGAGGGAAAATCTGTCCAAAGAAAGATGCTGTTGGAGACACAGATGAGGTCATTCATGATGACCAAGGGAGAAGACATGGAGCATTTCCTCTTCAGACTGCTGTCGATCAGAGATCAATTGAATATAATGGGTGCTAAGGTGGAAGACGATGTGATGGTCAGGATTGCCCTCAATGTAGTCACAGATGAGTGGGAAACCTTTGTCTAAAGTGTCTTGGGCAGAGCAGACCTCCCAGATTGGGACAACTTGTGGTCAATTCTGTGTCAAGAAGAACTCCACAGATTCACCGAGAAGCAGTATAGCTCGGGATCAAGCAAAGTGAAGAAGGAAGATGAAGAAGATGCAGCCTTGGCATCAAAGAGGCAGCAGGGAAAGAAGAAGAAGGATTTGTGAAAGATCAAGTGCTTCCAGTGTGGTGAAATGGGACATTTTGCCAGCAATTGTCCTTAGAAGAAAAAGGACAAGGAAGCTTCTTCTTCTAAGGCTGCTGTGGCAAATGATGGGTCAGAAGATGATGTAGCCATGAGCGCTCATGAACCACAAAAGTGGGTCGACATGGATATGTAGAGGAGCTACATAGAAGGTGGGATCCTTGAGCAGTTCATCTCTTGGATCACATGCGAGCGACGTCAACCTTAAGAGAGTAGCCGAACAAGTAGAGCAGTGGGTGCATAGATAACAGATGAAGCAGAGGCAGATCTGAAGACGGGGAGGAGCAGTAGCAGCGTAGAAGCAACAACAGCGCAAAAGCTGATGTGACTTCAGCAACGTAGAGTAGAGCTGCCTACGCAGTGAAAAGCAGTAGCAGCGCAGAAGGCTTCAGAGGGACAGCGCAGTGCAACAACAACGTGAGAGATTTCAGCACAAGGGGCTGATGTGACTTCAGTAGTGCAGAGGGAGTTTGCTTACGTAGTGTAGCGCTGTAGCTGTGCATCATCCTTCAGATGCCAACATAGATCTGTAGCCTATGGAGCTTCAGTGATGAGGACGTAACCCATCTGACTTGTCTGTCAAAGATTAGGCAGGAGATTCAGTTGTTTCTCTCAACAACTAAAGTTGCAGTGCAGCAGATCAACAGTGGTAGTGCTATGAGCAGCAGAGATGCAACATATTGATAGGGAGTTGCAGTACAGAGGTTGTAGTGGCAGTGGCAGAGTCATGGGCAGCTGTACAAAATGGAAACAACAATGCAGAGTTGAGTGGCAGCAGGCTAAGCATCAGCAACACAGAACTAGTGCCCAAACTCATGTAATGCATAGTGTGATGTATAGCTAGAGCACACCCTTGATGCTAAGAGGGAGTGTTGAGATTTTGTATATTTGGGGTAGCATTAGTTGTGCTCTAGCTCCCAAATTTTGAGCAGGGATTAGAGTACACTTGATCTACAAGACCCAGAAATGGATTTGGGAAATTTCATCTAGTTTAGGAGATATTAAATTAATTAATTATTTTAATGTATTTCCTAAGTTAAAACTTAGGGAACTTAAATAATTAAAGTGAATTTAATTAAACATGTGATGAAATTGTCTTAAGTCACATGGATCAAGCTTTCTTCTAATCTTAGCCATTGATCCAAGATCTGATCATGGCCGTTGGTTTCCCAACGAGAAAAGTATAAAGGAAAGGCTTGGGGTCATTTGTAAACACACACATAGGCAGAGCACTGAAGCTAAGCTGAGATTCTAGGGCGGGTTTGTTAAGAATTCTCAGAAGTGTTTCAGTTGCAGAGAGGGGAATTTAGGCCAAGGGGTTGATCTGATCCCAGGGTCTAGAATCAGCAAGAGGCAGAGATCAGCTCGGAGAGGCAGAGCAGAGAAGCAGGAGAGCAGCAGCAGGAAGGGCAGCAACTGTGCTACACAAGTGCTGCGTAGTCCCTCAAGGACAGTGTGATTTTTAGCTGGAAGCCCTCAGGGGTTACGTAGAGACCCTAAGGGGCAGCGTAAGGACTGCATCACCTTGTCTGGGGTAACGCAACCCTTTTCAGGCCAGCGTTGAGGGACGCAGAGGCTTCAGAGGCTGACGCAGAGGCTTTAGGAACAACACTGGGTTTCTAGGCCCAAATTTTGACTGAGTTCTGTAAATCCCGTTTGAGGGTGTGGATCAGCCATTATTTTGGCCCTAGATCAGCCAGTGAGCTATAGATATATTATTTCTCTGTTGGGTTTTCCAGATCTGGAACCCAGGCTTGTTGTATTCAGAAAATTCTTAATAATAAAACCCTCCAAGAGCCAGAAGACCGGTTTTCCTGCATTGGGTTTTTCCGAGGACTATTTGTCTAGAAATAACTGTGTCACTTTGTCTATGTGTGCATGAACTTGTTCTAGATCTGAATTGGTGAAGATCTGTTATGTGTTTTGCTTCGATTTTAACTTGAATTTATTCAGTTAATAAGTTATCTAAGTAGGGGGAGCATAACCAGATTAATAGTAAAGAATTTCTGCATAAGTGTAAGATTCAGAAATTTACACATTAGTAAGATCAAGTGTTTTAATTGTCATGAGTTTGGACATGCTACAAAATGTCCAAACAAGAAATCCAACAAGCATGTTGTAGGAGCAACAGGAGGAGAAGCACTCTCTTCTCAGTTTGAATCGGATTTCTCCTTGATACCTTGCATGGCAAGCTCAGTACGAGGTAATGTGTGGTACATTGACTTAGGGGATTCATTGCACATGACAGGGAACAAATATCTCTTCAGCAGTTTGGAGGAGAAAGACATGCAATTGCATATCGAGCTTGGAAATGATGGCAAAAACTTGACCAAAGGAGTTCGTGTAGTGAGCTTTAAGAGGGAGTCTGGTTCCATTCTCCATCTCAAAAATGTGATGTATGCTCCAAGATTAAAGTAAAACCTTGTCTCAGTAGCAACCATTGGAGGCAAAGGGTATGATGTTGTATTCAACAAAGGGAAGGCGTACCTCAAGCATTTTGCTTCAGGACAAGTCAAGCAGATTGGGGTTAGGAATGAGAGGCTCTACAAATTGGAGGTTGATGCATGTGCAACCTTGGGCAGCAAGGCAGGGAGTTCTCAGAGTAGAGATATGGTGGTTGAGCGAGGGCAAGATAGAGCTCTCAAGATGGAGCCTCAACTAGTATCTTAGCTTCAAGCTAAGCTAGTTGGCAGTTGGGCTGACCAGCAAGATGATGATGAGCACTGTAGCCCAAGGCAAGTGGAGGCAATCACTTTGTCAGAGACTTCCAGTATAGGGTGAGTTCGAGCCAAGTGGGCATAGGATTTGGTTAAGGGAGCTCAGAAGAGAGTTGAGTCTTCCAACACCAAGAAGCAAACACCTAGATACACAGGGTACATGGCTCTTTCTAGTTCAGAGGGAGCAGCTGCAGTAGCAGAGAACTTAGTAGAGTTGAAGACATATCCAGGTGGACGAGGTCCTTCCAAGAAGCCCTTCCTCGCTAAGAGGGAGTGTTGAAAATGTAGCAAGGATTGACTTCTTTGACTTGTGCCTTAGTCAAAGATGCCATTTCAGATTCAATCTTATAGTTGCTTTATTTAGCTTTTAGTTAACATGTGTGATGTGGCCTATCGTTGAGTTATTGTTCGTTAATTTGAGTTAGATGGCATGCAATGAGTTGTGGACTAGTTGATGGCTAAAATTAACTATCTAGTCGAGTTAACTCTAGTTTCTATCAGTTAAATGATCTCTAGTTATAGAATAGAGATAGATTTGAGTTTAGTTGAGTAGTTGATTTTCTGTTAACTCAACTGACTCTCAGTTAACTAGTTGCAACTACTAAAATTAACCCTAGTAGGTCATGCAATTTGAATTTCCTATTGAGATTGAATGAAGGCACAAATTGTATTTATTATGGTACATTGGATTTTGTGTGTAGAGCTTGAGAAGCAAGTAGAGCAATTCTCTTGGGAATTACGCAAGGAAATAGAAGAAATTCCTAGTTGATCCGTATTGCAGGGAGCTTTAGGCTTGAAGCAGATTCTATGTAATAAATCAAAATTCTCAGTTGATTCAATACAAGCAAGCAAGGGTTTTTCCCAGTTGGGTTCCCCTGATAAATTTTGTGTTCTATGTGTGATTGTGTTTCTATTCATTGTTTTCTTTCTACAAAATTTTGGTAGACAAACCTTGTGTCTTTTGTGATCAATTTTCTCTCATTAGCAGTTGCAAGGTTTCAAGGATTTTCTACACATCTGTGGGTTCTATTGGAACTTGGTGATAGCCAGACTTCAAATCAATCTTGCTGAAGTACTTAGCCCCCTTGAGCTTGTCAAGAAGGTCATCAATCTATGGGATTAGATACCTATTCCTGATAGTGATTTTATTTAATGCCCAATAATCAATGCGGTCTCGAGGTCCCATCCTTTTGTACAAGTACAATTGGGCTCCTACAGGGTGAGGAACTTGGTTGGATGTGCCCTTTTTGTAGCAACTGCTAGATCTACTGTTTGATTTCCTCGTTTTCTAGAAGAGAGTGATGGTATATTGGCCCATTGGCTAGAGGTGCTCCTGGAGTCATATCTATTGAATGCTTGACCTAACAGTGCAAAGGTACCCTTGTGGGTGAGAAGAAGATGTCCTTGTACTCTTTCATGACCTTATCAACTTGCTTCTGATGCACGGAGGAACCCTTTCTGGGGGCCATGGGTGTGGCTACGATCTTCCCCTTACTTTGAGAGAAAAGCAGAAAGAAAGCAAATTTTCCGGTCTGGGAGATGATCTTACTGCATTACTTAGCATAGATCAAAGAAATGGCGGTAGGCGGGGCTACCTTCGGTATCTTGTATAGTTTTCTGCCCAAAGTAATAATAAGATTGCGAGGTCTTGACACATACACAACATGACGCTTCCACAAGTATGGTTGGCCTAATAAAACATCACAAACTTCAAGAGGAGCAACATCACACAATACCTTGTCTGTGAAGGGCTTGATGCTGTAGGGAAGGCAACATTGTTGGCTGACGTGGAGATCTCGTCCTTGGTGGAGCCACCCAATTGTGTATGGTTGCAGGTGTGGTGTGGTTGGCAGGCCTAATCGCTTAAAGATCTCTACTGAGATGAGGTTCTTTTGGCTCCCACTGTCGACAATGAACTGTACCGGAGAACCCTTTACCCACATTTGTGAGTGGAAGAGACGCTATCCTTCATATGGATCGTCGGGCTCAATCTTTGGACCTTGGTGGTGGAAATGGTGGCACTGGGTTCTGCATCAATAATCTACTTCCTCTTGTCGTTCCCCTTGTTGGGTTCTGGCTCAGAGTCAGAACATGCATTTGACTCTGAAGCTTTTAGCTTGGCCACCAATGACTGCTTGGCGTGACACTCATTGGTGTTGTGGGTGGGGCTCTTGTGGATCTCACACCACTTTCCTGTGTCTTTCGTCTTCATGGTGCTATTTTTTGCTTGTGGCTTGGATGGGTTGTCTTGAGTCACTACACATTGGCTCCGTCCTTTGTTTTGCGGTTTGGAGGTGCCTTTTCCCTTCTTCGGATTCACAAATTCCAAGTCTTGCTTCTTCTTTGTAAATTTCTACTCAATCTTGACAACATATCGATATGCTACGCCAAGCGTGGAGATGCCCAAGAACTCCATTTCTGCCTAGATGTATTTGTGTATATAGCCACGGTACTTGAGTACCAGATGCTTCTCAGAATATTTGATACCCAACTTTGTGTTTAGGGTATGAAAAAAATTTGTGAACTCTATCACGTCTTGGTCCCTTTCATGTCGTAGTGTGGTTTATTTTATGTACTTGTCTTCTTAGCTCCCAACAAGGTAATATTGTTCCTTGATGGCATCTCAGAAAGAATTCCAAGAGGGTGTGATTGAAAGTAGTGAGGGTTCCTCTTTGTCCCTCCACTCACAGTAATCTTCCTACTAGTCCTCGACATAAGGGGCGACTTTGAGGAGTGCAAAAGTAATTTTTTCCCTATCGCAAAAATTATGGACCGAAAAATGCCCTTCCAGTAGATTTAACCAGCTATCTAGAGCATCTATGTCTATCTGGCCTTCAAATATATGAATGTCAAAGTTAACTTGTACCTTAAAGGGGGTGACACCTCCGAAGTGACTGCTAGATGAAGATGCTTCGCCTGCTGATGCTCATCAAAGGATTTGGGAAAAATATTCCATCATCTCGTTCCTTTATCGCTTCAAGGCCTCTTCGAGCAACAATTTGAAAGGATCTCTTACTCCGTCGTTTTTCTTCTCTTCCACCATGGGAGGTTGTCAGGGTCGGTGAGGCAAGGCTTGTAAGGATTCAACCAGTTCAAGCCCCAACTCCTTATACCTCGACCTCGTTGGGGACATGCATAGAAAAACAGAGAAAGAGTAGATCTCTTTGATACCATTGATCCAGATTTTTGAAAGAACGAAATGAAATCCAGATTTAAACAAAAACACAAAGATACAACAAAAAAAACTCCAATTAAAAAATAGCAATTGCTGAAAATTGTTTACATGCAAGAAGTAAACAAACTAGCTCGAGTGATGGTAGCTTATCTCTGAGAAGAGATGTGATGACTACATGCCTTCTGAACTGAGTTACAATGAGGCTCTCAGGGCTTTTTATCTTCAAGAAACAATGGAAAACCCAAAACATCCAAAAACCTAACTCGAGGAGATGAAGCGCCAAAAGCTTGTGGGCCTTGCTAGGTTAGTGGAACGTCAAGGCTCGTAACTTTGGCATATGATCTTGGTTTGGCGCGCACGATAGCCCATTAGAAAGGTCTATTTGAGGACAAAAACTTTTGACTGCAAATGTAAGGCCGCAAGACTCATGTTTGTCCGTTTCCCTAAAAAACGTCGTTTAGGGCCTTAAAATGGCTCTGGAAGTTCAGGACCCGAAAAACTACCAAAAATAGAAAACTACCGAAATAGGAAACTGTGTTGGAAATCAGGAAACTGAAAATAAACAGTGTTGGGGGTCCAAGTGGAATAGGCGGGTGGCCACCAATATCCACTTGGATCATGGGGTGACCTACTTGAGTGGGTAACAATCCCCATATCGGTAGGATTTGGTGAGAGCAATTAACACAACCCCTTAAATTTTCAAGGGGCCAAACTATGAAAACATTAGAACAATTTTGCTCAAGAAAGAGTGACAACTTCTTGAGGATCTTTTAAGATCAATCCATTGTTCATGGAATAGCACGAGGGTTTCCATTATCTCAGATGGATGGATTGATAAAAGGCATAGGCCATTGATTAATGTCATTGATGTCACTAAAAGGAGCCATGTTCATAAAAGAAAAAGATTGTTTAGTTGAGGTAAAGGATAGTAATTTCATTACTGGAATTTTAATTGTTGCTATTGAACAAGTAGGGCAAGAAAATGTGGTGCAAGTTATCATTAGAAAGTTACTTGTTTGCAAAGTTGTAGGCTTGATTGTTGAGAGTACATACAATCATATATTTGGACTTGTTGTGTTGTCCATAATGTAAATATGATTATATAAGAGATTGAGGATAAAATTGAATGGATTAAGGAGGTCACATGGTGGGCTAGGGAGATTTTAAAATTCATCACCAACCACCCCTAGTCCAAAGCAATATATCGAGTATATGCCAAATTGGAGTTGCTCAAAGTTGTTGAGACAAGATATGCCTCAAACTTCATCATGTTGCTACACGTTGTTGAAGTCAAATCTGCATTAATGAGTATGGTAGTGGGTGCAACTTGGCTGAGTGGAGACAAGCATATTCAAAGAGGGGAAGTATGGCGAGGAGAGTGTTGATTGATGGAGATTGGTGGAGCAAGATTGATTTTTTGATCAAGTTCACATTAGCTGCATTTGATCTTCTTCGAGATGTAGAGACACAAACATTTCTTGGGAGAGGTTTATGATGGCTTGGATCCCATTGTTGAGAAAATTGTGGAAATTATTACAGAGGAAGCTCCCACTCTTCCTTTTGTTGATTTTGATTTTGTAGAGCATGTGGGGTCCATCATTGTTATGAGGTGGAATGGCTTTAACACTCCATTGCACAGTTTGGCACATGCTCTAAATCCAAAACTTTATGATGAATATTTCGTTGCTCAAAACAATGCAAAGAGGAAGAACCCACATAAGGACAAGGAGGTGGTCAATGGAGTGAAGAAATCCTTTTAGAGGTTGTTTCCATCTTCTTTACAAATTAATGTAAGGGAAGATTCGAGAAATTTTCTTGTTTTGCTGCTGGATTAGGGGATTTTGCAGACAAATTAGCATTGGATGAGATAATAACCATGAACCCAGTAAAATTGTGGACTTGTCATTGGGAAAATGGTTTTTATGTACAAAGACTTGTCACTCCTATTCTATCACAAGTGGCAAGATCTTCATCAACAGAATGAAATTGGAGCACCTATAGTTTCATTCATTTTGTGAAGCGCCACAGGTTGGGATTGCAAAATGCTCATGATATTGTATATGTGCATTTAAACCTATGCTTTGTGACTTGTAGGGTGAAGAATATTCAAGTGGACCTCATAAAGATTGGAATGTGGAAGTAGAATGTCCAAACTTGGATCTCACTCTTGTTGCTTTTGATATTGGTGGTGATGCAACCTGAAGTAGAGATGCCTCTTCTTCCAATCCGCACTCTAGTCCTATTGAACAAGCATCTTCTTCTATTTTTATTGATGAGGATGAGAATTATCATGATATGTAATTGTATTTTTCTTTAGCTCATGTTCTATTTAATTTTTAATACATATAGTCTCATGTATAAACGTTGATTTTGGATGTATAGCCTCATGTATATGTTGGAAAGTGTAACTAGGTTCAGTCTTCATAATGACATGTAATTATGCTTTTATGTAATGAAGAGACAAAGATAATAAAATGATCCAGGTGGATATTGGTGGCCACCCGCCTATTCCACTTGGGGCCCCACCATTGTCTCTTTCAGTTTTTTTCACAACTTACTATTTTTAGCAATTTTTCGGGTCCTGAACTTCCTGAGCCGTTTTGAAGCCCCAAACGGAGATAGTATGCCAAAGTTACATCCTCGGGAAGTTGAAACACCAATTTACCCAAACGGGTCCCATAATTTTGGCGCTTTATCTCCTAGGGTTAGGTTTTTGGACGTTTAGAGCTCTCCATTGTTTCTCCATAATAAATAGGCCCTCAAGCCTCATTGTAACACAGTTAAGAGGTATGTAGCCGCCACATCTCTTCTCAGAGATTCGCTACCAGCACCCTAGCTATTTTATTTCCATCATGTTTGTAAGCATATTTTTGTGATTTGATATTAATGAAATGAAGCCTTATTTCCGCTGTATTTCTATGTTTAAGGTTATTTCTGTATTCTGTTGCGTTCCTCCATAAATCCAGATCAGTGGTATCAGAGCGGTCTGCTTTTTCTCGATCCTTCTTTGCATGTCCCCAATGAGGTTGCGGTATAAGGAGTTAGGGCTCGATCTGGTGGAACCTTTGCAAGATCAGCCTCGAAAACCCCGATGGACGCCCATGGGGGACGAAAAGAAAGATGAGGGAGCAAGAGATCCTATCAAAATGTTGCTCAAGGAGGCCCTCGAAAAACAAAGGAACGCGATGATGGATAACTTTGCCCAAATCCTTCAACGACTGCCCACTGGCGGCGCATCTGCATCCAGCAGCCACTCTGGAGGCACAAATCCCTTTAAGGTACAAGTAAACTTTGACATTCCCATATTTGAGGGTCAAATAGATGCAGATGCCGTAGATAGATGGTTGAATCTATTAGAAGGATATTTCTCGATTCATGACTTTTTTGACTGGGAGAAGATTATTTTTGCACTTCTCAAAGCTACCCCCCATGTCAAGGACTAGTGGGAAACCTACTATGAGAAAAAGGATGAGACAGAACCCTCTCTGTTCTCAGCCGTACCCACTTGGAATTCTTTCCGAGATGCCATCAAGGAACAATACTATCTCGTGGGGAGCTATGAGGACAAGTACGTACAATGGACCACGCTGCGGCAACAAAGGGATCAAGATGTGCATGAGCTAACGAATCTGTTCCATACCTTGCGCACAAAGTTGGGTATCAAAGATTCAAAGAACGTTTGGTGCTAAAGTATCGCGGTTGTCTGCACAGATACATTCAGGAGGAAATGGAGTTCCTCGACATCTCCTCTCTTGGTACGGCATACCGGTATGCTGCCAAGATTGAGCAGAAATTCAAATAGAAGAAGCGAGACTTTGGATTTGCGAATCAAAAGCAAGGGAAAGGCGCCCCCAAACCGCAGAACAAAGGACAAAGCCAAGGCATGGCGGCCCAAGACAACCTGCCAAAGACACAAGCAAAGAACAACACCGCGAAGCCAAAGGAGGACACGGGAAAGTGGTGTGAGTTCCATAAGAGCTCCACTCACAACACAAGTGAGTGTTGGGCCAAGCAGTCACTGGTGGCCAAGATGAGGGCTTCTGAATCAGATGCATGCTCCGACTCTGAATAAGAACTGACAAGGTGAATGACAAAGGGAAGCATATTATTGATGCGGAGCCTAACGCCACTGTTGCCACTACGAAGATCCAGAAGGAGGAACCAGAAGATCCAGAGGAGGCAGAGCATCTCTTCCACTCCCAGATGTGGGTAAAGGGTTCCCCGCTACAGTTCATTGTCAACAATGGGAGCCAAAAGAACCTCATTTCAGCAGATGGCGTGAAGCGGTTGGGCTTGCCGACCACAGCACACCCACAACCATACACCATCGGGTGGCTTCACCAAGGACGGGATCTTCGCGTCAGCCAGCAGTGTCGCCTTCCCTATAGCATCAAGCCCTTCATGGATGAGAGTGCCTGTGACATTTGCTCCTATTGATGTTTCCTCTGATGTATTATTAGGCCAACCATACTTGTGGAAGCCGACATGCTGTATGAGTCCCTACCGTTATTGTTACTTTGGGAAATAAATTGTACAGGATACCAGAGGTACCACCGCCTCCCACTATCTCTTTGGTTACTGCAAAACAATGCAGTAAGATCATTTCCCAAACCAAGAAATTTGTTTTCCTGATGGTTCGCCCCCAGGGCAAGAAGAAGACTGCGGCCACGACCTCCAGACATGGCTCCTCTGCACGACAACAACAAATGGACAAGGTTGTCGAGGAGTACGAGGACATCTTCACCTCACCCACAGGGGTGCCTTTACACTGTCAGGTCAAGCACCCATTTAACCCGACCCCAGGTGCGTCGCTACCCAATGGATTGATCTATATGCGCTCTGTTCTGGAGAATGATGAAATCAAGAGGCAGATTCAGGAGTTGCTGCAGAAAGGTCACATCCGGCTAAGTTCATCGCCTTGTGGGAGCCCGATCATGTTGGTACAGAAGAAGAATTGTACTTGGAGACTTTGTATTGATTATCGGGCGCTAAACAAGATCACTGTCCAGAATAGGTACCCGATCCCACGGATTGATGACCTTCTGGACCAACTCAAAGGGGAAAAATATTTTAGCAAGATCGACTTGAAGTCTGGGTATCACTAGGTACCAATCGAATCCTCTGATGTGTGGAAGACTGCCTTCAAAGCCAAGGAGGGCCTTTTCGAATGGCTCGTCATGCCTTTCGGATTGACAAATGCTCCCGCAACCTTCATGAGGTTGATGGATGACATCTTGCGTCCATTCACCAACTCATTTGTAGTGGTATACTTGGATGACATTCTGATCTTCAGCCAGACTTGGGAAGAGCACCTCCACCACATCCGAGAAGTCCTCCAAACACTACGGCAACACAAGTTGTGTGCCAATTTGGAGAAGTGCACTTTTGGCATGACCCAGGTTCAATATCTGGGATACTTTATTGATGAAAGGGGGGTGCATGTGGATCCAGCCAAGATCCAAGTCATTCGGGATTGGCCAGCCCCAACCACTATAACAGAGCTTCGCAGCTTTCTGGGTCTTGCTAATTTCTATCGGAAGTTCGTGTTGGGATTCTCTCATATCACTTGGCCCTTGAGTCAAGTCACCAAGGGAGGAGCGAAAGAAAAATTCTGTTGGTCGGAATCTCAATAGAAGGCGTTCGTAGAATTGAAACATCACCTCTGTTCTGCCCTAGTGCTCACATTACCAGACTTACAACAACCATTTTAGATCGAGACAGATGCCTCTAACTATGCTATTGGGGAAGTTCTTACTCAACAGGGGCATCCAGTGGCATATCACAGTGAGACATTGTCTGACACAGTTCAAAAGTATCCCACTTATGACAAAGAAATGTATTCCATTGTGCAGGCTTGTCAACAATGGAAGCATTACATTTTTGGGAAGGAGACAATCATCCACACAGACCACCGACCCTTGCAGTTCATACAGACACAAGGGAAGTTGCAGAACGATCGCCATCATAATTGGTCCACATATCTACAACAGTTTCATTTGAACATCAAGTACAAGAATGGTAGCACCAATAATGTTGGTGCATCGCCAGACGATCACCGATCGTAGCCATAACCACCGTTCTCAGCTCTTGTGGGCATGAGACTTCTGATTGGCCACTTCTCTACAAGAGCGATCCAGAATTCAGCTACACATACAAGGCACTCTTGGGGGGTATGCAAGTTCCAAATTTTCACCTCCAAGATGCACTATTATGTCACCTGGGACACCTTTGTGTTCCTTCAAGCAAGCGTGCCAAGATGATATGGGAAGCGCACTACAGTCGAGTCGCTGGGCATTTTGGGTTCGAGAAAATAGTGGCAGTACTGCAGAAGTATTTCTATTGGCCGAACCTTCGACAGGATGTCGGGAAGTACATCAGATCCTGCACTGCTTGCGCCATTGCCAAACCGACCATCAAGAAGCAAGGGCTCTATACTCCGCTACCTACCCCTAGTCGACCTTGGGAATCCATCTCGATGGATTACATGTTAGGCCTTCCTTCTACTAAGCAGGGAAACGACTATGTTTCTGTGGTCGTCGACAAATTCTCAAAGATGGCCATTATGGCGGCCTGCAAGAAGAATATCACAGCAGAAGCCATTGCTAAACTCTTCTTTGAACGAGTGTGGGTGCACTTTGGGATCCCACAGTCTATCATATCAGATCGCGACAGCAGGTTCCTCAGCACATTTTGGTCCAGCCTCTGGTCAATGTTGGACACCAAGCTCACCAAGTCCACAGCTTTCCATCCCCAAACTAATGGCCAAACAGAGGTCGTCAACAGGATGATTGTACACATTTTTCACATGTACAATTCAAAGAATCCAGGCACATGGGATGAAAGCCTTCCCTATGTACAACACAGTTATAACCGGGCTCTCCACAGCTCAACCGGACACAGCCCCTTTCAGGGGGGCTTGGGATTCCAGCCACTATGTCCCATTGACGTAGCCATGCCATTTGCAGCTACTCAGGCCGATTCGGCTCATGTCCAGTCTGAAGCTGACAAAGCAAACAACTTCATCGAGCGCATTCAGCACATCCACCAACCGGGTCATAACATATTGGACAGAGCCAATGCTAAGTACAAGCAACGACATGATCAACATTGAGTGCCACACAACTTCCAAGTGGGCGAAAAAGTGTGGCTACATTTGTAGAAGGAGTGCCTCACTAGACACCACCGCAAGATTCTCCCGCACCGATATGGGCTGTACACCATCACCAAGGTTGTAGGGAACAATGCCTTCGAGCTCAGTATTCCACCATTCCTGGTCTACACCCAGTATTCAATGTAGACCGCCTTCGTCCCTACTTCCCACCTCTATTGGACACCTTTGACATTGCAGAAGAACTCACACCAAAAGAGTTAAACCTAGACTGCATGGAACAAGCCACCACAGACTGTATCATGGACATGCAATCAAGAACACTCGCCGACAGAAGATCCAACTGTATCGGGTTGTCAAAGCTGGCCAACTCCTGCACCAAGGCAAGTGGTTCACCAGGGACCAAGTTCAACAGAAGTTTCCTCATCTCATGGAGGAACTCAACGCAATGGGGACCACTGCTTTCTAAGGGGGGAGGAATGATCCAGGTGGATATTGGTGGCCACCCGCCTATTCCACTTGGGGCCCCACCATTGTCTCTTTCAGTTTTTTTCACAACTTACTATTTTTAGTAGTTTTTCGGGTCTTGAACTTCTGGAGCCGTTTTGAAGCCCCAAATGGAGATAGTATGCCGAAGTTACATCCCCGGGAATTTGAAACACCAATTTACCCAAACGGGGCCCATAGTTTTGGCGCTTCATCTCCTAGGGTTAGGTTTTTGGATGTTTAGAATTCTCCATTGTTTCTCCATAATAAATAGGCCCTCGAGCCTCATTGTAACACAGTTAAGAGGTCTGTAGCCGCCACATCTCTTCTCAGAGATTCGCTACCAGCACCCTAGCTATTTTATTTCCATCATGTTTGTAAGCATATTTCTGTGATTTGATATTAATGAAATGAGCCTTATTTCTGCTGTATTTCTATGTTTATGGTTATTTCTATATTCTGTTGCGTTCCTGCATAAATCTGGATCATAAAATGTATTTATTGTGATGCTTGCTTCATGGGTTTCATGAGCAAGGATATTTTGTTATAGGTCAAAGACTTCTTCTTGATGTCTTTAGGGATTTGTCATCTTGTCATAAATATAATTGGAGTCATGTATATGAAGTCATGTTACACTTGTAAAAGGACACATTATTGATGTAAAAGTATACTCCAAGACCTTGTCACTAGGTTCCCTTGAAGACAACTCAAAACATGGTAAAGATACTCCTTATTAAAGTCGGCCTACCCATAGATGATCATGTTAGCCTAGAGCAGAAGAGACAACCTCTATAAATAAGGAGACTGCGGCCTCATTGTAGATACAAAAATTCAAAGAAGTCTGAAATTGGTGTACGAGTTAAGGGTCTGAAATTGGTGCGAAGATTGGAAAGCAATCAACGAAGAAGGCAAGGACATATCTGGCTTTGTGTTGGGTCTATCCATCTCGGTCAAGGTCAGGAATACATATCCGAACTACAGTGCGAGGAAGAAGACAAGGTCTCGGTCTAAGAAGCTCGGACTAGTATACAATGCGTAGAAGGGAGGCTAGATAGCACAGGAAAGGTGACTGTAATTAGTGCAAAGGAGAGGCAGTACAAGCCTCAGCCTTGTGTCTATGCTCTTGTAGATCTCAGAGAAGGTTAAGGGTAACTATAGGAGGGCTACCACAGAGTTGAGGTAAGCATTTGATCAATGCAGGAAGAAGGACTGAGAAGAGGGCACTAAGAAGTCAAGGCTAGGATTGTTTTGGGGCTGCTAGACTAGGGACTGAGCTCCCTAGTAGAAGTGCAGAATAGTGCGGGAAAAAGGAGGATCAACATAAGTAGTTGAGAAGAGTTGAAGGATGGTGACAAGGGTCTTGGAGGTATACTGATGTCAAGGGTCTATGTCATGGTCTTGGTACTTGTCAATTGAAGGTCTAGAAGAAGAATTACTTTCGGGTGTTCCTCTCCAAGAGGGAGAGGTTTTGGCCCTGGCTTGAACCAAAATTCTATGTCTCTTGTGTTTTTGATAATTGACTTGATGAAAGATATAATAAGCTAATAAAGATAAGATCTAAGTGAAAGAAGCAAAATAAGTACAGCACAAGCAATTATCAAGTAAGAGAATTGAATTAAACTCTGCCCTACCAAATTCTTAACATGGTATCAGAGCTAAGGTGCTAAAGACAAGAAAGGGCTGTCTTGCAAGAGGATCGAGTTTTGGAAAGCAGATCAAAGATCAGTATTCAAGGAAAGCTTCAAAGAAAAGAAATCTAAACTAAAAAGTCAAAACCCTAGATCCAAGGAAGAAGACCTCCATTCAAAGAACAACTTGTAGAAATTGGAAAACCCTCAAGCTATATCAAGAAGATCAAAGACCTTACTCAAAGGACTTATACATCAAGGTCCTTTCAAGAAGAAATGAAAGATCAAGGAGGTGATCTTTATCTTCAAGCTGTCTCATTGAAGCCAAGTCAACATTATTGGAGACATCATCAAATCATCATTTTGTTGAAGTCATCAAGCTATCCAAGATAATCTGCTGCTTTACACCACTCTTGAAGAAGGCAATCTAAGAGGAAGCTTCTACTACTATCTATATCGTCGTCAACAAAGAAGCTGGTTGCAGAAGAAAATCATCTATTCAAGTAAGTATATTTATGACTTCATCTGAATCTGTCAAAATGTCTTTTGCAAAGAAGGCAACAAATTGGTTAGGGTTTCAAACTTTCTTGCATGGAAGAAAAGGACAAATCTAAATAATGAAGTCATGGACTATGTCAAAGACTTTAAAAGAAGATACTCAAGGAAGACATAAGACCAAAGGATTCTTATAAGAATCCATAAAAGATTCTCTCATTCCCTATGTATCAAAACTAGAATCTTCAAAAGAAATATATGACAAAATTGGTGGAGCTATTCTTGGTTAGTACTGCAGGGGAAGTAATATCTCTAAGACAAGAACTATACAAGTTGGAAATGTCTAAAGAAGAGGGAATAACTTCATACTCTATGAAGATTTCCGAAATACAAGATCAATTGCAGGAATTGGGAGAAGAAATATTTGATAGAGAAATAACTACAGTGATGTTGAATGCTTTGCCAAAGGGATGGAAAACTTAACTTCAAGCATCTATGGCAGGAAAGAAGCAACACCATTCCAAGATCTATGGTCTTTATGAGAATCAAAAGAGACAAGGTTAAAAGCTAAAAGTGGATATAGGATCGAATGAAGAGAATCAAGCCTATGCTGACATGTCTAGGAGAAAGGGAAGATTTGGTAAGTTTGGTCCTCAAGAAGAAAATAAGAAACACGGATAAGATACGATGCTATGGATGTAATGAAAGGTTGTCCCAAATATAATGAGGACATGAGGAAAAAGGAAGAAGCCCATATCGTTGGAAAAATGGAAGAACCAGATTCAAAGAAGCCTAAGAAAGAAGAAGTGGAAGATCTCTATTATGATTGAGATCATCTTCCTCTTTAAGAGGTATCTATCAAGTTGTAAAATAGTATGTTAGGAAGCATGGTATATTAGATAAATGCATCACTTCAGGATTGGGATCATGATGGAAGCATTGAAGGAGGAGCACTCGTTGTAGGAGGATGTCTGTAACATATATGTGACATCTATGCTATAAGAGGCTCCTGGGAACCTCACTGAAAAACAACATTTATAGAAGGCAGTCATCAATTTCAAAGGTCTTCACTCAATAATCAATAAGGAAATAGGTATTGACATTTTCTAATGGAATCCTCTTTGGATTCACTAGTTAGAAAGAAAGCAAAAGGTTTCTTCGAGAATTCTAACTTGCAGAATTCCGGGATGTGGATATGATGACATATTGATGAAACAGGTCAAGGGAATGAAACTCTTCATTCTAAGGAAACTTACTGTAAGATGACTCAAAAGGAAAAAGGATGAGGTACATGTTATATATATGCTGACACTGGATGCTATGAATTCATGTGGTTGTAGGTAGTATACTTCTATCTTTAGAAGTATGATCAATATAGAAAGCATAAACTCTTCCGATGTATAGGTTGCCAAAAGGAATGGTCTACACAAGATGAAATCAACATAATATGTCCTCATACGAAATATGAGGTGATTATACATTATCAAGGAGTTGTACTATAGAAGTTCCTGGGAATGCAATAAACATCGTGTGGAGTAAGAAAGGAAGAGTTCTTGAGAAGTGCAACTATGATAAAGGGCAGTCAACATCCAAGGAAGAAGACTTGATTAGAAAATCTCCTGGGAAGATATGAAGACCCTGATAAAAGTCCGGAAAAAATGAATATGCTTGACTATACATATCTTTTGGAGATGTGTCAACATATACGAAGGATGTCACAGTGAAAGATCATCACTGAGGTAACTTATGAATTAAGTATTCATATTTATAATTGAATAACATCTGATGAGATTATGTAGAGCTTCCAAATGCAAGTAGATGACTTCCACAGGTTGATAACCATATGGCAGGATGAAAAATCCTTAGAAGATATATGGTTCCAAAGAGAGCAACATAACATGAAGCTAGATCATATGAGAAGATTGATGGATCACTTTCTGATAGAAGGCATGACTCATGGATGAAAGTGATGGATGATTAGTGCCCTATGAAGAGATCCCAAAATTGAAGGCTCCTCAATTCATGACATCAACAAAAGGAGTCCTTCATGAGCAGTTGGATGTTTCCATCGTTGTTGCTATAGGTCCCTAATTAAGAGGGATCCTGGTCATAAGTTTCTTACATGGAAGAAACTTTGTAATTCCTAAGCCAAAAAGAAAGCTTAGGTACATTCTTTGTATAAGTTTATTCCTCTGTGGAATATGTCCTCCTTAGTTAAGAGGGAGAAATAGACACATCATTCTGGTCTTCACTTGGAAGACAAAATGCAGGATTGGGTAATCATCTGGCATCCGATACTCTTTTGGGGTGTATTAGGGCATCTATGGAAAGAGTAGTTGTGAAAGGATGGATATTCTTTGAGGATTAGCTATCTCGATAAGAATAGTCCTTAGAGGTCATACTCAGTGAACACCTGGGTGGAGTATGTACCTTGGAGACAATGATGAAGGTGTCTATAATCATTGGTCTTGCCAACATTGTAGCTCACGGTCTCGTGGAGAGATGGAGTTCTTAGTCAAGGCCTTGCACTGTAACAATGTAGGTTAATATGATGCTATAACAGATGGATTACCAATCAAATTCTTCTTATGAGATTCTTCATATTGAAAGTGACTATGTACCATTATGAATACCTCCCTAGTTAAGAGGGAGTGTTGGAAAGTGTAACTAGGTTCGGTCTTCATAATGACATGTAATTATGATTTTATGTAAGGAAGAGACAAAGATAATAAAATGTATTTATTGTGATGCTTGCTTCATGGGTTTCATGAGCAAGGAAATTTTATTATAGGTCAAAGACTTCTTGATGTCTTTAGGGGGTTTTCATCTTGTCATAAATATAATTGGACTCATGTATATGAAGTCATGTTACACTTGTAAAAGGATACATTGTTGATGTAAAAGTATACTCCAAGACCTTGTCACTAGGTCCCCTTGAAGACAGCTCAAAACATGGTAAAGTCGACCTACCCACAAATGATCATGTCGGCCTAGAGCAGGAGAGAAAACCTCTATAAATAAGGAGACTTTGGCCTCATTGTAGATACAGAAATTCGGAGAAATCTGAAATTGGTGAATGAGTTAAGGGTCTGAAATTGGTGCGAAGATTGGAAGGCAATCAACGAAGAAGGCAAGGACATATTTGGCTTTGTGTTGGGTCTATCCATCTCGGTCAAGGTCGGGAATACATATCTAAACTGCAATGCGAGGAAGAAGACAAGGTCTCGGCCTAAGAAGCTCGGACTAGTATACAGTGCATAGAAGGGAGGCTAGACAATGCAAGAAAGGTGGCTGTAATTAGTGCAAAGGAGAGGCAGTACAAGCCTCGGTCTTGGGTCTATGCTCTTGTAGATCTCAAAGAAGGTAAAGGGTAACTACATGAGGTTTACTATAGCATTAAGGTAAGCATCTGATCAGTGCAGGAAGAAGGACCGAGAAGAGGGCATTGAGAAGTCAAGGCTATGATTGTTTTGGGGCTGCTAGACAAGGGACCGAGCTCCCTAGTAGAAGTGCAGAACATTGCGGGAAAAAGGAGGATCAACATAAGTAGTTGAGAAGAGCTAAAGGATAGTGACAAGGGTCTTGGAGGTATACTAATGTCAAGGGTCTATGTCATGGTCTTGGTACTTGTCAATTGAAGGTCTAGAAGAAGAATTACTTTTAGGTTTTCCTCTCCAAGAGGGAAGGTTTTGGCCCTGGCTTGAAGAGCCAAAATTCTGTCTCTTGTGTTTTTGATAATTGACTTGATGAAAGATATAATAAGCTAATAAAGATAATATCTAATTGAAAGAAGAAAAGTAAGTATAACACAAGAAGTTATCAAGTAAGAGAATTGAATTAAACTCTGCCCTACCAATTTCTCAATAAAGTATGATTTTTGGAATCTTAGATGTATAGTCTCATCTATAAAGGATAATTTTGGATTTTACATCATGTAATCATCTATGAGAGTTAATATTGGCTTGTTTTGCCTTGTATTGGCTTCTAGCCTTGTTGTTGAAAGGCCTTGAACCCTTAAGAATATCTTACCCCTACCTATAGGTTGGAGGGTATGGTGCTTTGTTACATGGAAAAGACATAGACTTGGTTTTCATTCTAAATTGTCATTTATGTCTCATTTTTTTTTTTGCAAGATATTGTGTTATTCGTAAAAAAAATTATATATATACCCTTTCCTATAGGTTGGAGTACGGTCCTTTGTTTCATGGAAAAAAAATAGACTTGGTTTTTCTTTTAAAATGCCATTTGTGTCTCATTTTTTTTTCTTGCAAGATGATGTATTATTTGTAAAAGAATTATGTACGCACATACAACATTTTTTCCAATGTTTCCATTTTGGGGTGGTCACATTTCTAACCATACCTGTTTCGGAAATTCCAATCGTTCTCACGTTTTGTGCAACTTAGCAAAGGACATAATGTTGTTCCAAAAATCCCAAGGGTGGCCTATTTTGCTCATTTGAAGAGGACATCCATAGAGGTGCATACAATTTCTTAAGAGTTTAAGAGTGATGGTGGGGAGCAAGCTTGTTGGCTATTGCCACCTGCATGCATGGATCTAGAAGAGGTCTTGGAGGTCTTGGGAGCCAATGACTTACTAGGACTGATGGCAGATGAGGCCTTGGAGGCTGAAGTATTGGGAGCTTGGGCTTTTGCAGGCTTATATTTAGTATTAGCACTTTCCGCCTTCCACACAACTTCTATCGATACCAGTGTAGCACGACTCTTATAAGACCCGCGAGTCTTGATGGGTTTTATAATGAGACGGGTCACTCGCATAGAACCTACGATTTCTACCCGTACTCGCAAAAACCCGCATAAAACTCGGCTACCCGCATTGAACTTGTGAAGAACTGCATATTGTTGATTTTTGGTAGCATCAGTGCTCTAAGTCTCAACTTTTGTGGAGAGGCTTAGGCACTGGTATTCCAAAGAACCCAAAACCGTTTGTGAAAATTCCTCTCGAATTATGTTTTATTGTAAAAATTAATTATTTTAATCGGGACCTTAAGTCTAAATTAGGGAAATTAAATAATTAAAAGGGTATTAATAAAACAGAGTGAGAATGATCTAGAAAGCGAAGATCAAGTCATGTTATAATCTTAGCCGTTGATTAGAGATCTAATCTCGGCCGTTGATTTCTCAATGAGAAGACTATAAAGGAAGACTTGAGGGTCATTTGGAAAGACACACCGAGTGAATCAAGTGATCAAATTCTTCTGACAGAGCAAGTGCTCGGACGAAGATTAGATCTAAGTGATTCCAGTTTCAGTGAGGGGCAGAGACAATTATTGGTCGGAAGATCTTCTCCGGGGCCAAGAATACATAGCAGAGGTAGCAGGACCAGCAGAGGAAGCAGCGCAACCTCCAAAGGGTGTGACGGAGGCCCCATAAGGGGTGACGTAGGCCCACGCAGAGATTGCACAATGCTTTCGAGAGACAGTTCAAGATTTGCTGGAGTTCGGGGTTTTTGAGCCGGGAGGGCTGAAAATCGACTTTCCGAGAGGTAGATCGATTTAGAGAGGAGACACAGTCCCCAACAGTCCCCATGCAGGCCTACGCATCTACTACGCATAGGAAACGTAGAGGGAGCTGGGGTTTTTCCAGTTCAGATGTTGATTAGCTGGGACTTGTAGTGTGAGGTAAAACTCACTATATTTTTGTCTGCCGTGATTTCTCTGTATTGGATAGCCAACAAGGCCTCCAAAGATTGTATTCAGAAAATTCTACTTAATAATAACGAACCCTCAGATCTGCTGCACCGGTTTTCCCGCATTGGGTTTTTCCGGGGACTTAGTCCAAAATAAAGGTGTCCTATGTGTGATTTAATTCTTGCTCAGTTTCCTTGTTTTAGAATCATAAATTATTATGTGTAGGCCGCTTCAGTAATTCATGAAGAAATCTCAATTAATTTTGTAATGTAATTTACATAATAGGAGAAGTAAATTCACTGAGTTGCAGTAGGATTCTTGAGATTGTCAGATCCAGGAATTTTCACATGGTATGAGAGCATTTGATATGAAACACGAAGAGAGGATCTAACACTGAAGTGAAGGCCAAATTGTTGTAGTAACAGTAGATTGAATCCCCAGAGGGATTGCGCAGTTCTAGCCAAGAAGGCTAAATCTTCGAAGTTGTCTCTCTCTGAGTGAGTCGACATAGAGGAAAGACTTCCAAATCGAGTTTTTGTCGAGGCAGAGGGAGCAGCGCAGAGCCTTCACGCAAAGCCAGAGGGACGCAGTTTTTTCGCATGCAGATGCTGGGAAGAGAACCGTCAGAAGAAGAAGAAGAGCACATAGCGGGTAATTCTTCCTCAGTGAGTTTCTTGCCGAGGGATTCAACATTTTTCCAAGATCTGAGCATCAGATCCAAGCAGCAGATCTACAAACTCCACAAGGAGTGCGTAAACCTGCCTAGTGTTGCGCAAAGGGGGAAGAAGAGGGAGTAGTTTGACAGTTTTCGGTTGAAATGGCATCTCATGGACTGAGAGATCAAGACCGGTTGGAGGGATCCTCCAACTACGTAATTTGGAAGGAAATAATCAAATTCCTTCTAGATGAATATGATCTCAAAGCGTTCGTGGACAATGTCGTTGTTGTACCTACATATCCGAATCAGAACAAGAAGTACAAGTCCGATATGGCAAAGGCCAAGAGACTAATCCTTGATGGTGTCAAGGATCACATAGTCTCGCATATAGCTGGCAAGAACACCACCAGAGAGATATAGGAAGCCTTGGCTCTGCTGTACGAAGGAACTTCCGAGCAGCGGAAGATGTACTTGGAGCAGAAGCTCCGGATGATCCAGATGCAGAAGGGCGAGCGCATTGCTCCATTCTTTATGAGACTTCAGGAGATTCGAGATCCGCTGGCAGCCGTGGGATCCTCCCCAACTGCGACAAATATGGTGAGGCTAGCCCTTAACGCAGTCACGGAGGAGTGGCAAGTTTTTGTCCAAAGTTTTTTGGGCAAGGCTATGCTTCCTAGTTGGGAGTAGATGTTGGAAACACTTCAGGAAGAGGAGCTGAGGAGAGATCTAGTCAAGTGCAAGCTTGATGGCAGCAGCGGAAGCGGATCTAAGAATCCGGAGGAGGAGGAGAATGCATCCCTCGCACCGAAGGGACAATAAGGGCAACAGAGACAGAAGAGAGATGTCTTGAAGGTGAAGTGTTTCAGATCTGGCGAGATGGGCCACTTTGCATCAAAATGTCCTTTGAAGAAAAAGGACAAGGATGAAAAACACGATCCGAAAATTGCAGCCGCGAAGATCGAGTAGGATGAGTTTTCCATGAGTGCCCATGCTTCTCCATGAGAGAAATGGGGCAACATAGAATTTTAGTTCATCTTGAACTTCAGATGGGCAGGATCCTTGAGGAGCCCACCTCTTGGATCATAACTTTGCTACGGGTGCCCTTAATCAACAGTAGTGGGATGGAGGAGTTTTCAGCGGGAGCCAAGGAGTGATGGAGACGACAATGCAGTAGGTAGCAGCGCCTACTTCTGGAGCAGCGCAGAGCAGAGTAGCAACAACATAGTAGTAGCAGCGTAGTGCACAACAGTGCTGCGTAGTGCAGAGCAGTAACAACGCAGTGCATCAGGGGGACAATGCAGTAGTTATCAACAATCAGAGTCTTTAGCACCGAGGTGCATCCATTGAACACTTATTCAGTTTTTGGGTGATTTCAGTTGCTTCTCTCAGCAGCTGAGTTGTAGTGAAGATGCAGTGTTAGCAGTGGCTGTTCTAGTAGCATAGTAGACGCAACATTTGAGATGGAGCTGTAGTACAGATGCAGCAGTGGCAGTGGTAGTGTCATGGGCAGCAGTACAGTTGCAGCAGCAACGCAGTGACTAATGGACAACCTGTCAGACTTCAAATTTTTTTTTTTTTTTTTTTTTTTTTTTTTTTTTCTCTCTCTCAGAGTGTTGATTTTGCAGCATATATGCTCTAAGTCTTAGATTTTGCAGAGAGGCTTAGGCACTGGTATTCCAAAGAACCTAGAAACCGTTTGTGAAAATTCCACTCGGATTATGTTTTATTGTAAAAATCAATTATTTTAATGGGGACCCTAAGTCTAACTTAGAGAAATTAAATAATTAAAAGGGTATTAATAAAACAGAGTGAGAATGATCTAGAAAGAGAAGATCAAGTCATGTTATAATCTTAGCCGTTGATTAGAGATCTAATCTCGACTGTTGATTTCTCAACGAGAAGACTATAAAGGAAGACTTGAGGGTCATTTGGAAAGACACTACGAGTGAATCAAGTGATCGAATTCTTCTGACGGAGCAAGTGCTCGGACGAAGATCAGATCTAAGTGATTCCAGTTGCATTGAGGGGCAAAGACAGTTATTGGTCAGAGGATCTTCTCCGGGACCAAAAATACATAGCAGAGAGGTAGCAGGACCAACAAAGGAAGCAGCGCAACCTCTAGAGGGTATGACGCAGGCCCCAAAAGGTGTGATGCAGGTCCACGTAGGGCCCATGCAGAGACTGCGCAGTGCTTTCGAGAGACAGTCTGATATTTGCTAGAGATCGGGGTTTTTGAGTCGGGAGGCTTGAAACTCAACTTTCTGAGATGTAGATCGATTCAAAGAGGAGGTGATGCAGTCCACAACAATCCCCACGCAGGCCTACACATCTACTGCGCAGAGGCAACACAGAGGGAGTTGGGGTTTCACCAGTTCAGATCCGGATCAGCCGGGACTTGCAGTGTGAGGTAAAACTCGCTATATTTTTGTCTGCCGTGATTTCTCTGTACTGGATAGCCATCAAGGCATCCAAAGATTGTATTCAAAAACTGTTGCTTAATAATAACAAACCCTCAGATCCGTTGCACCAGTTTTCCCGCATTGGGTTTTTCTGGGGACTTAGTCCAAAATAAAGGTGTCCTATGTGGGATTTAATTCTTGCTCAGTTTCCTTGTTTCAGAATCATAAAGTATTAAGTGTAGGTTGCTTCAGTAATTTACTTCAGTAATTCATGAAGAAATTTGAATTAATTTTGTAATGTAATTTGCATAATAGGAGAAGTAAATTCAGTTAGTTGCAGTAGGATTCCTGAGATTGTCAGATCCATGAATTTTCACACATATGACCCACATAAGACTCGTGGAGACCCTAAAAGTTCAATTTTTTTTTTATTTTTTTTATTTTTTTTTAAATTTTTGTTTGGAGATCATGTGGAGGGAAAGGAAAAATGGAGGGAAAAACTTGCTGAGTTTTATATGAGTCGTTCCTGAGTCTTATATGGGTCGCCGAGTCAATAGCCAGACGAGTCTTATACGAGTACGAGTTGTGGAACATTGATCAATACACCCTCACCCACTTTGGTCGCATGCATAGCTTTGGGAATAGGTGGGAAATGAGTGAGCAATATTGAATATGATCGCCTGAGCTTTGGCAACAAAAGCAGGTGTTGGGTAAGTATATATAGTGGATGGGCTGGTGGTGCACCCAATTACCAATCCTGATGTACATGAATTCCTTCAAATCCTAGGAGACATTAACCGTCACATAAATAGTGTTAAGGGTGAGGGATGACAAATATTTTAGGTTATTCACAAAATAATTCCCCCAAAGGAGCGGCAATTTGTGGTAAGGCTGGCCAAAACTGCATGTGTAAACCAGGGAAATCTACCCCAAACAGGCAGGCAATCTGTGCTGTTTTATTAGTGGAGAAATTGTGGATCCAGTGTTTAAGGACCAGCAGGGTGTTTTACATATATGGGGGCCTTGATTCATTATCTCAACATGAAAAGGGTCTCTGAATTTGAACAAGAAAAAGCCCTTACTCAGTTTCTGTGTTTGTGTATAGTATTTGACTCCCTTACCTTGCAGACCTAGTTTTGAATAATTGTCTAAGGGGGCACCCTTGCAACAAAATAACAAAAATCGAACTCTTTCAAAACTCATTACAGAGGCTAGAATACTGAAGATTAGAGAACTCAGAGCAATATTAGGAGTCATTACCTTGTGGTACACCTTCTGGACAAACTTCTTGGGAGCCTTTGGTGCCAGCCAGCTGTTGACCTAGAATCACCACTGTGGATGATCATGGAAAGGTCCACTTTGGCCATTGTACCTCAGCTAACGACAAAAGGTGGTTGGCTTGACAGGCCAGGAAGGCCACACTCAATGCTGAAAACAGTACTGTTATACCATTCATGACCAGAGATCACAATTTTCCGGTCAAAACTTGAAACCTTAGCAGAGCCTCTCTTCCAATTAGTACTTCGTATGACACTCGAGGGCATTAGATTTCACTGAATTATAATTTCATTCTCTGTTGAATGGTTTTATTTACCTCTTTTAAGCATCTTCCTTTTGACATTTAAATATCATTTTTAAAGCCTTTTTGAAATTTCTTTCTCGAGGGATTTTTTTTGAGATTGTCAACAACTTTGAAGTGATGTGTAAGCAGTATCCCTCTACAGCTCTAAGCAAGTTAGCATAATAATTTAGTGTTTTGTTTACAATTCTATATGTTTGAACTGCTTTTTCTTTCACTACTTTCACTATACATGTTTGTCCGTATACATCTTTATATATTTTATGCAAATGCTTTTGATTGCTACAATTATCAGTTAGTTTGGGAAAACGTATTGCTTTACCTAGTTTTTTTTAGAAGCATAAAGATATCGGAAAGGAGTACAGATTTAGTCAAGTTTGTTTGATATTAGTACGCTTTGGAAATTTTGTGTATAAACTTGTGCCATTTATTCACTTATTACACGTTATTATTATTTAAAAATATTCTTTGTTATGTTCTTGCTTGGTGTTGCTTCTCATGCCAGTCAATCATTATGCTTCTGCATTGGGCATTAACATTTGCTGGAGTTGGTTAGTGAGAATTAATCAGCTAGACAATGATAGAAAAGAAAGAAGGGAAAGAGAGTGTGAGAATGTCAAGTGTAATGACATCATAAAATAAAAATAAATAAAAACAACAAACATACACTACTATGCTTAGTTCATGACAAACACCGCAAAATGAGAATAGACAATTAGTTAAGCACGAGAATCATATGCAACACTGAATAAATGGCAGAAATGCCACTCTGCAATAAAACCCAGTTTCTGTACTACATTTTTAGCATATAAGTTATAAATGGGTGGAATTTATTGAAGTTTATGAGTGCATCTCAGCTTTTAGAAGTTTTTTGGTTCGTATGCTTGTGCTTTACAATGTACATACATTTTAATGCTTTTTTGAAATGCCACACTATGTAGATGTTGTACATGCTCCTTTTTCTGTATGCCTTAGTTCGTACTTCTTCACTCAACTGTGGCCAGAATGCTCGTGTTTTAAAAAATTTAGTCTTTAAGGTGCATTGGGAGATCTGAAGAAGCGTCTGTTGTCATGGTGCAGGTTGAAGAAGAAGGAGAGGAGTATGTTAACTGATGTGCTGGTCAAATATAGAGGGGAGGATATTGTAACAACAATGTCATAGTATATTTCTTCAGTTATCAGTCTCAATAAACAGATTGCCTGGCTCTATGTCATAGATTGCTCAATCAGTTGTTCAGGGGGTTTAATGAAGATGTGCTCTCAACTGTTAACTCTCCATCTGTTTTCTTACCCATGGATCTGAGCTTTTCCATCTTTATCTCTACATTTTCGAAGATAGGGGTTCATTCAAGCAAGGCTAGAAGCTGATCAAAGGGCAAGCATTGGCATCCAGGAACTGGGGATAAAACACTCAAAATTCATTATGTATTCAGTATAGGTGGACATGTTATCAAGCCACCAAAGATCACACTTGTAAGCCTGGAAACGTTTGTTTGTACATTGCTATATATGCACATTTACTATTCATTCCTTGAAACATATCGAGTCTTCAACCATGAAGATAAGTTGATGCATGGATGCGTATAGCGTTTTTTTGCATGATTGTTAAGAATATATCATAATGGTGTTCCTTGAACTTCCAATATTTGGTGTAACCAGAGTGGCATGTATGAATGGTTAGATACCTGGATTTTACCATGGTTAGTTTGAGGTTTGAAATCCATGGTGACATATGGACTGTGTTTGTCTGTGTATTGTTGTAGGACTTGCAGCCTATGGCAAGCCACATCATTGGAACAAGTCTGTTAGAACTCTGCACTTTAAGCATTTTGTTTCTGTAGCTTGTTAGATTGCTATACCACAATTCAGATATTAACCAGGTCATATTTTTAGTTTCCTGCTATTATTTCTAAATGACTTCCTGGTTTAAGGTTCAAAAATCAGTCCGGGAATGGATTTTCATTGCACTTGGGATACTTGTATACTTGCACGATCAGTCAGTTTTTTTATACTGTTGAAACCTTTATAAACTTACATCTAGGAGATCATATCTATTAGTAAATAGCCACCTAATTTAGGCAACACTAGTCTGTACTTTCATTATAAATGTAATAACAAAAATAGAGCATCACATGCAAAGAGTTCATGGCTACCATGAGAATATATCAATAAATCTGAAGCCTCATGATGGTTGGGAGGGGCAGTATTTGAATGCTAGTTTTAGTTATAGTGATCGGTACTAGTGATTGGCAACCAGTTTCAACTATATCGATTGGTAACTTGTGTTTGCCCTTGATTTTCATCATTGTAGCATCAGCTGCTACTGAAGTCTGATGTTCTGAAGTTCTTTTGTGTCTAATTGGTTCCAACGAAAAAAATAAAGATTCAAGATTTAATATGTGCATGTGAATCTTGACTATATGAGGGTTATCTTAAGGCATAAATAGTTGTGGTCTTATATGCATAAGGAATGTAAAACATATCTTTGATTCTGCTGCTTGGTATTCCATTAAGTGTTGTTTGGATCTGTGTTGCTGCACAGAAAGAATTTAATTTACAAATTGCAGTGACCAAGTGCATTATCGGTTGCTAAACAGCAAGTAGGCAAATCATACAAGCTTTCAAGCCACACCGACCCATGATCATTTAAACTTGCAATGTTGCAAACATCGTGTTGGAAAATATAACTTATTGGTAACATTTGGGAAAATATCGGAAAATATCAACGAACTTTAAAAAATTCAAAATTTCAGTTATAAAGCACATTCTTCATGGTGCTGATGATTTTTTCTATGGACTTGTGATGTGATTTTTTCAAAAATATTGCATTTTTCATGGCAGAAGAATTCACAGTATTTTTTGGAGTTTGTTTAGTAAGTCCTATCTTGGTGGGTTTTTGGTGAGAAATTATCTCAACCAAAGGAGTTTAAGATAGCACGGACTATCTTAGACATTTTCTTTCATCTATTTAAATTGTAAACTAAATTCTTGTAATAAGAGAGAATGATGAGAATGCCATGAGGCTGAAGCCTCTTTTCCGCCATTGTTTTGTCTGGTTTTGTATCTATGTTTTTTGCAATCTGTTTCTGAGTTAATTATTTTCAAAAGATGCTGATTTCATGCAAAGGACAAATGGATCCTTTTGCAACTTGGCACTTGATGGAGTTGTCAAACGAAATTCAAAGATGAATTAGACATATAGCTGACTCATGGTCTCTTCAGATTGCAGTTTTTCTTCATCCAACTTTGGCGGTTTTTCAGGCAATGTTTTTGAGGATCAACATGAGAACTTGGAAGATGGTTTCTCGTTCTTATTTTGGATTTGTCATTGAAGGGGGGAATGTTAGCCTCTCTCAAATAACAATAATAAATCCAAAATAATAAATAAATAAATTAAATATTCTAAGTTAGGAATATGTACCTAACTCTTGGGTTGTTCCTCAAATATTGGAGTTTGTTTAGTAAGTCCTATCTTGGTGGGTTTTTGGTGAGAAATTATCTCAACCAAAGGAGTTTAAGATAACACGAACTATCTTAGACATTTTCTCTCATCTATTTAAATTGTAAACTAAATTATTTTAATAAGAGAGAATGATGAGAATGCCATGAGGCTGAAGCCTCTTTTCCGCCATTGTTTTTTCTGGTTTTGTAGCTGTGTTTTCTGCAATCTGTTTCTGAGTTAATTATTTTATAACATGTGGTATCAGAGCAATGATCCATGTTTGGTGAGGTTGAGTTAGTTGCAGAACTGTGGGATTGTTTCATTACGTGCATGAGGTCGTGAGGACTACCAGCGTCCTGTTATCCATCGTTGTAGGTGCAAGTCTGCACTGCTAATTATTATCTGGGCGTGTATTCACCGTGGATATTACCCAGCGTGGAGGAGCAAGCACGTGAGCTCAATTTTTAAACAAAAGATCATGCCTCTGTGCTCCCACCTTTCAGAAGAGCTCCTTTTGTTGCCACATTCAATATCGATCCTCAAGGTGCTATTGGGAGAAAGCGTGAGCCTGCTTAAGGAGATACTGCAATTGAAAGAGCGTAAGGAGCTATTGCAATTGAATTAACAGGACAGCTGGGAACAAAAGGCAGTTTTGGAAGAATGGTTAGATCTGTTCTATCCGATCTAATAGACAGGGGTGGGAGGAGTTATCACTCCTAAAAAATTTCTTTAAAATCCAATTGGATCACCTAAGCTCCCACATTATGATTTTCTTCTTTTTTTTTTCCAGAATCTGCGTAAGGCGCTGAGTTGAAGAAGTTGCGTAAGGAGCTGCTGTGTTGAAGAAGCTGCGCAAGTTCTGCTTTATTGTTGCATATGACTCCTGTAACATTTGTTTTCTATCCATTCAACGCTTGATTGAATGATTGTTCGATCTATGTACCTGCTCTCCACCAATGCATCCTGTTGCTACCACTGAATTGCTGCAACGAATTGTTACTACAGATCAGCGTGAGCCAGCGTAAGCAAAAATTCGAGCTTTTAAAGTGCCTTTTTTCAAGTGAGTTTAAAGTTGATGGAAGAGTGAAGAGGATCAGATTGTTGGAGAGATAAGGTGTGGTTTTTTTATTTCATAAAATTGTTTTTTTGAGGAAATTTAAAAGGGTTAGTAAAGTGAAATATTTGTAATGAAGAAATAAGGAATATGTAATTTTTGGAAGACAGAAGTGCTCATACATTTTTTTAAAAAGTGGAGTGAGGTTTTTTGATGGAGTGAAATTATTTTTGTAATTTTTGGAGTAATAAGGTGCATATTTTGTAAATTTGGAGTGATAAGGGAAATTCATTGTTGTGATTCCAAGTACCATTTTTCTTTGAGAGAGATTGAGTCGGTGAATATCCAAATTTTGAAGACAAATTGCTTCCAAGGGTTGTGAGCTTGGCATATTCATTACTTGAAGGTGGAGATTTATTATGTACTCAATACTTAATAAAGATATCATTTTTTGGTGATTGTGTCCTAGATCCGCCCGAAATTGAATAAGGGGATCTTAGGTACACCATGTGTGTTTGTGATGGCGCATGTTTTTATGGCTTCATGTTGTTGTTTTTGATTTGTGTCTAGTTGTGACACATCAATAATTTCATTTAATATCGCATACATAAAGTTCAATATCAGCAAGCACAACACATGTAACGAAATAGCTGCAAGATCAACACATGCATTTGCGCCACTACAACATATAATCAAAGATTGTCTACATCAGCATTCTACATCAACAATCAAATTCACTTAGTCAAGTTAATGCATTTCAAAGCAAAGTCTACATCAACGTTCTTGCAAATCCATTTCAGAACTTGTAATCAAATTCATTGTTTTAAGTGAATCATTAAAAATTCATTGTTAATGAATTTTTAAGAGAACAAGTGAATCATTAAAATCATTGTAAGCTTTCTTGGGTGCATTGTCAACAGTGTTCGACACCCTTCCTTTAAGAAAAATCAAGTGAATGCACGAGTTTTTACCTCTAAAACAAACAAGCAACAAGTTCACATCTCCTACAAACAAGCGTGAGTATTCATTCAAGAAATTTGCATCAAGTCAGTACAAAGATCAAACCTTCAAGCGAGCCATAGTGAAGTTCATTGCAGCAACCATCAAAGCAACCAAACAAGTTCAACTCTAACACCAATCAAGCAAGTTGAGATCGACATCAAGCGATCGTGGCTATTCATTCAAGTGAGCGTGAAGTCATCAAGTAAGTCAAGTGAGTGCTTAAACAAACGCGATCGTCATCAAGCGAGCGTGAATTCCATAGTTTAAGCGATAAAATTCTACAATTCTAGCAAGTGTTCCAAGCAAGCGCAGTAAGCAACAAATCAAGTGAGTGTGCCATTCAAGCCACATTTAAGCGAGCCTGTCATTCAAGTGAAACAGTTCAAAGTATGACATCTACAATAAGAGAGCTTGATTTCAAGTGCGCAAGTTCAGATGGCGCAACATATTCAGTTGTTAAACATTCTTCATAGTTTGATCATCTCCAGTGATGAAGACATGGTGCAAGTCAGCAAAGAAACTCTTGTTGATCTTTCACGGCATCTACACCAAACACATGAAACTATTGAGTTTCTTCAACTAGAGTCACAACTTCAAAGGATTGAATTGCAAGAAAAGTGTGATACTTTCATGTTTTTGAACCATCCAAATGATAAGTCATTCATCTTCAAGTGTCAAAGTTGTTCCAGTTCCAATTTCTTCCAAGCTCATCATCAAGCCATGGGAAGAAATTCAAAATAACAGGAATCGACGCGGCTTAGGATATGCCAATGATGACACCAACCTGCATATCCCAGATTATTCCAAGTCAATTAAGTTCGTCAATGCGAGATTTCTTGCACAACTCACCTCAACACATTCTGAGAAAGTTGCAGACGACCAGCAATCGTTGCAGCCAAATAGAATTGCACGCAACTTGAAGTTGAAGTCCAACCGAGATGTTCTCATTGTCAAAGAACCGATCATATGGAAGATCAGTGTTTTGATCTCCATCCTTGTCGCCATTATGGCAATCCTAATCATTCCTCAGAAAAATGTCGCAACCAACAACAATCAGCCAGATTGAAGATACATTATGAATGGATCGATCATTGGAAATTGTCATCCACAGTCAAAAGATTGTCTCAGTTCTACAACCGCATCAAATCACACATAGTGCAGCCAACAATGAAAATGAGATTGTACTCTCATGCAGTTGAACGGGGGAGTACTACACCAGTGCAACACTCCTACACCTGAAGGAGGGAGTTCAAGAATATTTTCTAGAGAAGTGTCTCTCCTTTCAGCTGACAAAGGGGGAAAAATATCAATGAGATTGACAGTGGTTGTCAGACTAAAAGTCTCGACAAAACTAGCAAAAACAGCTAGTGGGCATCGTCAACAGCCAGTGGGCATCAACAAATTTGCCAGTGGACAGTCAACAACAAAGAAGTAGTGAACATTTTTCAGCACAACAAAAGCAACAATGAGTTGTTTTTGACATCATCAGCCAGTGGGCTTTGAACAAATTTTGTCAGTGGACAAAGGATGTTGATTTCATGCAAAGGACAGATGGATCCTTTTGCAACTTGGCAATTGATGGAGTTGTCAAGCGAAATTCAGAGATGAATCAGACATACCACTGACTCATGGTCTCTTTAGATTCCAGTTTTTCAGCATCCAGCTTTGGCAGTTTTTCAGGCAATGTTTTTTAGGATCAACATGAGAACTTGAAAGATGGTTCCTCTTTCTTATTTTGGATTTTTCATCGAAGGGGGGAATGTTAGCCTCTTTCAAATAACAATAATAAATCCAAAATAATAAATAAATTAATTAAATATTCCAAGTTAGGAATATGTGCTTAACTCTTGGGTTGTTCCTCAAATATTGGAGTTTGTTTAATAACTCCTATCTTGGTGGATTTTTGATGAGAAATTATCTCAACCAAAGGAGTTTAAGATAGCACGGACTATCTTAGAAATTTTCTCTCATCTATTTAAATTGTAAACTAAATTCTTTTAATAAGAGAGAATGATGAGAATTCCATGAGGTTGAAGCCTCTTTTCCGCCATTGTTTTTTCTGGTTTTGTATCTATGTTTTCTGCAATCTGTTTCTGAGCTAATTATTTTCTAACATTTTTAGGTGATATTGTCGCTGCTTTACCCACATCACGATATATCACAATGGTAATGATATTATTGTGATGTTTGCAACACTATCAACCTGCATTAAATGTAACCAGAGTCAAAAAAATGTAAAAAAAATATTGCAAGCTCCGAGCGACAACCTTCCTTGGATAGACGATCTGCTTCTCCATTTTGGATTCGGTAGATATGAAAAATAGTGATAGAGTGAAACTCTTTGATCAAAGACTGAGTTATGCATTTCCAAGCATCAATATTTGGAGAGTTCAGAGAGTGTTTGTCGTTTTCCCAGTCGATGACTAATTTGGAATCTCCAAAAACTGAAAGATCCATGAGGTTGAGCCAAAAAACACAGTACATAACTCCCCAGAGTGCAAGCAATTTAGCTCTAGTGTTGGATCCCTTTCCACAGTGCTAGTGGAATCTGTAAAAAGTCCCAGGCCCAAAATGGATGGAGGCCCCATCAAAAAATCCAACTGGAAAGTTAGACCAGATGTTACGAGGAGGTGGCGAACATTTAGGAGTAGTGGGCGGGTTGGCAGAGTATTCTAGATAGAAGGAGATAATTCTGCAGCTGGAGAGCCAAATGTTGGGCAACACATGGTAAAAAATGAGGGCATTTCTAGTCCGCCAAATTCCCCAGATGATGAAGAAGGCTAGAGTGCAATGAGATTGATGTTCCATAGTCCAACTACTAAGACGAGACAATATTAGAATGGTCCCAATTAGCAGGTGAGTTAATCAAATGTAGCACACAAGTCCAGACAAAAAAGGCAAAGGGACAGTGCAAAAAGAGGTGGTTGGCGTCCTCTCCGACAGATGAGCAAAGACAACACCAAATTGAGCCCTGATAGCCTCTCTTGATAAGGACATCCCATGTGAAGATCCTGTTGTACACCACCAACCTGGAGAAGCATTTGAGTTTGAGCAGAAAATTTCATTTCCAGGATTGATCCAGCCAAGAGAAAAAATGGATCTGTTTTGAGGGCTGGTGGATGATCCGATAGGCCTCATGTACAATGGCCTTTCCATGTTGAGGGCCATGAACCAAATGAACCTGTCTGTTTTTGCTGATAGGACAATTTTGTAAAGTTTGAGGTTTGTTATGTATGTTTTCCATTCCAGAGTGCGGGCCTCAAGAATTTCAAGCTCGGTGGCATCTTTCCAATGAGTGAAAGATGAAGAGGAAATATGTGCTGAAGCAATGTCTTTAATCACATAATAACCATGAAAGTGCAGGAATGTTATGAGAGGCGGAGAAAGTAAATGCGGAAAATGAATGCACAAATTTTAACATTGATTCTGACTGTACAGACATGTACTTGTGTTAATTTTGATGAGAACTTTGAAATCTGATATAAATTTATAGAAATTCTCCAGTAAATTGTTTTTGGTTTTTTTACCATTGTCATTAATGTTTTCCAAACACTTAGAGCTCTTACCATGTTAAGGTTCAAAGGCTTTGATATCATTACGGAAATGGGAAGGAAGCATGATGACCATAAAGTTAAAAACATATATTACTGTGCTTGAAGAAATTATAATACATGATTTTCTTTATAAGAGTGAGACTCAAATAATCTATATGCTGATAAATCAATAATTGAATAAAACCACAATAAAAAATTATAGGCTATCACCTACACTAATTAAACCCTAATAATCTTCCTAAAGATCCCATAAAATTGACATTAATTTTATAGCAGTCACCCTTGATGATGCCAATTTGATCTTTTTTGACCATCCCGATCCCATGACTTGTAACTCAATAGTTGTTCCAACAACTCAACATATAGTCACACAATATGATGATTATTGGGACCCATAATATTCCATTAATTTATGTGTTGATATTTTCAACATTACCCTTAGCAATATGATAAAGGAATTCATACCACTCCACGTCCCCCCTCCCCTCCCATCACAAATAATGTCCCATCACAAATAATGTCCAATAGATATAAGCTATTCTCAAATTTGTGCTTCAATTTGTATCTATAAACATTGTTTAATGACTAATTTACTCTTGCTAGTGCATGAGATTCTTGCTGAAAATTTTGTAGCTCCAATATGAGGTTGACTGTTATGATCCAAGTGCCTTGAAAATGATAAAAGTCAATGAATACCATCCAATTTGAGGGGAAAATTTCATTTTACAATTATTTCGATGTATGAGATATGATATGGTGATCCTAAGACTATGTATCCTTGTTATATATATAGGAGATAAAGGGTATTATTACAATGAAATAGTTTAATAATGAAAGGTTATAGCATACCTACTGTTATCACTAGGCTAGAACAGACTGGGCTGTGTCAACCTCCAACCAAGCATAACTATTTCAAACCAAATTTTAACTAGAAGCTAGCCCTTCTAGTTTGAGACGACTCTCTCAAGGAAAACAGTGAAATGTTCTAAATAAAATTCAATTTTCAGATGGCTAAGTTTGTTTCTACTTCATGTGATTTAAATTAGAATGATCCAAATATAATAATGTAAAGTTAGGATAAAAATATTTATTAAATTAGAATATTTAATAAATATTAGAGACACTTACAAATAGAATATTGTTAGCAAAGATAGGACTTTAGAATTGAGTCGTATCTTAGGCTCTAAGATAAGAATAAAGTTGGTAGATTGGATAGAAGATCATTTATTGTAAATGGACACTTGTTATTTTTTCAAGTGGTCCATACCTAAATTAAGTTAGGACATATAGCTTATAAATATGTTAGTTTCCTAATTGCGAATTAGTGGAAGTTTACGTTTGTAAACTCTTGCAATTTGTTATGTAATTTCTTTTCCAATATTAATAAAATTACGTGTCTGATGACACTTCTGTATTAATGTGGTATCAGAGAGACCAGTAATGCAAATGACATGAAGATGGAGATTTAAGCTATGCAGGCTTTCAAAAATTCTACCAAACAGATAATTGGTATGCAATTTTGTCAATATTTTAAGGAAAAGAAATTTATTGATTATAATCTGATTATCAATTCTTTTGTCAGCTGCTTCTATTAGCACCATTTAGAAGCACCGTTTTTTTTTATTCTCTGCATTTTTAAATCGCCTGATGCTACTGCTCCTACGCACTTGCACCAAAGGAAGCAAGGATTTACAACTTGCTTCTTAAATTTGAAAGTGTTCCCTTGTACCGTTTCAGAATTATCTACCAACAACTCTAATCTGTCACCTCTCCCGAGCTTTTAAAATTTTAAGAACACAACGATCTTGTCCCGACTGACCCTGGCTGCCCATCCCTCAACCTCCACCTCAATCTCACCAACAACTCCTTCCTTCACCATCTTCTCTATGCAGAACAAAAATCTCAGATTGTATTTCCACAAAACCCTGCTAGGATTCCCACACAAAACCCTCGACAACAGGGAATTGTAGTCCACCAAACGAGGGTATGGTGGTCAATAACAATGGAAATGAGGTTCAGGCAACGAGTATTTAAAAGGTTTGGAAGAAATATTTGCGTCCTCAAAAAGTAAAAGGCACTCAGCAATTGCGCCAGCGACTGGAATTCTTGAATTGTTGAATTACCCGTGAGACTGTGCATTTTTACATAGATTGAATATTCGTTCTATGTTATATACGAGCTTGAATCCATGTGGAATTGGGGGTACGACGTAGAGGAATATGGATTTGATCCATAAAAGCGTTATCTGTTGGGTTGATGAATTATTACATAGCTTGCATAAATTATTTTCCAAGCGAAGTTCCCTCTATGGCCAAGTTATTCTGAAGATTTGTGCTGATATCTGTTGCAATTAAATCTGACTCAGAGGTAGTTCCCAGTTTTATGAAAGAAGCGGTTGCATCTTCTGTGTTTGGATTGCTTTGTGGTGGATTTTGGGCTTCGTAATGTTTTTAGGAAACATATCCAGCCAACAAGCCTGAGAGAAATACCGATATGATGCGCAACATGAATTTTGGAGTAATTTCCACGTAACATAGGCCAATGATAGTCTCAAGAGCTGAGCATTGGAGAGGTGAAGCCTTGGAACGTTGGAGCAATGATTTGAAGGTTTTCTGTGTAGCTGCTGAGGACATTTTACATGGAAAATGACAACTCCTCAAGCCGTAATACAATGTAGAATGTTTTGCAGTGACAATGTGGCCGCCCAACTACAGTACTGTAGTGGAATTTACATGATGGTGAGGATGAATTTTTTTGCTGCGTAATTATTTTGTTCAGATCGTGGGCCCATAACCCACAAATCTACAAATTTTGAGAAGTGTGCAGTTTTGCTGTCATCAAAAGTGTTAAGATCAGGAATATGGCAGACGACAGTATATATATTTTATGTAATTTTTTATTTATTTGTTTTTGGAGTGATAATTTTTTTTTTTGGAGTTATAAGTTTTTGTAATTGAAGTTATAAGGGAGGAACTTGAAATTTATTTATTGTTTTATTTTGGAGCAATAAGGTGAAGTGAAAATGTTGTCATTGTTTTTGGAGAAATAAGTGTAATTTTTCTTGGAGAAATAAGGGTTATTATTTGTAACTCAAAGTACCTTTTATTTTGAGGGGGGTTAAATTTTTTAAGAAGTAATTTGTACGGGAATTGTCAAGTGGTCAAATTTTGCAAAAATTTCATTGCAAACACTCAATGAGAAATTGACTAGAGCCAAGTACAAAGCTCGGTCATTTTTCTCCTTTTTCAACGACTATACGAGGGTCAAGGCCAAGCACCGATAGATCGTTTTTTAATTGCATGGCGTGTGTCGTTTTTTGCGTGGCGTGTTTCGGGTGATGAGTTGCTCATTTTTTTTTCTTGTGCTTGGTTCTTTTGGTGCATTGCTTCAACACTATCATGTCAAAGTTAATTAATTTGTTCTCTGAATCTGATAAGCTATGTGGGGTGAAATCTTATAAGACATGGAAACATCTAATTGAAAGCACTCTCATTTATAATGAATTGTGGCATGAAATATGCGATGACAACATTAAGCCTAATAAACCAACAGATGCAGCTTCATTTGCAAAATGGGAAGTAAAAAATGCCAAGGCATCAACTCTTATAAAGGCTTCAGTTAATAATGAAATGTAAATACATATTGAAAATTCTTCAGATGCATGAACTTTTTTACGTACATTCAAAGATCTCTTTGATACACAACCTTAATCAAAGAAGGTTGATCTTCATTAAAATTGCTTCAACAGAAATTAACTGAAGGTGGTGATGTACTTGAGTATATTTCATGGCTTAAAAACATCAAGCAAGAAATAATAAATGATGGTTTTCAAGCTGTTGATGAAAGTTTCTTGAACACGATTCTAATTGCTAGATTGCCATCATCTTACACACATTTTTTGGAAACTTTGCAAGTCACTGGAAAGTTAGAGAAGATAAAGTTTGATGAATTGAGTGACATGTTAGCCCAACATGATAAAACTTTTGGGAAGAAGAAACAGATTGGAGAAGTTGTCTTCTTCACCGAAGCCAGCTCAAGTAACTCCTCAGCTAATAATTCAAGAAACCGAGGAAGAGGAAATTTCAATCAAAATCAAGCAGCCCAAGGTCGTGGTCGCAGTCAAAGTAGAGGAAACAATTTCAACAGAGGCTACAATTAAGGCAGGAGCAATTTTCAAGAAAGAGGCAACAATCAAAGAAGAGGATATAATCAAGGCAGAGGATAAACTCAGAATAGAGGCCAAAGCAGAGGTAGAGGACAGTATCAAGGCAGAGGACAGTCTCAAGGCAGAGGTAGCGATTTCAATCAAATTGTTTGCAGGAGATGTAACAAAGTTGGCCATTATACAGAAGATTGTAGAACTTCTATTGAGAAAATTCCCAAGTTTCAACCAAACTCTGCACAATTTGCAAATGATGAAGATGATCCTGATGGTTCCGAATATGTCTTCACCAACAAAGAATCAACAACTTTAGAGGTTTCAAGATTTCTTAGAAGTGATTATGAAGATGCATGGATTATGGATACAGGCGCAACTCAACACATGACTTTTCGACGAGATTTATTTTGGAGCTTCCAACAATGCCATTTGAATTCAATCTATCTTGCTGATAAAACAAAACATACTCCTTCAGGCAAATGTGTAGTTAAAGTTTTTTTACCAGGCATTGGAGAAAGAATGATTTCAAATGTATGGTATGTCCCAATATTTAAGCAAAATTTGTTATCTTTAGTCACGATTCGACAAGCAGGACATATGGTGATTATGGAAGATGGCTTAGTTGAAATTAACTCAGTCAAACAGAACATGAAAATAGTAATGACAGGTTATGAAGATGGAAAACTGTTAAGGATGAAAGGGACAGTTATTCCAAGAAATTTTGACTTTGTAGGAGCAGCAAGTATAGACATTTCACTGATCAGATTGTGGCATGTAAGATATGGCCATCTCAACTTTGAAAGTCTCTCCCAGTTACAAAAACAGGGAATGGTTAAGGGACTTCCAACATTCAAAAGGGGAAATGCAAAGTGTGAATCTTGCATTTTTGGAAAACAACATCGAGAGACTTTTCCTACAAGTTCATGGCGTGCAAACAAGCATTTGCAGTTGGTTCACAGTGATATTTGTGGACCCTTACCAACTTCGCTCGAAGGATGCAGATATTTCGTACTCTTTATTGATGATTTTAGTAGGATGACTTGAGTATATTTTTTGAAGCAAAAGTCAGAAGCATTTGAAAAGTTCAAAACTTTTAGCCAGCTTATTGAAAATGAAGTAAAGGAGAAGATTGGCACTCTTAGAACTGACAATGGAGGAGAATTCATTTCAAATGAATTCAAAATGTATTGCATGGATAATGACATAAAATGACATCTTACCAATGTTTACACTCCACAGCAAAATGGAGTAGTAGAAAGAATGAATCGTACCTTGTTAGGAATGGCGTGATCCATGTTAACTTTTAAAAATTTAAGTCCTTTATATTGGGCCGAAGCATTTCATACCGCTGTCTACTTGAGAAACCGATCTCCCACTGCTTCTTTAGACGGAATCACACCTTATGAAGCATGGTTTGGCTTCAAAACTCGTGTAAAGCATCTCAGAGTTTTTGGATCAGTATGTTATGCCTTAGTTCCGAAGGAAAAATGAACTAAGGTTGATGCACGAAGCTTGAAGTGCACAATGATTAGGTATTCTGATGAGAATAAAGGGTACCGACTTTTGTCGAATGGGAAATTTATTGTAAGCAGAGATGTAATTTTTGATGAAAATGAGAGTAAGAGTGCCGAAGAAGTTGAAAGTCTTCTTCAAAAGTTAGAAACAAAAAGTGATAAAAGAAACGGAAATTTACAAAGTCAACAAAATTCACAAAATTGGTATGAACTTGAGTTTCCTTCATCTGAAAATGATTCATCCAGTCCGACTTCTTCACCAATGCCATCTAGGTCTTTTAGCAGTTCATCCAACTCTCCTAGAAGCAACAGTTCTTCTGACAATGACTCTCCGACCCCAGAACCTGCGGTTGATCAATAAACATCAGTTTACATCAACCCTCTTTACAATGATGGTGATTTTTCACAATCTCAAACCAGTGAACATCAATTGCCAAAATGGGCAGTTCAACTTTTGAAAGATGTAAGGCCTAATGAACAGAATAAAACAGGAACATGGGGATCACAAAGAAACGAAGGAAATTTTTCCTTGATAGCAAATGATTTTACTGAACCTTCTACTTATCAAGAGGCAGTAAAACATAAAGAATGGAAACATACTATGGTTGATGAATATCAGGCTGTTCAAGACAATAACACTTGGAAATTTGTTGATTGTCCCTAGAATGTTAAATCCATCGGATGCAAATGGGTTTACCGAATTAAGTACAAGCAAAATGGTGATATTGACAAGTATAAAGCAAGACTTGTTGCTAAGGGTTTTGCACAACAGGAAGGGATCGATTATGAGGAAACATTTTCTCCTATAGCTAAATGGAACACCATCCAACTCACACTTGCCTTAGCAGCTCAACAAGGATGGAAAGTTCATCAGATGGATGTAAAAAATGCTTTCCTCAACAGAGATTTACAGGAAGAAGTGTACATGACACAACCACCAGGTTTTGAAATTGAAGGACAGGAACATAAAGTCTGCAAACTTATAAGGCTTTATATGGGTTAAAACAAGCTCCTCGAGCTTGGTATACCAAAATGGATGAGTATCTTTGGAAAATCGGTTTTCAACGAAGTGAATCTGATGATACCTTGTATGTACACCAACAAGGTAAAAATCTGATGATTTTGGTTATGTATGTAGATGATTTGATTATCACTGGAAACAATGATGATCACATTGCATAGGTGAAAAAGGAGTTACATGCATGTTTTAAGATGACAGATTTGGGACTACTTCACTACTATCTTGGAGTTGAAGCATTCCAACGTCCACATCATATCTTCATTTCTTAGAGTAAGTATGCAACATAAATTCTTTAGCGATATGGAATGTCTGGGGTTACAAGAAGAGCACGAATTCTTTTATGGAACAAAACTTGTTTCAAATTTGAAGGGAAATGGTGGATAGCACTACTTATCGATAGTTGATTGGTAGCACAGTTATCTAACAACTACTCGACCCAGATCTTTTTTCTTGCCGTTAAAGTATTCTTTCCCTCTTTATCTGGGGTCACAGGCAAGCCTTTGGAATCAGAGTAAAAGAGTTTCTTCATTATATCCAAGGAACAAAGATTTTGGTCTTCTTTACAAAGACTAATTTTCTACTTGTGGTGGATTTACTGATCTTGACTTCTTTGATATTGATGATAGGGCATCAACCTCAGGTTATTTAATGAACATGGGGTCAGATACAGTTTCCTGGAGTTGTAAGAAGCAAGCTACAATGGCCACTTCTTCATCAGAAGCAGAGTACATTTCAGCATGGGAAGTAGCATGTGAGATTGTTTGGTTGCGTAGAGTTTTATAGGACTTGGGAATTCCTCCAGCGGAAGCTACTTTGTTATTCATCGAAAACCAGTCAGCAATAAAGCTTGCTAAGAATCCAATTTTTCATTCAAAGACAAAGCATGTGGACACCAAGTATCATCATATCAGATCACTCATTTCAAAGGATGTCATCAAGCCGATTTATTGTCCTTCAGAAGATCAGACCTTCGATATCTTCACCAAACTTCTTGGCAGAACAAAATTTACTAAGTTCAGAGATGAACTTGATCTATGGTGTAATGTATCTTTGGATCATAGGGGGGAATTTTAGATGATCCAAATATAATAATGTAAAGTTAGGATAAAAATATTTATTAAATTAGAATATTTAATAAACATTAGAGACACCTAGAAATAGAATATTGTTAGCAAAGATAGCACTCTAGAATTGAGTCGTATCTTAGGCTCTAAAATAGGAATAAAGTTAGTAGATTGGATAGAAGATCATTTATTGTAAATGGACACTTGTTATTTTTTCAAGTGGTCCATAACTAAATTAAGTTAGGACATATAGCTTATAAATAGGTTAGTTTCCTAATTGCAAATTAGTGGAAGTTTACGTTTGTAAACTCTTGCAATTTGTTATGTAATTTATTTTCTAATATTAATAAAATTATGTGTCTAAGGACACTTCTGTATTAATTTTCAGATGGCTAACTTTGTTTCTACTTCATGTGATTTTGCAGGTGAAAGAGAGTGTGATGACTGCCACCATTGGGCATGGAGTAAATTAAGGAAAATCAATTACAAACAACATTGTTTTCATGGAAGCTGAGGCAATTTTGGCTTTAAAATGATGTGAAATAAACTTTTATAGCTTAAACATAGCAAAATGAAGGAAGTTGGAGCATTTTGACATGAATTCCAAGTAATCAAATTGCTATGAAACTGATAACAACATACAAAACGTGGAGATAAAACATATAAGCCAAAACAGAATCTCAGGTAAAAAAGGTAGTCTATTGCAAATGTATATTAACTGAAGAAAAAATTTACAAAGGTGGTCCTCTCACACGATCCATCAACCCCAACAAAGTGAAAAAGTTACACATATATAGAGAAAGGTCTTCATAACAAAAATATGCCACCTGGGCTAGATCGATGCATAGTTAAGAGACCTAATTCTAATTGAGTTACAAAACATTGAGCCTTTATAGGGATATTTTCTGTTTTAACAGAATTTGAATACAAATAGGAGTCTCCTATCATTTATGAACTCAAAAAATTATGTTGGTGATCCTCATCGAATGCAACCAACTACTGAAATGTGCTAGAGCGCTGTGTTTGGAATGCTGAGCTTTTGCCATGTGGATGCTGACTTGGTTTACCTGCTGACCCGTCTTCCTAAAAAATAGGTGTCCATTGGTTGATGATGTGGACACTCGTATGACCTGTAGCCCATCTAATGCCTTGCTATCTGATTGCCCAAAAACTAATCAAAACTTTATCACGCAGAAAAAATAGAGTTAGGCAGTTTTGTAGCAAATGCAAAAAACACCTTTCTGCTACCCATATGACCTTTCTAATAGTTCTAGGGTCTTTATTGATGTTTTTTAGTTAAACACATGCCTTTAACACTCCCTTAGCTGAGGTTTAAACTTGTGTTTTCCTCCATGAAAACCTAAAACAATTCCGTAGCAAATGTCCGACTTAACTATGGGGAGTTGCTATGAATTTGTCAATTTTCTGAGTTTTTTCTTTTTCTTGTTTTCCTGTGCCTCCTTATCACTCCTAATAACTGTCCAAGCTTGTATACTACTAAAATTATTGGTTAAACATAGCATAGGAAAAAATTAAGGTTGTTACCATATTCAAGGAGTGCCATCTACTTCAACAATAATCTTGATATTTCTCTTTGCAAGTTCCACTTTGATCATTTCAATTTGAGTCTCTAATGCTTTGACTTGTCCCTGCAAATTTTTTCCATCTGCTTGTAACCAGTTGTTCCTTCTGCACAAGTGTTTCATCATTCTATGCAAAGGCATTGTCCTCTTCACCATTTTTCTAGATTCTTCTCCAACCTTTTCATAGAAATCAAGCTGCTTCGATATATCTTCTTCTAACTCCTTAAATAGTAGTTTAGATTCTATCACTTCCTGCCTAGCTTCTCTTAATTGTTTTTGCAAAACCTCTATTTCACTTTTTTCTTGTACATGCTCTTTTCCTTTCCTTTTCTTTGCTAGCTCTTTTTTTTTTTTTTTGAAGGCACCTTTGGCATCTTTTCAATTGGCTATTGTGATCCTGTGATAGGCTTCCTAGGTTTGAAAACAAAAGCTGGTTCCTCTTGTGTAAAATCTAATTTCTTGGCTCTCTTGCTCTTCTTTTTAGTTTTTGCCTTTATCATTTCTACAGGCTGCACAATTGGACTTTCTTCAATCTCAATAACTTCTAGGATATCAGATAGTTTTCCCTTCCCTTTCCTTTGACTTCTAGTCATCCTTCTCTCGGTGCTTGTAGAAGTTTTTACTACTGCCATAGGTTCTTCTACATGTTCAACTACAGGTTCCGCCTTTGATTGTTTTTCTTCCCTCGGGGTTATTGATTGGGAATTTGGAGTTTTCCTAGGGATGGAAATATCTAACTCATAGCCACTTAAAAACAGAAAAGTGAGCCAAACTCTGTTCAACCTGTTTAACTCTTCTACAACCAAAAATTTAATAAGACCATGATGGAAAACAAAGGTATTACTGGCATTAGGCTTGGCTTGGACCTTGTCAGTCATCTTTCCCAAAATTCTATACAAATAAAAATGAATGTCTAAAGGTTGTTTACCTGTGAAATGCAGTAGCATTTTTAAATGGTATTGGTAGACCATGTTGAACCTGCCTTCACATGTGAAGTAATTTTGGATCGCCATCATGAGTTTAGAAAAATCTTCTTTGAGACAAGTTCTGTAGATGTCTGCAGTCATATCAATCCCTTTGTGCTCTTCCTTATGAAACTCATCACAATTCAGTAGCTAAAACTTTTGCACTTTAAATCACATTTCTCCAGACCTTGGGATCTCTATAGCACGGGAAATGGTGTCAGGGTACACTACAAAGATCAACATGCCCACCTTAGATTTTGTCCTTCTGAAATTAATGGCAAAGTCTTTGGCAATCTGCCCATGGTAACGCTACATCTTCTGACAAAAACAAAGGCACCCTACGCTGGAAAATGCTTGAGTGAAAGCAAGGTCTTCCTCTAATAGCTTCATATCCATTGGTTCATACCTTACAACTGAGCCTCCTTTATATTGCTTCTTCTGTACCATGGCTTCAACACGTTGAGAGCTGTTCGCCACCTGCAAATTATCTTAAAGACAACTAGACTTGCTATTGACACCAACAGACCTTCCCTAAAGACAGCAAGATCAACTCACAAGACAACAAAACCGATCTTAGGACAACAAAAATAGTTCGAATGAAAACAAGACCGAGCGTATGACAACAAAACTAATCTAAAGTGGAAAGAGAATGAAATAGGAATGAAGCTATACGGTGTGAGCGTTTTGGGAATGATGGATAAAGACAAATAGCATGTATTCATAACCCACCGTGACTTTGACCACGACCACTTTTTTTAAAAATATACCGTTACCATACAGTTACCACAACAACAAAATTTCCTAGCGGGACAAGTGTTAGAAAAGGAAGATTCACTACGGAAGTGTCAGGAACTTCCGTAGCAAACCCTCGGTTTCCTTAACTGAAATTACTACAAAATTCTGTAAAACTGTCAAAATGCCAATTATGACCAGATAAGGCCAAGATGCATGGAAGTGGATTTTAACCTTTATGATAACACCCCACTTAAATTCACAATGACCCTACAAACTAATTTAAGAAATTGACTCAAAGACTAATCCTAAGCATTATTTTGGATAACACCTACCAATATAACAAATAATCTAATAATGAATTCTTATTAGGGTCTTAACGTAGGGCCTTAGGCCTTTAATATATCTCTCATCGTTTAAAAAGGATTTTCCTTCAAAGCTTGTAATTGAGAGTGTTTCTTCACAAACTGCTCATTTTCCCATGTAGCTTCTTCTAGAGGCATATTTTCCACTTGATTAGGTACTCTATAATGGTTCTATTTTGAAGAGAGAATGTTGATTTATGACTTTCTAGTTCATGAAACAACTTACCTTCTTCATCTAATTATGGAAGTTTTGTTAGCACTCGCATATTTTGTCCCAAAACCTTTTTTAGTGATCCAGGTGGCTCTAAGGACACATACAGGGCAAAGAGGGCTAAAAAATAAAAGCGTTTGGATTTCTCTTGAACTGGGTTCAGGTTGAAGAGCTCATTGCCCTGATCGCAACTGTGTGAACGGTTCGTCAAACCGAGCTCGTATGCGAAAGTTAAGAGCAGTCAAAGTTTTGGGTTGACTTGGTGATTGGGCAGGCTTAAAGAAGGCACAATTTCGCTGAAATCCGGCCAGCGCTGGTTGGATTTTGGGAAAAATTGTGGGATCGTTAAAATCTCCTCTAATGCCCAAAATTTGATTTTTCAAAGATGAACAGTTGGTTTTATATAAACAAAAAAAAAAAAAAAAAAAAAAAAATGGGAGGGCGGGCTATGATCCCCGCCCTACCCCCACGACTCCTCATGGAAAAAAAATATTTAAAAATTGGGGTGAGCGGCCATGACCCTGTCGGACTCGCACCACGTGGCAACCACCGTATATATATATATATATATATATATATATATATATATATATATATATATATATATATATATATATATATATTATCATAACAAAGGCCGTGGGCGGCGGGGCTTGAACTCGCCCGGCTGGAATGGCCGACCTACCTCCCAGGGGCCCACTCCACCACCAAAAAAAAAACTTAAACCACACCACCTTGCATGGTATGCCGACGGGAGTTAAGGGGCGGGCCGCCCAATGCAGGGTCGACTCCCCCAACGTACCCAACATTAAATACGACGGGTGTTGGCACAACTAAAAAAAAGAACTAATCTAACTTAAAAAAGAGGGGGCGGGGTTTGACCACCCGACCCCATCCCTATTAATCCAGATCTTTAACCAATGCGCCCAACAGGCTTGCTTGGAATACTCCGCCCACTTTTTATACTTAAACCCAGTTCTTTGCAAATGTGCCCAAGCCAAGTGTGTACACGGAAGCCGAGGAGGAGCACAAATTTCGATAATTATTATTATTTTATTGCAGGTACATTTTTTCATGCAGATCGAGGTAGTGGAACCATGAGCCCAGAAAAGAGGTAGGCGAAGCCTTGATTGAGCCCAATTTCCAGGAGGGCGAAGTTTTGATTGTGTCCAAATGGGACAAACTTTATATCAATTTTACACTATTCAATGCCACGATTATGATGGCGCATTCAGATTTTCCATCTAAGCTTTATATTTTTTGGCCACTTTTCGAAGTGGAGTTGCAGGTGTTAGCGTTTCAACACCATGATCATTGATTGTGATGGTGATTTCAGATCCAGTATCAGAGCAGCTCATTTTTCATTTATATTTAGCGTGAGGTATATGATGTGTTGATTTCATGTATTTTTTTGCCTCTTTGTCTCTGAGATGCATTGTGTTGTACAGATCCCTGTTGATGTTTGATGTGGGATCTTGTTTTGTTCTTGATGTGAGATGTAATTCCTATCATGGATTTGTATTATGTTGAGATCACTTTGATTCCATGTTGGCGGGATACTCATTATCACATGTATGTTGTTTGAGATCCCTTTGTTTGCCATGTTGGCAGGATACTCATAGTCATTATGTGTGAGCTATTGTCATACTAATAGGAGTCCTTTTTGGTGAATGGAAGTTCCATAGTGGAACATCTCGTAGAGAGGTCTAGCCACTCCTGTGTGAGGGAATTTTCCTTGTATGATAGTGAAAACACCATCCATGTACATCTTCACTCCTTACAACACTTAATGTAGCGACCTACACCATCTTGACATTGAGGCCTGAAGATGTAGTCCCTCTTGGACGAACTCCGTTATCAATGTCTTATGTTGATCATGCTTGTTATATTCCTCTTCTTTACAACATGGAGTTGTTCATTTATGTTCATTAAATTCTTTAATTAATGCAATTCTAACACATCAGCTGAAGTAAAAGGTCTTAGTTAAGGGTATCAGTAATTTACCCGAATCAAGTGGTATTAGAGCAGGTGTTCTTGCTGATTGGATTGCAGGTGTTAGCTGTTGAACGATTGCTGAGTTGAGCCATGGAGAATGTCAAGGACATATACGAGACCATACTCAGGGTGTCCGAGAAAGTGGACATGTTGTACGAGGCTTATGAAAAACAAGCAGCGGAAAACGCCGAATTGAAGACACTCCTACACGAAGAGAAGGAGGACAAACATCGATTGTAGCTTTAGTTGGAAGCCACAAAAGAGGCGTGGGAAGAATTGAAGTGCAATAACAAACGTCTTCAAGAAGATCATGATGCATTGAAGGCACTCCTATAGGAAGAGAAGGAGGAGAAGCAGCGATTGCATATTTAGCTACAAGCCGCGACAAAGGCCTTGGAGGAAGTGAAGCGCAACGAAGGCTTACATAAGCCTTCTTCACCTGTTTTGCAATCGATAGCTAAAGTAAACATTGTTGATTTCTCTTCAGTTTCTTCACATGATATCATTTCAGTTGGAAGTGTGGAAATACCCATTGCAGGAACCGGTATGAGACTCCTCACCAAGATGGGGTACAAAAGAGGAGGAATTGGTGTTCGTGATCAAGGCATAACCCAACCATTGGAGGTTGTGCAAAGACCTCGCTATGCAAGTTTGGGGTACACTGAAGAAGGATGTTCAAAGGACATCAAAGGCAAACATACATTGATGAACTCACCAAGGAAGAGGGATGATGGGAACACTTCACCATCATTCCATGATAGTGCATGTCGCAGAGCTAAGGCAAGCTCCCATCACCATGATTACACTAGAGACCACCAGAGAAGGTATAATAAATCTCATTATTCCAGAGTGCATTTTGATTATAAGAATGTTGATAACCATGGTAGTAAATCATGGCATCGAAAAACCTGCCATTTTTTGTGGTTTACATAACCATGTGTTTTCTAAGTGTTGGAAAAGGATGGTAGCACAAAGGAGGATGAGGCAGGGAAAGCCTTCTCCACAACAGGGAAAGAAATCGGTTAAGCAGGTTTGGAGGAAAAAGACCTTTTGCGCCCATTACGACCGAAGTGGCCATCATTAGGGGAATTTTGAGGTCTAAAATGGGCCTCCTAAGAAAAATGTACAGTCAAAATTTACTTTATGAGAACCAATCACATTTTAGGGGATGACATCATCCCCAATGGTTGATGTGGCATTGCTCGAGTTAAAGGTACTTACTTGTTACATTATCAATGGTGGATAAAAACTCATGGTTAATCATGGTAGTGCTCTAAGTACTTTTAAAGTCATAAAGTAAAGTACTAATAATAAATGTCATTTCATACTTTTTGAATAAAATATTTTATTGTTATTTAATATTTTTTGAAAGAAACAATGCATAACCTTACATAATCTTCATGCATTTACACATTTTTCAATAAATATTATATTTGTATATTTTCATATATTTATTTTTAAATTTTTATATTCATATCATTTTATTTAATATTATAATTTCAAATTAATTATAAGTTTATATATATATGAAATCAAGATAAATAAAAATGTAGCCTTGTAATTGTACCATAAATAAAATCTATGAATAATATCATAATAATATTAATAACAATACAAACATATTAAAATTAAAGAAAAAAAGTATATTAAGTTCAACATAGTTTGGGGCAAAAAAAAAAAACTAAAATTTCAATATATATAAATCTTATATTATATTTATAATATAAATTAAATCTATTTCAATATTTTTTTCTTTAATTTTAAATACGACTAAATTAATTTCATTATAATTATATTAATATTATATTTTATTATACATAATATTATGAAAAATAATCTAATGTTATCGAATATATATTATATTCCTTTTTATATTATATATTATTTTTTTCTTAGATTATAAATCAAATCAATTCAATATGAATATATAAAAAAATTACATAAAATAATATATTACATTTATTATATTATTTTATTTTATTTTTATATAGTATATTAATTACATGTTATTATATAATTTAAATAATATGAATTTTAATTAATATATATTATACAATTAAGAATTTATGAATTTATATTTATAATTTATTTAAAGTTATTTAAGTACAAAGGACAAATGCATTAGTTGTTCAATGATAATGGAATTTTCTTGAAAAACTTATTTTTATATAGTCACATCAATACAATTTTTTTATTAATTTTATGTTGGTACACTTTTTCAATTGAATTTAACCATGGTTACATGGATTGTGGTGCAAAAAGTAAAATGCAAATTCATAAATATTATTTTATTGGTTTAGTTATTATTTTATTATTTCCTTAGGAGGCCTATTTTAGACCTCAAAATTCTCCTAATGGAAAGAGCCACGTGTTGGAGATTCCATCTAGAGCAGCGCATTAAAGACAAAGCACCCGTCCATGAACTAGTCGAGAGAGCTGATCGACAAGCGAATTCCCCACTGGGGAATGGTCCATTCACTTCGCTAAAAAGGGATTTTTCTAGAATGTTTTTCTAATATGTTAGCTTGTCATGGCCAAGATTGTAAATCATTTGTTGCATGTTACATTGTAAAAGTGATGATGTGTTTTCCATCACTTGTTCAGCAACCATGATATTTTGGCCTCGTTTTATGAGTCGTGTGATGCATTTCTTTCATGTAAAAGTGATGAGGTATTTTCCATCACTTCGAAATGTGACAATGATGTCTTGCCTTGTAATGATAACTGGGGTGTGATTTCCATTTTGATGTAAGTTTGACCACTGAGCACATGTTATAAACTCGTGGAAAGTATGAGAATATTTGGGTCATAGATTGGTCAATTTGAGCATGTAATTTGCAGGGGATTGTACTACAGGTTTGCAGAAGGTGCAGGTGTCGGTTCATCACTTAAGGCTCCGAAGAACAAAGGTGAAGGAGATGGAAGGGTGACCTTTTCAGGACACTTGTGGTACAGAAATAATACACAACAGTTGCAGATTATTGTTGATGCTTTTGGAGGACCAAAAGTACCTCAGTGGGGAGGATTGATCCAGGTGGCTCCAGGGACACGTACAAGGAAAAGAGGGCTCAAAATTCAAAGTGTTTGGATTTCTCTTGAACTAGGTTTAGGTTGAAGAGCTCGTCGCCCTGATCGCAACAGTGTGATCGGTTTGTCAAACAGAGCCTGTATGTGAAAGTTAGGAGCAGTCAAAGTTTTGGGTTGACTTGGTGACTGGGTAGGCTTAAAGAAGGTGCAATTTCCCAGAAATCCGGCCACTGGATTCCAGCCAGCTCTGGCTGAATTCCAGGCAAAATTCTGGGACAGTTCAAATGTCCTCTAACGCCCAAAATCCGAATTTTCAAAAAAACGAGCAATTAGTTTTATATAAACACAAATTAAAAAAATAATATAAAAATGAGAGGGCGGGCCATGGCCCACGCCCTACCCCGACGGATCCACATGGAAAAAAATATTGAAAAATTGGGGCCTTCAGCCATGACCCTGCAGACCCGCACCATGTGGAAACCACCATGTATATATATATATATTGTCATAACAAAGGTCGTGGGCAGCAGGGCTTGAACCCGCTCGGTCGGAACAACCGACCTGCCTCTCGGGCACCCAGTCCACCACCACACAATGCGCCACAAAAAAAAAACTTAAACCACGCCACCTTGCATGGTATGCCAACGGGAGTTAAGGGGCAAACTGCCCAATGCAACATGACCCCCCCAACGTACCCAAAAATAAATACGATGCGTGTTGGCACAGTTTAAAAAAAAACTAATCCGACTTAAAAAAGAGGGGGCGGGGTTTGATCGCTCGACCCCCTCCCTATTAATCCGGATCTTTAACCAACGTGCCCAACATGCTTGCTTGGAATACTCCGCCCAATTTTTATACGTAAACCCAGTTCTTTGCAAATGCACCCAAGCTAAGTGCGAACACGGAAGCCGAGGAGGAGCACAAATTTCAATGTTTATTATTATTTTATTGTAGGTACATTGCTGCACGCAGATCGAGGCAGTGGAACCATGAGCCCAGAAAAGAGGCAAGCATAACCTTGATTGAGCCCAACTTTCAGGAGGGAAAATTTTTGACAGTGTCTAAATGGGACATACTTTATATCGATTTTGCACTATTCGACGCCACGATTCTGATGGCGCATTCATATTTTCTGTTTGAGCTTTATATTTTTTGGCCACTTTTCGAAGTGGAGTTGCAGGTGTCAGCATTCAACATGTGAGTAGTCGATTTCACACCTTTCGACACCACGATTGTGATGGTGATTTCAGATCCAGTAGTAGAGAAAATCATTCTTTAGTCATATTCAACATGAGGTATATGATGAGTTGATTTCATGTATTTTTTTACCTCTGTCTCTGAGATGCATTGTGTTGTACATACTCCTGTTGATGTTTTATGCGTGATCTTGTTTTGTTCTTGATGAGAGATGTAAGTTCTGTCATGGATTTGTATTATGTTGAGATCACTTTGATGCCATGTTGGTGGGAATCTCATTATCACATGTATGTTGTTTGAGATCCCTTTGTTTTCCATGTTCGCGGGATACTCATAGTCATTATGTGTGAGATATTGTCATACTAATAGGAGTCCTTTTTGGTGAATGAAAGTTCCATAGTGGAACATCTCGTAGAGAGGTCTAGCCACTCCTGCGTGAGGGAATTTTGCTTGTATGATAGTGAAAACACCATCCATGTACATCTTCACTCTTTACAACACTTAATGCAGCGACCTACCCCATCTTGACACCGAGGCTCGGAGATGTAGTCCATCTTGGACGAACTCCGTTATCAATGTCTTATGTTGATCATGCTTGTTATGTTCCTCTTCTTTACAACATGTAGTTGTTCATTTATGTTCATTAAAATCTTTAATTAATGCAATTCTAACACATCAGCTGAAGTAAAAGGTATTGGTTAAGGGTATCAGGAATTTAGCCGGATCATTTAGACAAGCTATATGAAAAATATTATGAATGCGGGAACAAATTAAGATCTAACTCATACTCCACTTGTCCAGCCCCATGAATAATCTTGTAGGGTCCATAAATTTTTGGTGCTAATTTATGATTCTTCTTTTACTTGATTGTAGATTGCTTATAAGGTTGTATTCTCAAAAATACCTAATCATTCTTGAATAGTCTTTCACTTAGATGTTGATATGCTTGTTTCCTCATCCTGTTTTGTGCTATTTGAAGGATTTCCTTTGCAATTGTCAAAGTTTTTTTTTTTTTTTTTTTTGCATATGTGACTCTATTTCCTATACTTTGAACTTATTCTACAAAGAATATGAGATATTAGTCGAATATCCATAAAGGGACTCAAATGGGGACATTTTAGTAGCCACCATTATACTAGAGGGAGCCACTTCATCCGTTGAGATTACATTTATGATGAACAAAATCGTAGGTAACCCTCTAAGTATTTGTTAACTATTTATGTTTGACCATTTATTTGTGGATAATATGCTAAACTCATAACTAGTGTTGTTCCACTAATCTTCCATAATTATTTCCAAACTTTTCTTGTGAATTTTGGGTCTTTGTTACTTATTATTACTTTAGGGAAATCATAAAGTCTATGATTTTTTTTCATAAACACTTATACCACTTGGCTTACTATATATGTATTTTGAATGCCACAAGAATGTACATATTTGTGATTCTATCAACGATCACAAAAATAACATCTTTACCTTCAGATTTTGGTAGCCCTATAATGAATTCCATTGATATCTCTTCTCATATTTGATTTTATATGTGTAGTGGTTGAAATAATTTCAAGGATGTTACACTCTCCTTTATTTCTTTGGAAAATCTGACATTCCATTACAAATTTTGAATATATTTTTTCATTCCTAAGCCCAAAAAAATCTTTTTTTATCCTTTGATATTTCATTTTAGTAGATGTGTGATAGATAATATTATACCACCATTTTACTAGAGGAAGCCACTTCATCCATTGAGATCTCATTTATGATGAATAACATCATATAGAACCCTCAAAACATTTGTTAACTATTCTTGTTTGACTGCCTGCTTGTGGATGATATGTTGAACTCATAACTAGTGTTGTTCCACTCATTTTCCATAATTATTTCCAAAATTTTGTGTGAATCTTGAATCTCTGTTACTTACCATTAATTTAGGAAATCCACAAAGTCTATGATTTTTCTTCATGAACACTTGCTAATTGATCTACTATATATGTATTTTGAATTTTGCAAAAATGTGCATATTTTGTGAGTCTATCAACAATCACAAAAATGCCATCTTTACCTTCATATTTTGTTAGCTTTGTAATAAATTCCACTTATATCTCTTCTCATATTTGATTTTATATGTGTAATGGCTGAAATAACACTAAAGAAGATACTCTCTCTTTTATTTCTTTGGAAAACTTAACATTCCCTTACAAATTTTTAATATCTTTCTTCATTCCTTTACCCAAAAAATATTTTTTGATCTTTTGATATTTGATTTTAGTAGATGTGTGATAGGCAGCATTATACCGCCATTCTATTAGAGGAATCCACTTCATCCATTGAAATTTCATGTCTGATGAATAACATTGTAGATAACTCTCTAAACATTTGTTAACTATTTTTGTTTCACTATCAATTTGTGGATGATATGCTGAAGTGATAACTAATCTTCCATAATTCTTTCCAAAAATTTCTTGTGCATTTTGGATCTCTATTATTTACTATTATTTTAGGAAAACCATGAAGTTTATTTTTCTTCATGAACACGTCCGCCACTTGGTTTATTATATATGCAAAAATGTGCATATTTTGTGAGTTTATCAACAATAAAAATGAGATCTTTACCTTCAGATTTTGGTAGCCATATATGGAAGTCCATTGGTATATCTTGTCGACTTTGATTTTATATGTGTAATGGCTGAAATAACCTTTAAGAGGTTACTCTTTTTTTTTCTTTTTCTTTGGCAAACCTGACATTCCTTTCAGATTTTGAATAATTTTGTTCATTTCTTTGTTGAAAATACTGAGAGGGGGATGACTCAATATTTCTTATTAATTATTATATTTTTAACTTCACAAATAATTAATTTTTATTATCATCATATAAATATAACCATTCGTCTACACCATTCAAAAATGCACAATAATAAAGATAATAGACACAAATTTTTAGGTGGAAACCCCTCTGGGACAAAAACCACCGAACACTAATTAATATTTATTTTCAAAATATTTACATCAAATTTTTAGCTTCAATTGAGGGAGGCTCCAACCCCCTAGTTTACAGGCTCCAACATTTAGGACGCTCCAATGCTTTGTTTACCAACTACCACTGGGAGGATTCTCCAATGCCCTATTTTTCAGGCTCCAACTTGATAGATACTCCAACACCCTGTTTACCAGCTGCTACACAACTGCTACTGGATTGATGCTCCAACACCCTATGCATGGTACAACCTCCCCTAGAACCACCTTGTTGCCCCGAGGTGTTCTCAAGCTCCAACCTAAAGGAGACTCCACTCCCCTGCCTTGCACCACCCTACTACCCTGATCAACCAACAGGCTGTGTTTCACAATTTTCAGACTGGATCCGCCCATGCTCAAATATTAATACAAATAAACTGTGATACAAGAAACTGCTATACAATCACTGCCAACCAATAATTCTGCCTCTCCTCTTATCTTCATATCAAACCCTAGCTGCTGAACAAATCATCAATCTCATTACCAAATCTGACCACTATAGAAAATTGCTATACTCTTGCTACCACTACTGCTTTTGTCAAGGTCACTATCATAGTCAAAGGTCACTTCCAACTTCATTGTCATATCAAAGGTTATTTTTATGATATGTCACTGTCACATATCCAAACATTGTCACTACTAACTCATGCTCACATGCGCAATATAATGTACCACTAGTTTTTCCTGTTCCTATCCTTAAGTCGAGTCAATTGTTCCCACAAAATCATGCAAGTCCCTAGCCTCTCAAATCAAGTTCCAAAGCACAATCAACCCTGCTATGTCACTGTCATAACTAACAAACAATGTCATCAATCATTTCGATAAGGTCCATCTGAATTCTGATCTCAATGCTTCTTTTGTTTTTTATTTGGATCATTATTGCTCTTAGAAATCCATAAAAAGAATAATAACCTTAAATGTTCGATAGGATACCTATTTCCAAATGCATTATACAATTTGACAAGACACCAATATGGATTCTACAAAATGATCACGGGATACTAAGAGACTACTAATTAAGCAACAAAATAAATCTTTTTTTATATTCGATTAATATTTATACAAACTAGACTTTTCTTGCCTTTGCCATAAAATTATCTTAGTGAGAAATAAGTTTACTTAATATATGACACCATACCAATGGAGACTTGAAAACTTAACATTTGCTGCAATATAAAATAATATTTTATGATATGTGTCTCAACCCACAACGAAGGACCATATCGCAATTTCAATTCATATCTCTGTCTTATATGTGTTATATGACTTACCATTATGCAACATGCTCTTGACCAAATTCGCGGGGCAATATAGTGTGCTCTTGACCAAAACCAAAACCAAGATTGAATAACACAACTCCTTGCACGCTGTAGAATTTGGATGCTTCAGAGTAACCCTTGTATATCAGATTAAATAAAGGTATCAAAGATGTATGGATGGACATTAGACTTAAAGTAGGCTTGACTTCATGCACACGAACTGGAATATGTATTACTACAGATGAGGATCTAGGTTGAATATCTTTAAGTAAATACATCACTGTAGACAACACTTTTACAACTATAATCACAATTATTACAACTGTGCAATTATTATTAGAATGATCCAAATTCATGGAAATAATTTCTTTCAAATATTTCAGAATGCCTCACGAATTTGACCTTCAGATAAATGCATAGAGTCCACATATGATTTTAAGTCTCAGAAATAATGTTAATGGACTTCAGTTGCACTTATTCAAACAATCTTATACCATGATAACAAGCCAAGAGATGGAGATTCACCTTGCAGAAAAAAGAGTCGAAGACTTTAGAGGGTAATACTTGCAGAGATGGGGAATACCAGATTTAAGTGTAGTTTGATACATCACACTTTAATAGTTATCAAAAGATTGGTATCTCAGGGCCAAATGCAACAAGAATTCCCAACCAAAATTTCAAGCCATAGAAACAATAGGCTGAGCTTCAGAAATGACCTTATGCTTGCATTAGTGATCTCAATGAATCCATAACATAAATACCCTAACTCCAATTCTTCGCTGTAGAAGTTTGAAGCTTGTCTGTAACCCTTCCTCCTGTAATCAAATCAAAGAAACCCAAAAATACAAGACTTCACATAAAGAAAAGAAAACCTTCTTGTCTGATATTTATATGTTTCCATAGGGCCGAAACAAATCTCAGAAGTCAATCAAAAAATCATAATCATTGAATTGCTTCATTATGGTGGTGAGATGCAGTGCCATTTTACACATTTTGGAGGGATTCTAAGAAGGCAGTCAAATTTTATTTTGGAGAGAGAATTTTGAGTTGTAAATTCAAATTGTAGAGGAAAAACTCCTTTGAGGGTTTTTAAATTTGAATTTCAAAATACTTTTTTGGAGTCAAAACCCTCACAATTCCTAGGATCTTTTATAATCAACCCTTTGACATATATTTAATCTTTGATGAGAATCCTTATGACACGAGTATTTGAGAGAGCTAACGAAGAGCTACCACATCACCACCCCTTGGGGTTTTTTCCCACAAGATGAGTCCTTATTCTTCAAACAAGCATAATTACCAAACCATGAAGGCCTACGAGATGCTCCACATATCAATAAAATCAACACGGTGAGGAGAATCTAGTGGCAAGAATCTCCAAGGAAAATTTAATGATCTTCTTCTTCAAAAACCTCCAAGTGTAGGATATATCCATCGTCCAGGGAATCCAAACCCTAGAGATAGGGTTTATATCCATCCTTCCATTCGAGCTTCCAACTAATACCATCCAGAAAAATATTAAGAGCGTTCATTAACAGGTGTTGGCATCAATGAAAACACCATTCAACAATCTCCCCCTTTGTCATTGATGGAAACACACATACTCTCCCTACGAACACTGCACCCTGTGACTTCATGCCTTGATCTCCTTCTCCCGATTTCCATCCCCCTTTGACATCAATGGAAAAGGATGATGCCCCCTGAAAATATTCCTACTTTTTTGTTCCTTTAACATGCATGTACTTCCCCTGACGAAATACCTTCCTTTATCTTCCTACATGTTGGACACCTAATCCTCAATGGGTAGGTGTGGAAGGCGAATGGAAAAAAGGAGTCCAAGAGACCACTTGGAAGATGAATCCAAGGGTCACCTAATGTACTATAAAAGAACATCTATAGTTAATAGTAAAACAACTGACGCTTATCTTTCTCCTTGTGTGTCTACTTTCTTGTTTACCATGCGTGTGTTTAACATGGTATCAGGGCCATGATGAGTGGCCTTATTCTTCTCATTTTGTGTTTATGTGTTAGGTTTTATACCTTGTGTTTCATACATTCTGAAAATCAATTCAAAATGCAACCTGCCATCTCTTTTAGTCAGCGAGTTTGCCCAAACCTTCCTCAATTCAAGTGTGTGTTTCTTATGCTATACCTTCGGTCTCATTCTCAGTCTCGGTCAGAAACCCATTTTCTCATTTCTGTGCACTATCTGCAACTGTGAGCTCTGGATTTTATGCAATGTCGTCAATTCTGTACCTCAGACTACAGTTCCAGAGTTTGACTCCCCTCTGTGCTCCTCCATACACGATGCCTTTGTCATCTTTCCAGCATAAATCCTACTGCCTTACCTGTTCGCTCACCAGATCTTCTACCATCGATCGTTTCTCTCTTGGACTCCTCAACTTGGAAGATGCACAACATATCCATTCCCAATATTGCATAGTCAGCCTTTCCCAGTACTATGCAGAGATGATGAGGACTTGAAGCAAAACCCTTGTGAGGGTTTATGACGACGTATTTGAGGAAATTTCTATCAATTATCAACACCCCTCAAGCAACAACGATGTTGATGAGAATGCTGTAAGATTCAATGGAACACCTCTTGTGGGACCATTCCCACCTGAAGAAATTGAGGGCTTATTTGCGGTCATTTCTTATTATGATCAAACCCTAGATGAGATGGTGGGAATCGAATCGCGGCTCAAAATAATATTAAAAGGTTCCAAGCAGCGTAGGTAAATGGTTCTACTGATGTTTTCAATGAGTATCAAGTATTTCTCAATGAGTTTTCTGGGAGAATAGTTTGGTAATGGCCTCAGCAGATTGAAGGGATTAGTTTGGTTCTTGTATTTCCACTTCATCATCTGCACTATTTCTCCATTAATAATCTCCCCTCCCTCACACACTGCCATCGCCATTTTAACATAAGTGTGTGCCCACGTAGCCGGCCCCTACCTCTGTCTGCCCTCTCCACCATGGTATCTTCCACACTTCTCGACCCTCCTGTCACTGCTTACCTCCCGCCTACTCCCTCCTCCCCAAATCCCTCCCCACCGTCTCACCTTCCCTCCCACGTCGACTCCTTGGCTCCCCTCATGTTGACTCCACTTCTGTTGGCTCACACCTCCCCTCATGCTACTGGCTCCACTCCCACTGCCTCACACCCTTCCCTGCTTGGCCTCCCACCACTGCCAACTCCTCCATTCCCCTCCCTCACCCCTCCCCCTCGCCCCACCCTTCGAAACCTCCTCCCTCCTCCTCTCACCCCTCCCTTCAAGACCTCCCTCCTCGACCCTCGGCCTATGCAATGACCTCCCAACCTCCTCGCAGCCCCTCACGTCACTTGCGGCTAAGTGCAACTGCACTTTCTTGTACTTAATAAAGCACCCAGCTGCATCACTCCTGTAAGAAGAAAAGGGAGGAGGCTACTGAATACACAAACCCTTGCCAATATGAAAGCCAAAATTGAGCTCCCTATGAAAAGTTTTCGGGGACGAGAAAGAACTTGGAATCTTTACAAGCCAACAGTACGAGGAACTCTCCGTCAATTTGAGCTCAACTGCTCTATTCACTTGACGATTCTGGTGGCTTCCACTCTTCCCTCTCTTCATGCATTGGCCTCTCCATCGGTTGCACAAATACACCACTACAACAACAACAAAAAGCAAAGCAGTAGCTGCCCAACAATAGTTCGGATTCCAAGATCGGTGGAGATTTAGTCGTCCTGGTTGGTGCAATTTTTTGTGTAAATAAAGAGAAAGTTTGTGTAAATAATGTAAGTCTTATTATTTAAAAAAATAAAAAAGGGAAATGCAATAAACCCTCACTAGAATGTTTCCAATGGACCAATTTAAAAAAAATTGCGTCAGTCCTCGATGATCTCCATTAAAGTGATAGAATTTGGAACAATTTGTTTGAAATTCATTTGCTGAAAGTCTAAGTCTGTCCCTTTTTCTAAGTTGCGTCTTCCAAAATTTGAGTAACATATTTTTTCTTTTGGGATTTCCATTTTTGCTAGTTCAAGAAAGAAAAGGGTATTTGAAGTCACTTGTATTCTTTTAAAAGTAAGTTGAGTGACATTGTAAACGGGTGCATTATCGGTTGAAGCCGACACTATTCATTTTTCCAGGTTGAGTTGTTTGGAATATGGAAAAATTTGAGGAAGTATTAGAGTTAATGAATACTATGATACTCTAAGTTGTTGATGGTATGGTAAAAGTTAGCAAAGCCTGTCTTGATGACATTAGAACAAGTATACAAAATTCACAAGAAAAAAAATGATTTTTTGCAATTGGAGTCTCAGCTACAACAAGAAGAATTACATCAGTGGAGTCATCATTCTGAACCTGTTTTTGTTTGGAAAATTGAAAGAGACTCCCACAATCAGAAAGTCAACAATGTTGTGATTGATTCACATTCAATGCCCAATGAAGAAACAGAGGTACATATAGATGCAGAAGTTCAACCTTCACCTCCCAAGCACATCATCAAACCTTGGGAAGAGCTTGTCCAAAACAAGCACAAAACTGGTCTTGGATATGAAAAGGAGTTGTCCTTTCATAATCCAGACTACTCCAAGCCCATCAAATTTAAGAGTGTTGGATTTCTTCATGACAGTTCACCTTCAGTTGTTCCAGATCCTGCTCCTCTTCCATAGCAACAACAACAAATTGAAAAATGCCAACACTGTGATCGAGTTGGCCATATGAAAGATCACTATTTTGATCTTCACCCATGAAAGCATTGTGGGAAGCACGCCCATTCTTCACACAGATTCTTCAAAAACAAGCCTCCTATAAGAACAAAGATTCATCTTGGATGGATCGCTTCTTGGCAATGGGCATCAACAACCCAGAAGATGTTTAAGTCACATGTCAGAACTTGTTCTAGAATATTGAACCATCTTGCAGTTGAATTTTTTCCATCATCTCACCTTGTACCTGACAGGGGGGAAAATGGTGGTCATATACAAGCTTCAAAGCCACATCAAGTGAGCCTGAGCCACAACCTGTCATTCCAGATTCAGAGTTGTAGCCAGAGGCATAGCAGTTCAAGCGAGCCTCAGCCACAACTTGTCATTCCAGATTCATAGTTGTAGCCAGAGACACAGATGCCCATGAGCATGCCTTTGGTTGATGGGAAACCTTAAACCATCTATGCGAGGTTCATATTCTTCCTCTTTAAAGAATTCAGAACACTTCCTCTAGCAGAAGACTTCAGATTCTTGCCAATTTTGGTAGAGTTCCAGGAAATGCATCAAGCATTCCAGAGTTGGTGGTTATCCTTAAACCATCACAGGTTGTATACCTCCCTTCTTCTAGGTTGAAGGTATCCCTCTTCAAATATGAGGGACACTTCCTCTAGTAGAAGCCCTCAGCTTCTTGCCAGATTTGGAAGAGTTCCAGGAGCTGCATTAAGCATTCCAGTGTTGGTGGTGATCCTTAAACCATCTCTTTATGCCAACATTTCTATTAGTATGAATCTTAATTGAAAGTGTACGAAAAAAGACCACTTTAGTTGTGCATAACAAACAACCCTAACAACAAATATGGCTGCCAATATCTTCAGATCTACAATTAGTTGATCAAGATAAATGCTGCAAAATTCTAGATCTATGAATCAAAAGACATTAATCAGTAAATAAAAACGAGATTTACTCCATGCATCCAATAGACAAGACAAGAATATGTTGAATGAATTTTATATAAAGGGCACTTGGGAGGGAAACATAGAAGGATGTTACCAGTTCTCCTCAATGGGATGGTTTCTTGTAAGTCCTCAGCACTTCAGATCTAAAATTCCTCTTTCTTGATGGTGTAGAAAACCTAGACAAAAAATGGAACTCAAAGGGAGCTGACAAGAAAAAAGATAAAAAAATATGACAATGATGGTGGATCAAAGTCAGACCAAAAGTATAGATCCAGAGTGATCTTTATGCAACAAAAGGTGATGAATGAATGGAAAAACCCTTCTATTTATAACAAAATATTGAGTTAGTCTAGATATTGGTGCATAATTAAAATATTATAAACCAAATCAAGATCCAACTTTTATGAAATATTTTATTATTTTTGTTGGAGGGAAAAATAATTTGACTTCGGTCAAATCCCTTTATTTGTAAATAATAAATAAATAAATGATTTATTTATTATTTTAAGGATGTGGTTGAGTAATAATTAAATAAATAATGATTTATTTAATTATTAATGGATGATTTAGTCAAATTTAACAAGGAATATTATTTAAATAAGGTTTAAATAATTATTCTTAGAAAATAATAAGATAACTAATAATTTATCTAATTAATTTTCCTTTTTGGGTTAAATATCACCAGGAATATTAATTAAACTGTTGTTTAACTGATTATTCCTTGAGGAAAATCAAACAAATGTGGATTTATTTAATATTTCCTGATGGGGTTTCCTGTTTAGACCATAAACAACTTAATAAAGGTGTTTTACTAAGTTATTTTTCATAGTGAAAGCAATTTTACTTAGGGTAAAATTGGTCTTACATGGTGTACTCAGGTCCATCTAATAGTAACAAGTTAGATAACCAAAAAATGGTGTAACAGATTGCCCCCAAGCGTGCGAGCGTTAGGAGCTAATCATATGACTGAAGTAAATTTTAAGAACTCAATCACTAGACACTGAAGGGGAAGTCAAAGAGAGAGGAATATAAGGTAGACCGAAGCGCTAAAGGAATAGACCCTGAGGAGGCGAGACTTATAGGTGCGACAAGTCTCTTTTATGAGTGAGTACCTGTGATATAGGCAGCGGGGGAGGCATACCTATGCCTGCCGAGACAAAGTACAAAGAATAGTGCGTCCAGTAAACAAGAGACTGAACAATATAGTACATGCTGGCATAAACATGAGCCAAGTAAAAACATGATAATGAATCCCACATACATACTGTGCCTGGGATGACAGCTAGGAATTATACAATAATATCTGAGTACATGAGATACAAATACAACCCAAATGCCCCTGTAAACAGGAAAGGGCTCTAAAAATCTGACTGATACATGCAAACAAAAAGGCGCTGCAAGCAGCTGAGGCCGACATCATCAAATATATGAAGCTTCATCAAAGGCTGCAATGAAGAGGTCATCCGGGCATGTGGGGGGCTACCTGTAGGGCCACCCCCTCATGAGGGCTGAAAACATCTCACGCACACCTGGGAATCACCGATATCAGCTGCTTCATCACTGAACCATCAAGAATACGGATCTCGATCATGTTGAAAGGAGCTGGAGCTGAGAAAAAATCAAGTTAAAGGGCAATAAGGAGTCCCTTTACCTGATCCGAGGCACCAAATAGTAGTGGAAGTTGGAACCAAGGTACACCGACCTCTAGACCTATATTTTGGAATGAATGATCAGATGTCGACAGAAGGAGGTCTGCCATAGGTGAGGAAATAAGGGATTCTCAACTAAGGAACGAGAGAAAATAGTAGAGCGACTGATAGACTGACACTAGGGATGATGATGAAATGTGGGGTACTGAGTAGCAGACAAAAAACTTCCCTTGTTAGAGCATAAAGGGCATGGATGACCTGGCAACGACTGACACAATATCATGAGGGATAGGGGACAGTGGGATTGAAGGCCATAATGTGCGACAAGAGAGAGGAACCAAGCAATGAAGGATGGAGGACTATAGTGAGATACAAAGGGACTCGGGATAGATTCCATGAATGAAATGATGACTCAGTTCAGATGCTCTAAACAAGGGCGACTCGATGATGCTGCTACACAGAAAAGGTCCAACTGGGACCATAAAAACATGAGTACATGATGGTTACTCACGACAAAAATTGACACGAGAATGGAAAAGTATGAAGGCAAAGTGGTGCCCCAAGTACAAGTGTTGCAGGTGAAGAAATTCGATTTGAGGAGTGGTGAAGTGACGCTTCATGGACAAAATTTGTCTTGGTGAAGTATCAAATCACAAAAAACTAACAGATACCCATTTGAGGGCTCGGTGAGAGCTTTCCAACGGTAGAGATGGTTGGTAAAAATGACCTACGGTTTGGCCACAGCAGGCGAAATAAAAATCAGGGGTTTCTCTTTTAATAAGGCATTTTCCCTCCAAATTTGCTCATTTTTAAGTGGAGTTATGGCAAATGTTGAGAGGAGAGAAGACCCTAAATCTTGCGGTGATCGTAGTAGAAAAATTGACTGTTGAAATTGATATCCATTAGTTGTAGGTAATAGGCCTAACCTTATTCTTTTAATTGAAGGAATCAAAATTTTAGTTTAGGTACCTAGAGCTCATGAACAGGCCAGGTCGCACTTTTTGGGGTCTGCTCTGCGACCTGGGTAGCAGGTACTGGGCAGAAAACTGCTACCTGTCCTAGGAAATGACCTGAAAAGTGCAACCTGTCAGAGAAAGGGGGTTTCAGTGCTATTTTTGGCTGAGATATGGGATTTTTTATGGTTGAGGGGCATAGGTTCCCCCAAGCATGTTATGGTCATGCTAAAATGTATTTAGAAAAGGGGAATCTAAACACATTTAAATGATGTGGTGCGCCATTTGTTTTCGTTATGGTTACACAGTTTGATAAAGGGAATGGAGGATTACCAATCTCTTTTGGTACTGCATATATGAAACAAATGGACTAAGTTTCTGGGTTGGCATACATGGTATCACTATCCCAAAGAGTCGATTTGGAGATAGTGAACTAGTGCTCTCCTAGAAAACCCACAGGTTGGTCAAAAACAATGTCTAGGGGACTGGGTTGTTGATGTAAGAAGAAGGAATGATAAGGGGTATCATCCCTATAGTGATATAAAGTGATATGGGACTCTAGAGGTTCTTCTAAATGGGGAAGAATAAGGGTACTAGAGTCAACACGACCAAATACATTAGGAGAGTTGTGGAGAATCGCTTCTCCTGGTCTCTTGAAAATGGGTGCCCCCTTACCCAAACATTGGGTGTCAATGTAATGGCCACAAGGTGTATGTGGTTTGAATGCATGGGTTCGATGTAAGGGGGGATTGATAAGGTCAGGGGTGGTGACTACTTCCATAATGTTGTCATCATAATAGAAGATGGGGTGATTGGTGGAAGAAAGACGACCTGATGCGTCGAAGCTACCTGACTCATCATCATGAGAATATAGGTTCACATGCGCACCATCACAAGGAGTGACGGAAGAAAAAGTAGATGAAGGATCCACCGATGTTGAGCCCAAGGTGATCGCTAAAGGGAGGTCAGGTGAAACAGAAGGGGAAGGCCCAGGGGGGTCTTCCATCGAGGATCTCATAGATGATGAAAAGTAGTGGACAATGGCTGAAGACTCTGTCATTTCGACATCCGGAGTGGGAATGTCAATAGAAGTGGATGTGTCCTCTAGTTCTGCAGAAGCAAAACGTGCAAATAAGGGAACGGTGGACTCATTGCTCCTGGCCTTGAATTGGTGAACTGCCGCCAGAGAGGTGCGGAAGTCCTCGAGGCGGGGATAGAGGTGGGTATAATGGCCATGGAATCACACAAAGCACAGGGGTGGTTGGTGTGAATAGTCTTGGGGTTCCTAGTTGTAGTCAAGGAAGGGACAGAGGTTTCCAGGACCGTAAACTCAGGGAACGCGACATTAACCATGGGCTTGAGATGAGGCAACTCTGGAAAAATGTGGGTGGCATGACTGACAACATCACACAAATCACACTGGATGGTACGCTTTGGAGGCCGAGGAGGGGCAGAGTTTGTCTGGGAAACCTTGTCTTTAAATTCCTTCTTGCAAGCTTTGCCGTTCTTACCCAAAGCGGTCACAATTGGAGGTGGTTCCTGTTGAGGTGGCTGAGGCACTGTAGTAGCGGGAGAAGTCATGGGGGCCGGTTGAACCGGGGTCAAAGCAAGATCAGGTTTGGGTTGGCCAGGCGGGGTAGTGGCTAGAGGATCAAGGTACCAGACAGGAATCCCAAGGGTCAGGTTAGGAAGAAAGAGGGTAGCCATGACAGGTACCATGTACACTCCTGGGGGGGGGGGGGGAGCTAGGAACGATATCTGACTGGAGGGGTAATGGCCATGCGGGACGGCTCCAATATGGTTAAGGCTTGGAGGAACCATTCCAGGAGGGTAAAGAGGTTCATGGATACCAGTTGTAGGTGAAGGGCCAAGAGGAGAAGGTCCAGAAGGCTGAATCGAAGGGCTAAGAGTAGGCTGCAGAGGGCGAGGAGGCTGCTGACTAGTCGAAGTGGGCCACTTGAGGGCAGCCCGAGACGATTGCATCATGCAAACATTCAATGAGCTCGGATCAAAGATAGGAGGAGGAAGACCAGGGAATGTACCAAGCAATGAGGAGTCCTTGTAGACTCCGGGTGAGACACTGGTTAAGGATCGACGGTTTGCTTATTGGCCATCAAAGAGATGATGGACTCAAGGGAGGTCTGAGACTTCGGCTCGTAATATGTCAATTGGTCAATGGTGACTATATTTCCGTTACGAGGGAAGGAAATCTTGCGGTGAACTGCAGATAGGACAACAGACATCACATAGGTGTAGCTACGACCTAATAGAATGTTGTAATCTAAGGGAGCATCTATGACTTCGACGTCAACGCAAACAGTCTTGCCCGCAAGAGTAATAGGACAATTGCGGAATAAGCCAATGGGCTGGGAGGGATGGCCATCCCACGCTCAGAGAGTGCTCGTGGAAGGAGCCAACTCAGGTGATCCGAGTTGCTTCCAAATCGAAGCGAACATCACACAGGTGGATGCCCCCTCATCAATGATGCATCGGGAAACGTTGGCATTCTGGATCTTAATTGGGATTTGGAAGGCGACGGAAGTAGGGAGAGGAGGATGTTATGAACGGTCAACATCAAAGACAATCAATTGATCATAAAAATGATCTACAGCACCCATGGAAGATAGTAGAGCTTTTCATTGTGAAGGGCACGACTGGAGGAGTTCCAGCGTTGAAATGGTAGTAGGAGATTACGCCAAATCATCTACTATACTATACGAATGGGCAGCTTTGCTAGAAGCAGCATTTCGACGTAGTGGTCCCTTAGGGATCTTGGTATGAACCTCTACCTTAGGCTGAGGGATTGGAAAGGGACCATTAGGTGTCGAAAGAGGCTCTGTAGGGACCGAAGGAGGTGGCTCAAGGACAGACGTAGTGGGAGGCTTGTTGTACTGACGGGACCAAGTCTGAAGATTGATGTATACCGTTAGAGGTTGGTCAAGATTCATTATGAGAATCTGGTAATCGGGTGTACCAGATGGAAGAGGTTGAGTGGCCACTTGACCTTCAGGTGGTTGGGTAGCCTCAAATCCTTGCTGAGGGAAATGATTAGTAAACATAGCCGACTGACTAGGCGCATCACTAGGAGGGATGGAAGGGGAGGCTTGTTGTCCTCGCAATGTTGCTTGAGACTCCCACATCTGCTTCATTTTTAGTAAAAGAGGACAATAATGCATGTAATTACCATAAACACCACAACAAGAACAAGATTTGTTCGTGTGAAGCCGTTGCTATCCTTAGCTTATGAAATGTGACGAAAAGTCTGGATGAGACATCAGGTAATGCTTTGATTGCAAGAGGTCTAGGGGAAGAAGAATGGAAAGAGGTGAGCTTGGGATATCGGCTAAGAATCAAGGAACGGTAGATCCAAGTAGCAATACGTAACTGAACGAAGCAATAAGCAGATAAACATGTATTGCTTAGGCCTGTCCTACTTGGGATGAGTGCCCTGTTGCTGGTTAGCAGTGTTAGGAGCATTATTTTGCGGATTAGGTCCAGGATTACTGAGAGCAGATTGATTTTGAGTGCCTTTCCTCTTCTTTTTGGAGGGAAGAGGATTATTCGTGCCCTACTGTGCATACACCTGCCCTTGAGGGGGTGATGGCTGCTGTTGCGGGGGTTGAGAAGGTGTTACAAAATTTTTTGTCACCGTCCCTGCAATCCCTCGCCTTGCACATTGGAGGGATATTCTCGTGACCTGTGAGTAGTGACATGACCTGAAACCACCTTCATGGAATCCCCTTGCATAAGGAAAAACATTCCCCTGAGGAACATTTCCTTTGAAAAACCCTAAAAACAGATGTTTTAGCCTTGGTGCGACTAGCCAGTTCATCCCTCACGCCAATGGGGGAAATCCACACTAGAGGGCACTCCAACTGGCGCTTTTTCCTTGTGTCTAACTCGTGCTAAGCTTAATAATGGATGTTTTTTAAAAATAAATGGCGAAAGTTTGATTCCAACAAACTCCTGAATGAGTCATCAAAAGGAGTTGGGTGTTTTGGCTCCAGATCTCCATGTATAGGAAGTGGTTTTCCACCTATCATGGAAGCTTCCTTAGAGATAGAGCCTATCCCATGATTATAGGGATCCAAACTCCCCTTCCTCCATCTATAAAATCTTGCCTTCTCCATTAGCAAGCTAGCTGAACTTGTAGGAGGGAAACTATAGCCGGGCAACTATTGAGAGCCAAGCCGAAGAGAGAGAACTTCGTCTAGATTCCCGACAGGCTTTGTTGAGACGTTCTCTATTGTCAGCCCCGCCGAAGGAAGATCATAGCATCAGAGCATTGGGTTATAATCTTTCCTTTGTTATTTATAATATAAGCGACTCTGATTATGGTTCCATTCATGTGTTCATTTCTTTATGTAATGCAATGAATTATATCCTCTTTGACTGATATATGGTTACATCCTTTAGATTTTATGTTGTATGTTGTTGTTTCCTTGCATGTGTACAGGTGTTAGGACGTGTTGAATGGAAGGATCATGATCTGTCGAGTGAGGGACGGGAAACAACATCTTTTCTTCAACGAAAACTGCGTGGGATTTGAGGTAGGCTACTTATCGCAATCTTGGTCTTTTTGTAACTAGGAACCAGTGTCATTGCGTGACTTGATTGTTGCTAGACCCGATTTGGGCTAGTGGGATCGCCTCTGTCTGCAGAGGGGATTTACCTCCTCAACAAACTGGTGGCTCCGTTGGGGACCAGTGCGAGTTAGTATTTCCTCTTTTGGTTTTTTTTTTCTTTTGATTGATTTATTTTCCCTTCTGGTTCACCTTCCTCGATCTTCGACCCCTGTTCAGCACCAGAGGATCAGATCTGACCTCTGCTTTTCCGAAGTTTTCATCTTTTCATGGTTGGCTTGATTGGCACGGTTTCCACCCTGATAGTCGCGCCCATTGGCGCAAGTTGCCAGTTCATCACTCGCGCCATCCCCTGTCTAGCGTGGATTACAACCAGATAGTCGCGTCATTTCCTGTAGATGCTAGGGTTTTCCCTTGTTCGGGAGTTTTTGGTCAGTACTTTTGCTTCTGGGTTATTTTTAGATTTTGTTTGAAGTGGTGAGTCTAGTCTTGGTTAGGAGAAATTCTTTGTTTTTTCATTTTCAGGCATTGGTGTTTGTTTTCAGTTAGAAACCCGCGCCAATTGGCCATTGGCACTAGTTGTCATTGAGCAAGTCGCGCCAGTTGGCGCTAGTTTCACCCACAAAAGTCGTGCCAATTTCAGGGTGTGTGAAAGTTGACACTTTTTCCCTAAATCCTTCACCAGTGTGTATTTCCCTTCCAGTATTTTCTCTGTATGAGCATAGATGACATTGCCCATTGTTCAACTGAAATGTCTTCTTTCCATGATTGCTTGATGCAAAAGGGAATGAATGCCTTGTTTTGATCTCATGCTTTGGAAGTCCTCTTTGTGTTTGACCTCATATGTATTGTCGCCTTTTGAGGAATTTCGTTACAAAGTGTTTGAAACAACGATTGCATTCTTAGTGTTTGTTTTCATCCCTTTTGCATTCATTCTTCCATTAAGGAGTTTTGCATTCATTTATTTTTCGTCTCAAAGTTTTCTTTTCGTTAAAATGCATTAGATCACATTGCATTGAAAAGTATTTTTGAGATTTATCATTGAACTTAGATCACATTGTTTAATGATTGAAAGCTAAAAATCACATCGAGTGCATTCTCTTTCATTAAAAGCATGCATTAAATAGATTCTCATTTCATTGAAAAATGCATTGAATGTATTCTTATTCTTTCAAAAAAGGAAATTGTGCATAGATTACAATTGCATAGTTTTCAAAAAAGAGAATTTTTCATAGATTACATCGCATTATTCACATCGTTGAATGAGATTACTTTTGGATGGTAAAAGTCATCTAGTTTGTAAAAAGTTTCGTTTTCAGTATTGCTGTTTGTTACATCATTGTTTAAAGCTCTTCCCTTAACTAGATAACATTCATTGAATTGAAAGATTTCTTTTCTCATATAGCTACATGTAGGAGATTGTCAGATGACATGTGATAGGGCCTTGAAACCGAGACATAATTGAAGATCAACCATAAAATTTATTCAATCAACCTAAGGAAGAATTGAAACTTAACGAAACATTTTAGTGGTCTAGGTTAGAGACGTGTTCCGACGTCTTAAAACCTAGTAGCTGTCGTTCACCATCTGGATGTAGACAGCACTAGTATGGACTTGTGCTCTCTATACCATCGAGTATATAACGGGAGACCCCACTAGGTTTCAATCCTGTTATCCATAGGAAGCTGAGTCTGCCGCCTTGTAACCGTGATACACCGAATACAACATTCGGGGAGACTACCTGCACGTACGAAAATTCCTTGGTCATTTCTCTTTCATTTGATCACCAAGGTGTATATTTCAGTTCACGGAAACTTGGTACACCTCTTACCTAGATTACTAGAGGAGTCAGTTTGATCTTTACTGACTCCCTAAATTTGAAAAGATCGTCAAGCGCTTGTCCTTTCACGCTTGTTTCTAAACTGAAAGCGATAGAGTCACCTTTTTCTTGTTTCTCAACTCTTAAAATATGAAACAATAGAGTTTGGTTTTAGTGTTTTAAAATTAGCTGCCCACGGAATATTCCTGGTTAAAGTTAGTTTCCTTAGGGTGTTGTTTTGAGTTGTCTTTGATGGCAACTTTTCTGGAGTTCACCAACCAAGGAATCCCCTCTGAAGGGAATCCTGGTCCTTTTCCTCCTTTTGGAAATGTTGGTGCTCCTTATATGGCAATGTTGTCCCTTCTTGGGTTAACTGTTGGGTTGCCTGTTTGGTTGTTTTCAACCTCTGTGGTCCCGAATTTCCTGGCTATTGTTCAATCAATTCCTGCGCCTGAACAACATCATGTTGATTCCAAGGTGGACCTCTCCCCTTCTTCGTCTATTTTTTCATTCTCCTCTTCTACTTCGCCTGGTGAGAGTCTGGATTCGAGTAACCAGGTGGCTAAGAAGAAGAAGAAGAAGACAAAGAAGAAGAAGTCTGATAAGAGAGAGGCTAAGGCTGCAGCTACTACTTCTAAAACGCCTCCTCTTGATAAACCTTCCAACCCTCCGCGGAAAGTTGAGTTCCTGTGCATGTTGTGCCAGGTAAACCATCTTCTTCAAGATTTCCCTGGCATTCCCAAGGTACTCGAAGTATGGTCCAATGGTCGTCCGCCGTTGCCTTTGGCTTCCGGGAGTCATGTTGGGGGCACGTCTTCAACTAGTGCTAGTAAAGCTCCTAAGAAGCAGGGTAAGCTTGCTAATCCCTCTAAGTTGTGTGAAGGGCACCATGCCATTCACCTTTGTCTGTATATGGATGAAGCCAAAAGATTTTTGGACAACTCGACTATTTCTATTCTGTGCCTTCCAGCTGGTTACAAACATATTTCTTTGAGTCCTTCACCAATTGATCCATCGATCAGTCAAGAGTCATCCTTGGTTGATCCCGCTCCCCCAGAAATTCACCATCATGAATCCATATCTGACCAACCATTGGTCATGGGATCAGTTGAGCTGACCCTGTCTACGGTGCACCAAGTCGTTTTCATTGAGAGTGGCTCTCACATCCCTCGGGTTCTTCTTGTTTCTTCAGATTCCTCAGACTTGGAGAAATATTCTCCTGTCCCCATACCTCAAGAAGCTGCTCCTTCACCTCCCGTGATGGAGGTCCTGGAGGATACCCCTCCTGACTCCGTAATGGAGGTCATGGAGAATGCTCCTTCTTCTACCATAACACCAGGGTAAGACCATCTAGGTTCAATGGTAGCCCCTCCAAGTAGTTTGGTCGCTTCCTTCGATTGGAGTCGATTTGCAGGTTATCGCCTTCCTTCTTATGTGCCCTTTGATATCACGGTACATACATTTGATTTGGTCGTACCCACCACCATTATAGATGAAGGTGAGTCTGTTAGTATTTTATCCTCAACTACTTGGCAAGCTTTCGGTTCGCCGCCGCTTGTGCCTGTTATGCAGAATCTGTTGGCGTTTAACATAGGAACTAGTCAACCATTAGGGATCCTTCCGAAGTTGCCTGTTACTTTGGGAGGGAAAACCGTCTATATAGACATGATGGTTGTTCCAGGCCCTTGGATTTCAATTTACTCTTGGGGTGCACTTGTCTCCTCCCTCTTTCATGTGATGTGTTTTCCTTACCAAGGTCGGATCGTGACCATCGATCAGCTTGCATTATTTGGTCCTAATATGGCAACTAGTCCACCATCATCCCTGTTAGATCTTTATCCGCTGGTTTTGTCATCCCCACCGCATGTCAATTATGTGGCTACCTGTCTTGTGCCCGTATTCAGTGATAGTGTCGTTGTGCATCAGGTGCTGGGGGCGTTGGGTCTTGATTTCCGAGATGTTGTTCTCCCATCCGGTGTGGAACTCTTGGAAGCCATGAATTCTTATTCATTATGATGAGTTGTCATCGGAGCAGAGTTCGTTTTGTTGTGTCAAGCTCCTTAAAAAATGAAACAAGCTTGTTTGGATCATGGTTCTTTTCCTGTGTCAAGCTCCTTAAAAAATGAACTAAGGTGTCCGGAGCAGAGTTCGTTTTCTTGTGTCAAGCTCCTTAAAAAATGAAACAAGCTCATTGGAGCAAAGTTCATTTTCTTGTGTCAAGCTCCTTAAAAAATTAAACAAGGTCATCTGAGGATAGTTCTTTTTATGTGTCAACCTCGTTAAAACAATGAAACACTTTCCTATTCAATTCGACTCTTTGATAAGATCTCGTAAAATCCCAGTCGAGTCTTTCTCTTGATCTCATAACTTGAACCTTCACTCCATCTGCCTTTCATATGGATTGAAGCCTGGGGGGCATGTACCTCGAATTGAGTCACCATGCTGGGGGCATGCTTACTTTTTCAAGCATAGTTTGTTTCCGTTTCAAGCTTGTGTAAAAATGAAATTGGTTTCAAGCATAGTTTATCTTTGTTTCAAGCTTGTGTAAAAATGAAACCAACTTCAAGCAGAGTTTCCTGATTTCAAGCTTGTGTAAAAATGAAACCATTCCCATTTTACCTCTTGTGATTGCCATTTTATCAGCCTGTTTTGCTAGATGAGCCTTGGTTTTCTCATTCCACCGTCACTATCTGCTTGGATGATCATATTCCTTCACTTGGTTGTTTTAACCATTCCTGAGGAACCGTCATGATGAGTGGTCTTGTTAGCCAACCTCTTGACCTTTATCTTGTTCTGAGTAGTTCCACCATCACCAGAACTAGTTGCTACCCTTTATACCACTTGTTCCTCCAAGAGGAGTCAACTTTCAGCTATTTTCTGACTCTCTAAAACTGAAAAGATTGCCGAGTCGCTTGTCGTTTTGAGCTCGTTAAATTGGCTGCGAAATGACATCTACCCAGTATACGTTTACCCCTTTTTCGGGCTGGGATAGATTATTTACAAAAAATGAATACCCTAGCCTGCCGTGACTAGGAGGTTCTCTCAGACATAGTTTTCTACCTTTTCGGATCTGTGGGACTATCTACGAAAAGGGACTGTTGGAGTTTTCTTTTTTGTCTTTTCAAACTCTCTAAACATGAAAAGACACCGAGTTCTTCCCTTTTTAGACTCGTTAAAAAATGATGACATTGGACTCCATCGTAATGATGTTACTCGAGTTCCTCCTTCCTAGGGCTCGTTAAATGTACTAGGTTGGATTTGTCTGAAGGAAAAACTTATATCGCAAGCATATGCCATCCCTTTCAAGCTTGTTTCCAAAAATAATTTGGGTAATCGCCAGAAATGGTGGGGAAAAATGGAACCAGTATCACCGTCGTGTCGGCAGTATGTCGCTCTTGAACATGGCACTTGTCTGCATTCGTGTCGGGTTGGGGAAATCTCACCTCGTTCTCTTCTTGCCTCCGTGGGTTTGGATAATCCCTTTTGAGTGCTCATCTGATCTTTGCCACGTCATCATGACCTCAAATCCTTTGATGTCAAATACTTCCAAATCCAGTGTCGTGCCGCCGATGTGTTCAAGAAAAGTTGGCCTCTGCAGTTCTCACCCTTCCTCTGATTCTCTACTGATCTTGATTCCGAAACATCATGTTCCTCTGTCTCGCGTCGATGATGTGGGAAACATTATGGCTCACCTTCGATCAAGGTCACTTCTTGTCGACTTCAGCTCATTATCTAGGAGGCTGATCTAGAGACTCCCTTTAGGTACCTTAGAGCCTGCATGCCTCAATGGCAGGTTCTTCACATTCGACGCAAGGTTTTCATCATTGACCTTCGATCGAATGATTCTGCGGGTGTTCAACACCAGCTCACTGTTCACATTCCGTGGATTGTACCTATAGTACCTTGAGGGCCATCCTCATCATTGGTAGTGCCTCTCGCGTCTGTTAACGACTTTCATTATTTGCTGGTAATCAGACGATGTTCTCACATGTTTGACTTCAGGTCACTTATTCACATGTTGGGATTTGTACTCTGTTCGGGTCGAGATGGAGTGCAAGACCCTGGGTTTTGTCTGATGAAATCCAGGCTGCGAGTTTTTGTGGATTATCATGATTAGTTACATGACTCATTTGATTGGATGGTTGCGACCATACATGAGTCTACTTGTTGATCCTTCTTACTAGATGGCTGCACCCATACCTTGGATCTCGGTTATTGTACGCTCTGTTATGGATGGCTGCACCCATACCACATATCATGTATCAGAGATATCAGTTGTACTTGTATGCATGTCTTCCAAAAACAGTGTTTTCAGTTGGGCACGTTCTCATAAAGCATTTCACCCCTCCCTCTCTCTCGGACCTCATGCTTTAGGGGGCATCTGTTACACAGCATTTTGTCACCGTCCCTACAATCCCTCACCCCGCAAATTGGAGGGCTATTCCCGTGACCTGTGAGCAGTGACATGACCTAAAACCACCTTCATTTCACCCCCCTGCATAAGGAAAAACATTCCCCTAAAGAACATTTCCTTTGAAAAACCCTAAAAATAGATGTTTTAGCCTTGGCGCGACTAGCCAGTTCATCACTCGCGCCAATGGGGGAAATCCACACTAGAGGGTGCACCAACTGGCGCTTTGTCCCTGTGTCTCACTCACACCAAGCTTAATAAGGGATGTTTTTTAAAAATAAATGGCGGAAGTTTGATTCCAACAAACTCCTGAATGAGTCATTAAAAGGAGTTGGGTGGTTTGGCTCCAGATTTCCATGTATAGGAAGTGGTTTTCCACCTATCATGGAAGCTTCCTTAGAGATAGGGCCTATCCCATGATTATAGGGATCCCAACTCCCCTTCCTCCATCTATAAAAGCTTTCCTTCTCCATTAGCAAGATATCTGAACTTGTAGGAAGGAAACTATAGCCAGGTAGCTATTGAGAGCCAAGCCGAAGAGAGAGAGCTTTGTCCAGATTCCTGATAGGCTTTGTTGAGACATGCTCCGCTGTCAGCCTTGCCGAAGGAAGATCATAGCGTCAGAGCATTGGGTTGTAATATTTCCTTTGTTATTTATAATATAAGCGACTCTGATTATGGTTCCATTCATGTGTTCATTTATTTATGTAACACAATGAATTATATCCCCTCTGTTTGATATATGGTTACATGCTTTATATTTTACGTTGTATGTTGTTGTTTCCTTGCATGTGTACAGGTGTTCGAACGTGTCGAACGGAAGGATCGTGATCTGTCGAGCGAGGGACGGGAAACGCCATCTTTTCTTCAATGACAATTGCGTGGGATTTGAGGTAGGATACTTATCGCAATATTGGTCTTTTTGTAACTAGGAACCAACGTCATTGCATGACTTGATTGTTGCTAGATCCGATCTAGGCTAGTGGGATCGCCTCTGTCCATAGAGGGGATTTACCTCCTCAATAGAAGGCAAGGGAGGACGAGGTGGTAATGTTGGAGAAGTAGGAGCACTAGGCTGTGGATACAGATAGGAAGGAGGTTGGGTAATAGTGTGGTAAACAGGAGGTTGGAAAAAAGGAGGAGGCATGTCATATCCTGGATACATGCTACCGGGAGGGGGAAAAGTGCAGGAGGTGCTGGCCCCCCCTTGAGGAAAACCATAGCCCATGGGAGGCTAAGCATATGGATGAGAGAGAGCTCCAAAAATACCTTTTATGGCATGAGATGCCCGCTGTGTGTTGGCACCACCGGGTCTAGGAAGATCAGGTAGAACGATATAAACATAATCTGACTGAGCATAGATAAGGTCATATTTTAACGCAATTTGGAGAGCGTATTCTTCGGTTTGAGGGAAATTTGATACGACATCTTTGCTGATAGGAGGCAAGAGAGATCTAAGGAACCAATCCATGTAGACATGGTCTTCAAAGGTAGGGGCTCAACATAGGATCTTTCTTCTCCGCCATTCCTAGACATGATCGGATAGGCGGGTCGCAGACGATTGACGGAAAGAAGTCAAAAGTTAGGTACTAGTGTCTTAATGAAGGGGAAGCTAGAAATAAGACAGAAAAGCCCGAGCAAGAGTCGCAAAGGTGGTATGAGAGGATGAGGCTTGATCAACATACCACTTAGAAGCTTCGCCTGTAAGTGTATGTTGGAACAACCGAAGACGAAAATATTCATCGGTAATGGAGTTAAACAAACACCACATGTGGAAAGATCGAACATGTTTGTAGGATATTCTCCAGCAAGGCCTTAAAACATGGGGATGTCGGAAGGGAGCTTGGTCGACATAGGAGGCCAACTAGTGTCATGGTGTATAGGGTCATTGATCAACTAGTTAAAATCCAGAAGACTGAGGCCTGCTATATAGGGGAGCAAGGGAGCAGTTGGAGTAGTTACTGTTATGGTCCCACTAGTAGTATTCCCAACATTAGGGCTGGGGATATCACCAGTGTTAGGTCCTGAACCAGACATGGTGAAGGTGACAAGAGGAGAATTGGGGGCGGAACCAGAAGGAGAACCCAATGAACTAGAAGAGGAGTTGAAGTGTGGACTCAGTGGAGGACTAACTCAAATCCTACGCGGAGGAGTAAGTATTCCTATCGGAAATTGAGGATGAAGGCCAAGAAGTCTCTGGGATAAATTCCTTGGTGGTGCAATGATGATGACATAAACACGGCACAAGGGTAAGAGAGACCAACAAGGGCGGAAAGGTGCAGGATCAACTGATTACAATGTCAGAACAAGGGCATAGAGGTGTAGGATATATTGATTTCAATGTTAAAATCTTTGCTTGGCGGTGTTAACCAAGCTCTTTTTCACTTAGGGTGTGTGTGTAAAGTGTGTAAATTTTAATTTATAAACCTCAAGGTTTGTAGACAAAAAGAAAAAGTGTGTTGTATAACTGTAAATAAACTTGCAGATAATAGTATATGAAATTGAAATAACAGTAAATAAATAGCTAATAATGTAATAATCTAAACCCAAGGAGGCGGGCCTCTCAACAAGCAGTCTGTAGGTGCGCAAAAAACTAGTCAAAACACACCAAAATAGCCAATATATCTAAGGTTGGGAGGGACAGGGATCTAAAGGTGAGATCTGCTAGAAAGTGGTGTAGAAAAACAACAACAAATCAGAGGAAAAATTGTTGTAAATGAGGTGGCGAAAGGCTATCTCCTGGAGGGAAACAGAGTGGACCCTAGAGGAAAACTCAAACAAAACTAAATGAGGTGATTTGGATGGATAAATAGCCAATTTGAAGCGGATCTGAAGGTGAGGTATCAGATCTGAAAAAATGGCTAAACACTCTGAAAATTTCAAACAACCTGCAACAGCTAAAACTCTCCCACAAAGTGTGGAGGGTACTGAAGCCCTAGGGGGCTAGGTTCCCACTTAGTTGAGTAAAACAGAACAAGTACAGGTCCAAAATGGGTAGAGACGGAGGTTAGAAAAACTTGAACAGAGGCCTAGACAAACCCAGAAAACTTTTAGAAAAACCCCCGCAAAAAGTCGAGGTCGTAGTTTCTGACTTGTATCTTGTTGAGGTCACAGTTTTTGGGCAGATTTGTGTGTCTTGAAGCTCCAGGTCATAGGTTTAGGGTAAAAAAGTGTGACCTGCACTTCCGGCATTCTCAGCGGCAGATTTCAACAGAATGTGTCATCTCAGCTGCGGCTGATGTCTGTCACCTGCGCAATAGGTCCGAAAACACATGGAAGTTAGAATTTTTAATGTTTTAGAGTTTTATAGGTTAAAAAAAACATCAAGAAAAGCAAAAAAAAGAGGCTGAAGAGAAATCCTAGGGTTTGAAGCAGCTGGAAATGCAAGGATCAGAAAAATGATAGTGGTCGTAATTGTAAACCTGTGTGGAGTTTCCAATTGTTAGTATGAATCTTAATTTCAAGTGTACGAAAAAAGACCACTTTAGTTGTGCATAACAAACAACCCTAACAACAAAGATGGCTGCCAATATATTCAGATCTGCAATTAGTTGTTCAAGATAAATGCTGCAAAACTCTAGATCTATGCATCAAAAGACATTAATCAGTAAATAAAAGCGAGATTTACTCCATGCATCCAATAGACAAGACAAGAATATGTTGAATGAATTTTATATTAAGGGCACCTGGGAGGAAAACATAGAAGGATATTACCAGTTCTCCTCAATGGGATGGTTTCTTGTAAGTCCTCAACACTTTAGATCTAAAATTCCTCTTTCTTGATGGTGTAGAAAACCCAGACAAAAAATGGAACTCAAAGGGAGCTCACAAGAAAAAAGATTAAAAAAATATGACAATGATGGTGGATCAAAGTCAAACCAAAAGTATAGATCTAGAGTTCTCTTTAGGCACAAAAAGGTGATGAATGAATGGAAAACCCCTTCTATTTATAACAAAATATTGAGTTAGTCTAGATATTGGTGCATAATTAAAATATTATAAACCAAATCAAGATCCAACTTTAATGGAGTATTTTATTATTTTTGTTGGAGGGAAAAAGAATTTGACTTGGGTCAAATCCCTTTATTTGTAAATAATAAATAAATAAATGATTCATTTATTATTTTAAGGATGCAGTTGAGTAATAATTAAATAAATAATGATTTATTTAATTATTAATGGATGATTTAGTCAAATTTAACAAGGAATATTATTTAAATAAGGTTTAAATAATTATTCCTAGAAAATAATAAGATAAATAATAATTTATCTAATTAATTTTCCTGTTTTGGGTTAAATATGGCCAAGAATATTAATTAAACTGTTGTTTAACTGATTATTCCTTGAGGAAAATCAAACAAATGTGGATTTATTTAATATTTCCTTATGGGGTTTCCTGTTTAGACCATAAACAACTTAATAAGGGTGTTTTACTAAGTTATTTTTCATAGTGAAAGAAATTTTACTTAGGGTAAAATTGGTCTTACATGGTGTACTCAGGTCCATCTAATAGTAACAAGTTAGATGACCAAAAAATGGTGTAACAATTTCAGATAGCTAATTTAGCCTAAGTTCTGCCATGCATACTTTGTAGATTTGTATTCAACACTCTTCTTGGACTCACACATACCCCTTTGGATTAAAGGGGGGAATGTTGTGCACCTAATCCTCAATGGGTAGGTGTGGAAGGCGAATGGACAAAAGGAGTCCAAGAGACCACTTGGAAGATGAATCCAAGGGTAACCTAATGTACTATAAAAACACATCTATAGTTAATACTAAAACAAATCATTTTTATCTTTCTCCTTGTGTGTCTACTTTCTTGTTTACCATGCGTGTGTTTAACACTACAATATGCCTATGAGCTTCGAAAATTCCTTCCTCAATAACTATTGCAACAACTTGTCTCCCCTTTACATACTATGATTCACACAATTGCCATAACTGATTCTACCTATCAAATGAGTCCTTTTGTGTTTCTGTCCTTAAATTTTCCTACCGGAGCTACTCCACTAAAATTTTCCCATAATGTCGAATGTAATTCAAATATTGCTTCATATATTCTAACTATTAACCTATCAATGGTAGATATTAAAAAGCACAATTGTTGCTACGTATATTCCCTCTTTTTCAATGTTTACGAGGAGTCAACATGTTGAAATTTTCATAATAATGCGTGAATCAACTCTTCATCCAAATCATCCTGAACTTCAACATCTTCCATCGAATATTCCTCCTACCATTTTACAAAACCTGTAAGCATGAATTTTGAGACTTTCTCATTTGTTTGGTCTTCTTGCATCTGCTTTCTTCTCCAGAACTTCTTGTACCTGAAGTTAGGGTTTTCATTCAAGGAGATTCAATCTTTTACCTGCAATCGCGAGCTCTGTGCCCACAATTATAAAATTTGTAACATTCAACGTTGGGATTGAATGATTGATATAGTGACATGTACTTTATGCTGACAAAGTTTGTTTGAAATTTGTCTTGTGATCCAACAAGCCTGCTTCTAGGGTTTTGATAATGTCTTTGATAATCACACCTATCATACATTCGGAAATCCCTATCCATATGCCCATAGATATAACATGAAAAACAATATCCATTAAATGTGATAAGGTACATGGATGTGTTTTCTTGTCCTGTGGATCTTCTAAAGTCACCCTTCTTTCAAGGAGGTGCAACCTTTTGTTGATTACTTCTTGGAGCAACTGTATTTTTAACCTTCTTCTACCCTTCATTTTTCTTTTTCCTATGAGGGATCCTACTATCAATATTCTTGTTAATATTTCTCTACGGGTATTTGGAGCTTGTGCCTTTGTCATATGGGGTTTCACTTTCTTCCTTTTCTTTCATCTTCAATATAGCCATGTCATTGTTCTTCCTTCCATTATTCAATAATTTCTCCTTTCCGAGCTTATCTATTTCAGATAGAGTAGCATCAAGTTATTCGTGCTTTTGATCAATATATTCTTGAAACCAACCTTCCAATATTTTCCTTCTTTCTTTTGCTTCTTCTACTTGTAACTTTAAAAGAGTGAAATTTTCTTCTTCTCTGTTAAGAAATTGTATTTGTTCCTTCCCTTTTATTTTCTTTCTCGAGTCTGTCTATTTCTGCAACAATTGTATCCAATTCCTTTTTATTTTGGCTAATTTATATCTCATGCCTCTAAATAGATTCTTCTAATCAACTTGTCGAGATTTCCCCATTCTTTCTTGCTTCCTGTACTTGATGACTTAGAAGGGAACCTCTTCTTCGAGTGTCTGATTTTGCTTCTTTTCTTTGCTTAGGTCACATACGGTGCCGATAAATTATTCCTCTACCTAAAATACTCCTTATTTATTGTCAGATTCTTTGACTTGAGAATGGTCTTCATCATCATCTTGACTTACATGCTTTTGACCTTCATATAGATATTTAATTTTCTCCCAAATATGTTTGGCTATTAAACATTGACAACTTTTTATTTTATAGTGTCTAGTAGAGTATTAAGGATTAGATTCATGGATTTTGTATTATACCTTCTAGATTCGTTGGTAGATATATCTCCAGAGACAATAAAGTGTCGTACCTCGTAACCCTGAGCCTGCAAATAAGCTTCCATTCTTCCTTTCCAAAATACAAAACCTAATTCACTGAACATACGAATTGGACTAACTAGTTTATCTTCATCAACAATAAAATCTAAAATTATTGTTAGCCTCTCTCAAATAACAATAATAAATCCAAAATAATAAATAAATAAATTAAATATTCCAAGTTAGGAATATGTGCCTAACTCTTGGGTTGTTCCTCGAATATTGGAGTTTGTTTAGTAACTCCTATCTTGGTAGGTTTTTGGTGAGAAATTATCTCAACCAAAGGAGTCTAAGATAGCACAGACTATCTTAGACATTTTGTATCATCTATTTAAATTGTAAACTAAATTATTTTAATAAGAGAGAATGATGAGAATGCCATGAGGCCGAAGCCTCTTTTCCGCCATTGCTTTGTCTGTGTTTTTCTGCACTCTGTTTATGAGTTATTTATTTTTTGTACATGTGGTATCAAAGCCACAGTAGTGAGGGGTAGTGAGGGCTCAGAGTTCAGTGCTGCGTTGTGAATGTGGAGATCCAAAGTTGGAGTACGAGAGGAAAGAGTTGCAAGTCAACTTATTTGGTTTCATTAACCTGCGTGGGTGGCTGCGAAAGAGACAATGACCGAGGGAGGATGTACCCACCATACTTTCGAACTCTTTGTGTTCGAATTAAAAGTCATTTTAAAGCTGCATTGTGGTCATGTGCGAGAGGAGTTATATGTAAGTGTTATGTGAAGGAGGACCTGCCTGTTATCCATGCAAGGAGGATACCGTACAACGGAATCATATCCCACTCTATGGGATGGCCGACTGCATGTAACTGCTCCAAGGATAAGGTGAGATTGTTGTGTAGAAATTGAAATTGTGTTAAAACTGCATGTAGAGTTGAGTTTGTTGTTTCCATATCGAACAGACTAGAGAATACTGTTGGAGTCCAAGCATTGAAGGAAGGTGATGCCCAAGAAAGGCATGGAGAAATCTATTTCGAAGTAAATCCTTTTTCTATGTGAAAATCAATTAGATTATAGAGCTGATATAACCTAAATTTCCATTGTGAAAAAACATATCATGTAAGGGAGAGCCATTGCTTGCATAAATGAGGAATTCGAACTAAGTGTACTATTTAAAACATTTCATGATGAATGGTGATTGTAATAGTTGTGTTGGTTCTTATTCAGAAAACTAGTGCAATGATCTATATCTGTGTTAGTATTGCTGAGTAAATACTTTAAATTGGATAAAGTATTCCGTGATCCACTTAAGCCAATATCCAGAACAAAGACTCTGTGGCTATAATCAACTCTGTGGCTTTAACTGCCTGTTTTCATCCACCTCAATCTGCAGCCCTTCCCACAACGTTGCAAACCTGAAAAAATTAGCACATGAGTGCATTTGTTTCAATGAAGAGCTTCTGGACGGTCTCACATGAAAGTTTGTTGTAAGCCTTTGAATGAAGATAATCATCAAAAATAATTACCTGCTTTCTTTGGTAAAGTTTGCCACTGTCCTTCACCATGTGTTTGAATATATCTTGTCAATAAAAAATCTTCTTCAGGTGTCAATGGATCTTTCTTCTGCCCCATTTTGTTGCAGTAATTGGTAGACAAGGAGTTATAACTCTGGACCAAATTTCTTCTCGTTTCGGTCTATTAATGTTAATTCCTTCTTTCCCTAGACAGAGTGGTGTTCCAGCAGAAGCTCTCTGAGATACTTCACCAGAAAATCCCCTATTCTGAGATTGTCCATCAGCAGTAGCATCAGAGGTACCCATTCTTTGCTTCGGTGCACTGTCTGTCCGAGCACCCATAACAAAAAAAAGATTCAAGGTCATTGTCATTTCTCCGTTGCGTCTCTTTTGCTGCTGTAGCCCTCTCTACAAAAACTCTCTCTGCTCATTCCCTCTTGCCTCTTTGGCTTGTTTGATTCTTCTGCAGTTCAGGGCACCACCCAATGCCATCTCTGTGACCAATCTCCCCAAACGGTCCCTAGTGCTTAAAACTTTGCATGGGATAACTTCGCTTGCAACAGAACTTATCATTTTGCTTGGAGTATAGATCTACCAAAATGCTGAATCACCGGCTTAGGGTGGTATGAAGATAATGAAATAGAGTTCGACCACCGATTGTTGGAAGTAGAAGGTTGGCATTGTGGAGGATGAAGCAGCGTGTGACATGGAGAAAGTACCATTTGAAACTATTGTGATATGTAATCTCTTCAACGATTTTGTTTAAGTATGATTTAAAATTTCAAACCATAAATCACTTTTTGAAAGTGATTTTATAGACCTTTTAATTTTTTTTTTTAACCAAAAAAACAACGGGGGGAGGATTAAAAAGTTTTTTTTTTTGTTGTATTATAAAGGGTTTGGAAAAATTTTGAAGGTACTTTTATTAAAAGAGTAGACTTCATTTACTTGGGAGAGATAAGGAGTGTGATTATTTTTTTTAGTGTGTGGAAGGTTTGAAGTGATTTTGTGAAGTGTAAATTTGAAAATTGTACACAAAAAATGTTTTTGAAGACATAAGTTTTAATTTGGAGAGATAAGGTGTGAGCGATCAATGCACACGATTTTTGAAGACATTTGTTTGCAAGCGTGAAATTATGATTGTTTGAGAAATATTTAGTGGAAATGTTGTAAAATATGAAAGGTTGATGATCTCAATACTCAATAAAGACATATTATTTGTGGTGTTCAACTGTCCTAGATCCGCCCGAAATTGAATAAGGGGATCTTAGGTACACCTTGTGTGTTTGTGATGGCGCATGTTTTTATGGCTTCATGTTGCTGCTTATGCTCTGTGTCTAGTTTTGACGCATCAATGATTTCATTTAATATCGCATACATAAAGTTCAATATCAACAAGCACAACACATGTAACGAAATAGCTACAAGAAATGATAATTAAGATCAACACATGCATTTACGCCACTACAACATATAATCAAAGATTGTCTACATCAGCATTCTACATCAACAATCAAATTCACTTAGTCAAGTTAATGCATTTCAAAGCAAAGTCTACATCAACGTTCTTGCAAATCCATTTCAGAACTTGTAATTAACTTCATTGTTTTAAGTGAATCATTAAAAATTCATTTTTAATGAATTTTTAAGAGAACAAGTGAATCATTAAAATCATTGTAATATTTCTTGGGTGAATTGTCGACAGTGTTCGACACCCTTCCTTTAAGCAAAATTAAGTGAATGCACGAGTTTTTTAACTCTAAAGCAAACAAGCAACAAGTTCACATCTCTTGCAAGCGAGCATGATTATTCATTCAAGCAATTTGCATCAAGTCAGTACAAAGATCAAACCATCAAGCAAGCTAGCATGAAGTTCATTGCAACAATCATCAAAGAAACCAAAAAAGTTAAAACAATCAAGCAAGTTGAGATCGACATCAAGCAAGCGTGGCTATTCATTAAAGTGAGCGTGAAGTCATCAAGTACGTCAAGTAAGTGCTTAAACAAACGCGATCATCATCAAGTGAGCGTGAATTCCAGAGTTTAAGCAAGAAAATTCTACAATTCTAGCAAGTGTTCCAATCAAGTGCAATAAGCAACAAATCAATCGAGCATGCCATTCAAGCCACATCGCAAGAGAGCTTATCATTCAAGTACCAAAATAAAGTGAAACAATTCAAAGAACGACATCTACAACAAGAGAGCCTGATTTCAAGCGCGCAAGTTCATATGGCACAACATATTCAGTTGTTAAACATTCTTCACAGTTTGATCATCTCCAGTGATGAAGACATGGTGCACATCAGCAAAGAAACTCTTGCTGATCTTTCATGGCATCTACACCAAACACATGAAACTATTGAGTTTCTTCAACTCGAGTCACAACTTCAAAGGATTGAATTGCAAGAAAAGAGTGATACTTTCAAGTCTTTGAACCATCCAGATGATAAGTCATTCATTCAAACAACTTCAAGTGTCAAAGTTGTTCCAGTTCAAATTTCTTCCAAGCCCATCATCAAGCCCTGGAAAGAAATTTAGAATAACAAGAATCGACGAGGCTTAGGATATGTCAACAATGACACCAACCTGCCTATCCCAAATTATTCCAAGCCCTTTAAGTTCGTCAATGCAGGATTTCTTGCACAACTCACCTCAGCAATTTCTGAGAAAGTTGCGACAACCAGCCATGCACGCAACACAAAGTTGCAGACAAACAAAATTGCTTGCAACTTGAAGTTGAAGTCCAACCGAGATGTTCTCATTGTCAAAGAACTGATCATATGGAAGATTAGTGTTTTGATCTCCATCCTTGTCGCCATTGTGGCAAGCCCAATCATTCCTCAGAAAAATGTCGCAACCAACAAACAGCCAGATTGAAAATACATTATGAATGGATCGATCCTTGGAAATGGTCATCCACAGTCAAAATATTGTCTCAGTTCTACAATCACATACAATCACACATAATGCAGCCAATAGTGAAAAGATGATGGTAATCTCATGTAGTTGAACGGGGGAGTACACCAGTGTAAAAATCCTACACTTAAAGGGGGGGAGTTCATGAAAAATTTCCAGAGAATTGTCTCCCCTTTCAGCTGAAAAAGGGGGGAAAATGTCAATGAAATTGACAGTGGTTGTCAGACTGAACGTCTTGACAAAACTAGCAAAAGAAACTAGTGGGCATCTTCAACAACCAGTGGGCATCAACAAATTTTCCAGTGGGCAGTCGAAAACAAAGAAGCAGTGAGCATCTTTTCAGCACAACAAAAGCAACAGTGAGTTTTTTTTGACATCATCAGCCAGTGGGCTTTGAAAAAATTTTGTCAGTGGACAAAGGATGCTGATTTCATGAAAAGAACAGATGGATCATTTTGAAACTTGGCACTTGATGAAGTTGTCAAGAAAAATTCAGAGATGAATCAGACATGCAACTGACTCATGGTCTCTTCATATTGCAGTTTTTCAGCATCCAGCTTCGGCAGTTTTTTAGGCAATGTTTTTGAGGATCAACATGAGAACTTGAAAGATGGTTCCTTGTTCTTATTTTGGATTTTTCATTGAATGGGGGAATTTTAGCCTCTCTCAAATAACAATAATAAATCCAAAATAATAAATAAATAAATTAAATATTCCAAGTTAGGAATATGTGCCTAACTCTTGGGTTGTTCCTCGAATATTGGAGTTTGTTTAGTAACTCCTATATTGGTGGGTTTATTGTGAGAAATTATCTCAACCAAAGGAGTCTAAGATAGCACGGACTATCTTAGACATTTTGTCTCATCTATTTAAATTATAAACTAAATTATTTTAATAAGAGAGAATGATGAGAATGCCATGAGGCTGAAGCCTCTTTTCTGCCATTGCTTTGTCTGTGTTTTTCTGCACTCTGTTTCTGAGTTAATTATTTTTTGTACAATTATTTCAATACTTAGAAGTTCCTTTGATTCCTTTGAATGCTTGGCAACTTGCTTCTTTGGTTTTCCCATCTTTGCACTTTGAGATCTTCCTTCTGGCTATTAAGCTGCTATTGAAGGAACTTGCTCTAATACCAATCAATGGAAATACTGAGAGGGGGGTGAATCAATATTTCTTATCAATTAGTATATTTTTAACTTCACAGTTCATTAATTGTTATTAGCATCAGATAAATATAAACATTGGTCTACACCATTCATCACCCTTCACCCAAAAGAACCTTTTTGATCCTTTGATATGTTTTAAGGAACTTTGCATATTCTGCCATTGCATATCCTGCCATCAGAGAGTCATGGGACTTCCTTAATATTTTCTTTCAAATTTGATTGAGAGAATACAAATATTCTGCATTTGTCCCAAAGTATATCTCCCTTCCATTCCCAATACTCCATAGAGTTCATCTCTTTATACATTGTATTTTTTTGTTTAGCATTGTTGTCAAAAAAGTTACCAACATTGAGTTCATCTCTTTTATACATTGTATTTTTTTTGCTAGAGTTCTTGTTTTGAGATTAGAGTTCTCGTTAAGTTCTTGTATTTTTTTGTTTAGCATTGTTGTCAACAAAGTTACCAACTTAACAAGAACTATAATCTGAAAACAAGAACTCTAGCAAAAAAGACCTATTTTTGTGCAAAAAACATGAAAATATACCTTGAAATTGCAAAGCGGTGATATTGCATCACTGTTTTTTTTAGGTTAAAATTCCCATATTTTTTAGCTGACATTAAAAACCAAAATCATGATTACAAAAGTCTTAAAATTTCAATAATTTTCAACGATGGTGTTAAAGATCGAATATCATGACTATAAAAAATCTTAAAGTTCTGACATTTTAAAACCATGGAATTAAAACCAAATATCACAAGTACAAAACCCTTAAAATTTCATCATTTTTCAAGCATGACATTAAATACCAAATATCACGACTATAAAAACCTAAAAATCAATACCTAAATTAGAGAATACTTCTACCAAGAATAAATTATTTTTATTAAGGTTCAATTTCACCTATTTCCAATGGGGCACTAAAATTGCAATATTTTAAAATTTTGGACATATAATATTGTTATTAGTGTACACAAAATCACAAAAAATGCCTTAAAAAACAATGTAATGCAATTTTTTTAGTTTTTTTAATTAAATAAATACAAATTTTATTTAAATAAATAAATAATTAAAAAAACACATTTTCCAAATAATTTATTATTATTATTATTATTTTAAATCAATAAGAAATGATTAAAAAAAACCGAGTAAAAAACATTAAGATACAGTAACTTCAAAAATATTAAGAAAATAAATAAATAATGTACATAAAATAATAATAATAAAACAAATGATATATATATATATATATATATATATATATATCATTTGTTTTATTGTTATTAAAATATATATTAAAATAATAAAATTGATAAAAACCACAAATTTCTATTAATAAATATACAAAATTACATTAGTACATGCACAAGTGCACGCGTCCACTGTCTCGAAAGACCATTTGTATGTTCCTAAAGCACTCATCATGACATAGCTACCAAAAATAATATTTACCTAGATGTTATCACTGGAAAATCGAACAAGCAAAGGTGACATTATTTAGTGTCAAGCAGAAGGATTTACAGGGTTGAAAGACATTAAAGAATCTAAGTGTATTTAAAAATATCTAAGGTCTGAAAGGAAAATCAAATTGTGCACATAAATAACCAGTCAAATGTGCCTTTGCGTGCAAAATTCTCCGATAAGCTCGCCTTTGCACACTTTTTACTCAAAAAGGCGCGCAATCCTGGGAGTGGCGGAAGTCACTTCCTGGGACCACAAGGCACACTTCAGGACATTGATTCCACACTTGAAGCCACCTAAGGAAAGCCGCCCAAGCCTCCTTAGGACCTTAAGGGAGCACATAATGTAATAAATGTGGAACATAATGGAATCACCCCCCTCTCTTGGGTCACTATCCACAATGTACCAAGAGAGGGAAGGAGGATTTGAATTCTCCTATAAAAGGCCACCAAGAGATTAACAACATGAGAGCACATTGTTATGCTGGCCAGAATTTCCCCAAGAAATACCAACAGTGTGTGATCCAGAGCAGATAGAGGGGAGTCAGTTTCTGTCCATCCAACAACTCCAGTCCACCATATAGAGAGAGGGAGACTTTGTGCTAAGGAATCTGGAAAGTAAAGACATCCTTGTATAAGGACTTAGAACCCCTAGCTCTAAGGGCCCCTTGGCAAGTGGGTTAAAGTTTCATCCTCATTTCCTACCAGCATTCAATAAGAGGGGACGTAAGTGCCGTTGTTTGGATTATTGAAGTTGTTTGACTCTATTTAGATATTTTGTGTTATTTTTTTAGTTTTAGTTTAGTTTTTATGTTTGAATATGCATGATATTTGTCTATCTAGTATGTTTATGTTTCAGCATGTTCCACTAACTTGCTTGACTCCATCTATTTTATGCCTATGACCAATAGCTTAAGAGGGTAAAACCACCTCTCTTAAGCAAGTGTGATTTCGTACATTCGTGCACCAAACACACCAACACAGGATTTGTGACTCCACTAAATTTTATTTCCAAGTTTATGTGGTTGTGCCTTTTTGGCAGAGACCTCTATCTTTGCTATGGAGTTGGGCTGGAATTTCCCTCTTTCTCTCCTTCACTGCCTGGTTCACCCCTAGTGACAGAATTAAGTAGAAGAGCTCCCAAAAATTACTTTGTAGGAAAATTGCGTGCATTTCTCACAGACATGCGTGCCCCAATGCATGCGTTCAGAGGTGACCTACGCCCAGAAATCGTGCATGTTTTAGCCTTTTGTGTGCAGAAACCAGAAGTGGAATTTTCTCCACTAATTCCATCTTTTCCTGCTTGTAAAGGTGACTGGCAGCCCATAATACATCTGTCGGCACTGGTTGAGGTGCCCTGCAACTTGCTAAAGCTCACTCTTAGCTGCTTTTAGTAGTCTATGTGTTAGTTTTATTTCAAGTTGATTTTTGCAAAGTTAACACATAGGTTAAGTAGGAGGAAAATTAACTTGCATTCCGAAATAATTCAGGTTTTGCAAATTTAGGTACGAAAACACCTAGATAATTAGCTAAAGTAAGTGGCCCAAGTCCACGCATGCTTAGCTAGTAATTTTTTCTAGTGTAAAAGTGATTAGTTTAGTTCATTTTTTGCACTAGGATTTCGGGACCAAGATCGAATTGTCGATAGAAGAGAAAGTAATCTCTGCTGCCTTTGCACCCTCTGGTGATCCTAGGCAAGCATATGAACACTCTTTATTCACAACTCACCATCTCCCTATAGTTGATCACATAGATTAACTAGGAAAAATTGAAAGCGACCCATATCCGCACATGTTTTTCTTTTGAGCAAGGAACAATGAAACATAGTTTAAATAGGGGATTTTGAAAAGGATCATCACATATCCACATGTTAAAACTATGTGCTTGTTCACTTTTTTTTGACACACATCCACACACTAAGCAAAGTAAAGACACCTAAAAATAACCTAATAAAACTCACTAAATTCTCCCCACAGGGGCCACAAAAGAATTTATAGTCTAAGTTAGGATCAAGGGGGTAGGCATCCAATAAGCCGCCTTTGTCATTCTTCATCTTGAAACATAAAACTTGACTGTTTAGGGAACTTTCAGATCCACCTATCAGCCCATGGAAAAGAAAATTCGAGTGCGGCAGAGACCTGATTCAGAGGGGGTTAGGATTAGGTGCAGTGCGTGTGGTATCAGTTGGGGCTACTTGACTCGGCTGATACTCAGTAATGTTAGCTAAACTACCAAGAAGCCCAAGACTCAAATGTTCACGTGGGACAGTGGTGATTAGTGGCCAAAATTACGGCATCCTTTCCCTATAGGTGACGGTGCAGGCAAGCACTAGATCCTCTACCCTTACCTTGGTGGATTTTCTTCGGTTGAATGGGGGCATCTCTAGTTCCTTCTGGATGTTGTGCCAGCATTCGAAAGATATATTCTCAAGGCCCAGTTAAATTTGAGCATGTGAGGACAATTAGGTATTCTAGGATTTGAGTATCATACACAAACAAACAAAAAACCATATTTTTTGATTGACTGATCACATAGAATTAATCTAAAGGAAAATTTATTTTATTTTCGCTTGGTTTTATATATACAGTCAAAATTTTTCTTTGATTATAATCTCTATCCTCTCAAATATTTCCAAAGCCATACCTAGTCGATGCCAGAACGGACCTAACAGGACCTTGTCGATCTAGACGTCTTTTGGACCTCCCCCCATTACCGGGAGGGGTTCCAGGTCTTTCACCATTTAGACGTGAAAGACGGAACAAAAACACCATTATTGGTTCATCCTTTATTGGGGAATATTTATTTGGGAACCCTAGTTGGTCGCCGAACGCCACACCAGTGAAAACCCCCACAGGGTCACCACACACAACTCCTCCCACAATTCCTAGTGGGCAGAGGAGTGCTACCCATTCGGGAAGCCAATTGAATGCACAATAGAGTACATTGTAGAAAAACCCTATTCCTAACCAGAACATTGTGTTTTCACAAGTCGTAAAGGCTACAACCCCGTAGTCATCTTTTATAGCTTTGTTAAATCTGCTAGATTTAACTAAGTTGACAAATGAACCCATTGCACACAACCCCATATGGCCTCCCATGCCCACGAAGCTCCCTTCGGACATTCCAAAATCTAAAGGGAAGTAAGGGGAAGACCCCAGAAATCATGTTATGACTTTCCACCAGTGGTGTTTGTTGAACAGAATCGTCGATGATACTATTTGACTAAGACTGCTTCAACGCACTCTAACTGGAGTGGCCGCGAAATGGTATGTGGAGAACCCTCTGCTACACATGAAACCTTTAGCACCCTCACCACTATGTTCCTGACCTATTTTCAGTTACCCATCCACCATGATTCTGGAATGGAATTACTGACCCACTTTAGGCAAACCCCCGCCATCCATATCTCAAACCATCTCCACGAATGGCCGCAGTGTCATAGTTTGTGCAAAGCCAAACTTGACGATCAATTTTTGTTATACCTGTTCCTAAAAACTCTCACTGCAGAGATTTCAAAGGATGTGGTGCAACAAAAGCCCATATCTGAAGAGGACGCCATCAGTAAGGCCCAATAGCTGGAGATGATCTATATGCAGCCAGGGTATATTTACAATATATTTTCGAATGCCCCGCTCCTGCAAACTTACAAAGAATTTAAAGGTGCTTAGAACTTTGTAGAAGGTTTAATTGGGTCATTGACCCAAAGTCACACAAGCATCAACGTTCAATACCCTGGTTACACGTATGATTATTTCCAGAGCATACCACAACCCGGCTACCAAACTCATCACATGCCTCTGCAAAATTTGACTAGTAGGGCGTCATCATATCACGATCAGCATGGAGGACCCTATCCTCTGGCTCAAGGGACCCAATATGCAGATAGACATGCTGATGGAAAAGCTCCCCCCCAACATCCATTTACAAACCAGGGACTGCAATACGCCCAATCCCCAACACAAGAACCGCCCATGCAGAATAATGCACAGGTGAACTTTGTGCAATCCTCCCAAAACCAACCGCACCAACCATATAACCAGGAGAACCCAAATTATTTTCCTAACATGGTTAAGAAAAAAGGAAAAAACAAGCCTAAGGGAAATCCTAGACAGGGGGGCAACAATCAACAATGCCCTTTGCGATCTCAGGCTAGAGGCAACTCCAACTGAAATAAAAACTAGGATCCAAGCATCTCCTAGAGGCAGAACAAAAGGCGAATTCTTCAAACAAACCACTCTTGTTTGATCTATGGTGAGTACATCCATTGCACTCACCACTGTCCTGACATCCCTGAGCTAAAGAAGCTATAGAGTAACTATGGATAAGGGGGATCCTCCCAATAGAAAACAATCATGCAAGAGCCCTTCCCCCATCAAGGGACAGTTAGCACATAGCAAAAAACTCCTGACGATTCTGGAAAAAACAACCACAGAATCTACATGACTGGCGAAGATTTTTTTTTCAAACACGGAATCGAAATTACGACACCCCACCAGACACCAATGCGTCAAGGGATAGTACCAGTGCACCAACAAATATTCCTATTGAACCTTTGCGAAATATGGCTAAGGGACCAACTAGGCGAGTAGGAAACTATTCCAAAGAAAACCATAACTATAGCATTGTGGATGATCTAGCTCAATATCCCGCTGCTATGTCAGCTTTGGAGGTATTACAATCATGCCCAAAGTAGTGAAAAGCCTTACTTTCCGCATTAGGCTCCATTGATCCCGCCAATTCGCATCTAATGGATTTTGATTTAGATAAAGCCACTCCTAGGCTTCCTTTAATGGTCGCCTTTCAGATACCAATGTAGGTCCAAAACATTACCATTCACCGATGTATCATTGACGAGGGTGCATCCACATGCATCATGTCAAATAATGTTTGGCAGAAGTTAGGGTCCCCCGAACTAAAGCCATCAAACATCACGCTTAGAGCATATGATGGCTGCCCTTCAGCCCGCGTCAGTCTCTACCAAAACGTCCTGGTTTGCTTAGATGGAAAGACGGTCCTTATAGACATTAAAGTCTTGGACACCCAATTGGACTACAATATACTCCTTGGCCAGAGTTCTATGTACGCCATGTCAGCCATCACCTCCTCTGTCTTCCGAACTATGATGTTCCCCCATGAGGACCGCATCGTTACTTTCAACCAATTGACGCATAGCGAAAAGTGACCCCTAAAAAATATCGATGTCATTCTACTGTACGTAGACACATCTGTGGACACGATTTCACAGTACCAAGAATATGGCCTCGGCCAGTTCAAACCATCGTCCATCCTAGTGTCATTCCTAGGAGATCCCCCTCTCATACCTGAGTCATCACTTGATGTCACAGGGGCTTTGGTGTGCATGATGTCCACATCAAGCACCGAAGCTAGTCAGGACACAGACACAATCAATAATGACACTGAGTCCTCGGCTACAACAACCTCTCTAGCATATGCCGCCTCCCAAACCCCTTTCCTCTACCCCCCAACTGGTTTCGTATCCTAGTAGGTCTTGGCCACCGCAGTGTTACCAAACATATATTTTGCAATACCAGTTTTGTACCTCATTCCCCTACTGGGATGAGAGCCACACACATCACTGCTACAAGGTTAGTGCCCCTCAGTCCCGAGGAGGCCCCACCCATTCAGGAAACTGTCGAAAACATCCCTGCAAAGGAGATTCCCATTGCAAAATTGATGATTACGACTAATAAAACCGAAACAAGAGGAAAGAAGGTGGAAAATCCCACCACGCAATGAGATCACCAAGTTGTGTCATATGTGACATAGTAGGACACCCTACCCATATCTGCTATGAACTAGATGAATTAAAACCGCTCCTTAGCTCTACGACAGAAATCGTGACACAATGTTCTCGTAAAAAGGAACCTGCCACCAAAAATCAAGGCAAAGCATTGCGTACCAATCACGCATGCACTATCTGCAACAATTATGGGCACTATACCCATCATTTCCCAGAAATCCCGCAATATAGGGACGCCTTACATGCCATCGAGCGATCCTACCAAGAGGATCCCTCCACCCAGTCATCTGGAGATGAATCTCGCACCATATTGTACCTGCAGGAGGAATTCCAGTCACTAGAAAAACTCTCGTTCATATTTCACCCTCCTATCATACGCAACACGCTATGCGATGATGTGGTCACTTCATCGAAGAATGCACAGCCCTAAAACTCATCCATAGATGGTATCCTATAGAGCGTGTTTATCATGTTGGTTTGCGGGCCACACAATTCACATGTCCTTTATGTTAGGAATTACTACAGAAATAAAATATTTACCAAGAGAATAATACACATACAAAACCCAGCAACAAATCACATAAACATAAACACAATGTTTAACCAGGAAAACCCCAAATCTAGGGCAAAACCCATCCTAATGAAATTTCATTAACCATTGGCCAAAAAAACCTTGGCCAATCCGGCCAAGTGAGCCTTCACCACTCACCTCCAAGCCTACCTTACAATGAAGTATTCCCAGCCTCTTATAGGCTCCATTACATGTAATACCATGGGAAAAAACCATGGGTGCACAAAACCATGTGCCCCAAAACCACTACTATCTACCCTAGTCAACATTGACTCCACCCCGAGTCATGTTTACCTAACAATTCCCCCCTTAAACTTGACTTGGGGATTGTTGACTAAATCCAGCCAAACCTACTAAATGAGACAACACCGCTCACTCTAGCTCTCCCCCCATCAAATTTTTACCCAGGGTAATTGTAAACTTGACATCCCCCCTATCACCTAGGTCTTACCCAGACTTTACCAGTGATTTACCCAGGGGTACGCATGCCAGGTCTTACAACAGTATGCCCATTTACATGTAAAAGATTAACTCCATTATAATAATATTTTTTTGTTTCATTGTTGCTCTTTGTACATATGAAATCAATGTCCATATAAAAAGAACCCATCTACCGGATTACATGGGTCACTAGCCTCTGTAACCGCCAGTCCTTTAGGAGTTCTCTTCAGATACATGGTTCATCAATTAATTAATCCACGTGCAAACATCCTCTCATCTCTGAATTTCTCGAACCAACTTCTTAGCACTGCGAGTCGCCAGATCTAAGCTGTGGCAGCACCATTGTTCTCTTTATCCAATGAGAAACCCTCCATGGAATTCCCCATGGAATCAATCAATTGGATATTTCCTATTTCCTAGAAACACCATGCTCCGTATGGCCGTATCCGCATTTTCGTATAGTGATTTCTCCAAATATATTCTATACCATTTGTTAGGAATTACCGCAGAAATAAAATATTTACCGAGAGAATAATACACATACAAAACCCAGCAACAAATCACATAAACATAAACAAAATGTTTAACTAGGAAAACCCCAAATCTAGGGAAAAACCCATCCTAATGAAATTTCATTAACCATTGGCCAAAAAAACCTTGGCCAATCCGGCCAAGTGAGCCTTCACCACTCACTTCCAAGCCTACCTTACAATGAATTATTCCCAGCCTCTTATAGGCTCCATTACATGTAATACCATGGGCCAAAACCATGGGTGCACAAAACCATGTGCCCCAAAACCACTACTATCTACCCTAGTCAACATTGAATCTACCCTGAGTCATGCTTACCTAACACTTTATGTGCCGACAACCACATTCTAGAAAATTGCCACTACATCCCCCAATTTTTCTTAGCGCTGGCTAGTTTGCGCTTAGCCATAATCCGCCTCTCCCAAGAAGATGGCTCAAACTCAGAATCTATGAACAACTCGACAACCCAAGAAGATGTGTCAAGCAGATTCATCCTCTTCCTGTCAGCTAAAAAGTGACTAATCAAGGAACCATTAGTTACCCCCAGTTGCTCTCTTCAGTGAAGACCAACATGTGTGTTATGCAAAAATCCTAATCATGTGGTCACCACCTGCCCTGGCTTAGAAGCGTTACGACGCTGGTACCCCGTGATGCCACCAACTGAGCACGATGGGCACCCCAATCTAAGCTATTTTTCCTAGTATGTCAAGGCAATCACCATGAACAATGTTGTACCTATATCCCAATGGTTTGTCCTATAATTGATATGATTCATACATTAGAGAAGAAAGAAGATGATATCCTCAAACAATATAGAAAGTATATCACCCCCAGGCCAGCAACCCCACACCCACATAGGTGTGATGGGAAAAATGGGAAGGCGCACCAACCAAGCATGACCCAGGTCAAATCTAGGATAACATGTGGACTATTCGACCTGATTGGCCACTAGATCAATCAATGAAAAGAACTAAAACACCTCGGAAATAGTTTTCTTGCAGTCTCGTCTCCCCCACAGAGACTTCTCTCTAACCAAGAGAAAATAACGTATACTTATTGCCGGATTTGTTCACACTTCCATCATACAATTAAATGTGAGCATCTCCCCAAACTAAGAGCGGCAAGAGCATCGTTAAGTCTACACTCCCCAAAAAAGCTAGACACACCCAAGCCAACGACACAGAAACGGAAGTATAAGACCTCATCTTCTACAATCGATCCTTTCTAAGCGTCCACATCTGGGACAAAGAGTAGTTTTGATTCCCACAAAATATAATCAATTGGCACAGTGGTACCACACACCCTATGCACTAGCCATAACTACAAACCAGAGGCATGCCCGCTAATGGGAACATTCAGGAACCTCTGCGAGAGGCACAATTTCCACCAACAGGAAATTGACCATCCTAACGGGGGATCCAACCTTGTGCTTATGCAAAATGTCATCACAGAGATTCTTCCCCCACCAAACGCCGATGACACGATACACCATATACGATTCATATCATCATGTATTGGAACTATGATTCAAGCTATTTGCTCATCTGCCATAGGTGCCGAGTTAGGTGTAACTACGAGAGTAGCTATACATATGACAATGAAAACCCAATCTGTTGATCCAGGAGGATCTTGTTAAATGCAGTTCGACAGAGAGGTTCTGTAAGATCTAGAAGTCTGATGTCCGGTTCAGTCTTCATATCGTCAGTTTCACCAGTGAAGAAGTCCTCAAGTCGATCATGGCTCATTTTGGGTTCATAATGTACTTTAGTGTTGTCTTGGTTGTGTGGCAAGATGTAAGATTTCATTGTGTAAAGGTGAAGTGAGTCAAATGGTCATTGTGAAGAAAAACTATGCAAAAGGACCTAAATCATATTCCTAAAGTCCTAAACACCTAAGCTAAAGTTGAAGATAGAATCATTTAATTGTGGTAAGACCTAAACCCTAGCACTAATCCTAAGATTCTAAATCTGAAGGTCTAAAGAAAACCTAAGTGCTAAACTTTGATATAAGACCTTTCGGTCAATGTAAAAAAAATTATATTAAAGTTTAAAAACCCACATCAGCAAACCATATAGTTAACCACATCGGAATTTGAAACTGTTGACATATGAACATAGTATATGATACCGCGCAGTCACAGATGACTGCAACTTATAAAACCCAATCAGAACCGTGTACATGCGATAAGGGTTTAAACCACGATAGTTAACTACGGTGGGGTTAACACTAATAGTAACCACAGAGATCCATTTCACCTATTCACATGGTTAGTTGTTACAACTTCCCGCGTGGTTAGGCTAATCATCCAGATAAATGCCTATCCTAAAGTTTAATTTTGGTTTTTATAATTTAATATGTGCTAGGGACATCTAATACATTATCACTTAACTATTAGGTGTCACTATGAGATAGGAACGAGACCCCAAATCACCAAATCTGCTGTAACCACCTGCTAAGTTTGGCATCAAGAAGTTTGAGTTAAACATTATAAAAACCATGAAATTTTCTTCCATGAAGGACATTGAGTGTTTGAGTTCAGATCCAGAGGGTTAGAGGCAGTTTTGTTTTCAGCATTGCTCGACCATCCGGAAGTGGAATTGAGCGCAGAGACAGGTGTTGGAAAGTTGAGAGAGAGAGCTTCCTATTTTCAGATACCAAAAGTGCATGCGAGCATAGTCAGTCTGGTGTTTTTTCTATGTAAATACTTCCTTGGATCAATCCTAATAGAGTAGATGTTCATCTTGAAATTTTCTTCTCTGTTATTTTCTATGTTTTCATTCGTAATTTTCTGCTAGTTTTAAGTCGTAAATGATTTCCTTGAGTCTTCCATATTAAGGCATTCATCAATTAACGATAAATTCACTTAATGGAAAACTAATCAAACTATCTCAGGACATAATCGATCACATTCAGATCATATATTTTGGTATCAGAGCAGGTTGTGCTTTGTAGTTTGTTTGTTAGTGGATGTTAACCAGGTTGGGATTGCAAAGTGGAAAAGGCGATCTTGAGGAATTCGATCCAGAGATTGGAAAGCGGAAAGTTGTTCATCAATCGACGATGACAGGTACTGAGAATGATGAGACTCCTGAAGCTCCTGAATCGAAACCCATGGATGAAAATCAAATCCATAATATGTTGGAAAAATTATATGAAGATAAGAAGATGAGAGATGTAGCCTCATCGTCTAAGGCGTCAAGTAAGGACAAGGGTAAAAGCAAGGCAGATAAACCTCCTTCTCCTCCATCATCTCCATCATCATCATCATCATCTTCTTCTTCTTCTAGTTCTAAATATGAAAAAATAAAAGAAGCCTTAGAGTCCACTTTTGAAACTTGATGTTAAGTTTGAATTACCTGTGTACGATGGTGAAATGCCCTGAGAAACTAGATAATTGGTTGAAACAGTTAGAAGTCTATCGTCGTATTCAAAATATTACTGATGATAAGACAAAGATCCAATTATCTACTCTTAGAATGGGGGGTACTGCTTTGATCTGGTGGGAAAGTAATACACAAATAGATTTAAAGTGTAAAGGAAAAGTTATCACCTCATGGACTAAGTTTTTAAAAGCTCTAAACTGTTGGGTTACACACAACAAGCTGTTATTGATTGGAAGCATTTGCGACAAGGTAAGTGATAGAATGTTTAAGAGTTCACTCTAGAATTTAGTAAGAAAGCATTGGTGCTTGGTATTCCTTTGGATACACGAGAAACTTTGTTAAAGTACATTGGTAGTTTACATTCATATTTATAGCATACATTATTGATGTTTAATCCTAATGACTTTGATGAAGTATGTGTTCAAGCCATACATGTCGAATCAGGTGGCAGTCCATTCAAGTTTTCACCAAAGATATCCAAATAGCTGGAGTCTAAAGACAGTAAGAAGAAGGATAGTTCAAAAGGAAAGAAGACAACTATAGCTCAGTAGGAAGATGAAAGACCTACCTGTACTCACTGCCAGAGGATGGGCATGATGAAGCTAGATGTTGGAAACTTCACCCAGAACTCAAGCCAAAGAAGTTCCAAAAAAATAAAGGTGAAAAGAAGGCTGATACAGTAGTCCAACAAGACTTGGACTCCGATTCAGGTGATGAAGGGAAAATCATTGCAATGGTTATGACAGGTAAAAATTTGGATGCAAGTTCAAGTTCAAGTACTCCTGCTTCTTCAAACATTAATCACCTGGATGAAGATAAAAGAATTGAGTTATTTCATATAAGGGTAACTTTGAAGCACACGGAAATAGATACATTGTTTGATACAGGTTCACAGAAAAATTTGATATCTGAATCATTGGTTAAGAAATTGGGTTTGAAAACATATAATCATCCAAAACCATATCCTTTAGGGTGGTTAAAGGAACAAACTCAGATTCATGTTACCAAGCGGTGTCGATTAAAATTTTCCATCACAGCTAATTACATTGATGAAGTGGATTTAGATGTGACACCGTTAGACATATGTGGAATAGTGCTAGGGAGTCCTTATCTCTATGATTGTGATACAGTATTTCATAGGAAAGAGCATAAATATCATCTTAAGAAATATGGGATTGAATACATTGTTCGGGCACATAAAATCAAAACTCACTTGGATTTAGTTAATTCTAATCAGATGAAGTGCTTAATAAGTTCAAGTAAGAGATATATACTCATGTCTATTAAAGAGAACAACATAAGGATATTAATGATTCTTGTTCAGGTTGTGAAACTCAGTTTAAATATAGTTTGGTTAAATTGGTAGATTCATTTCAAAGTCTAACTAAAGAATCAAAACATCTACTTCATAAATGAGACATACAACATGAGAAATAATTGATTTTTTTTGCCTCTCTTACTAATATTGGAATATATCGCAAGTCAATTATAGAGCACAAAGAAATAAAACAACAAATTTCAGGGAAGGTTGGAAAATAATCCATGTGACCCAGTTCATCTCCATGTGGTTCACCCATAATTTTGGTTCCTAAGAAAAACAGGACATGGGGAATGTGTGTTGATTTTAAAGTTTTTTATTCATTTAAGCAGAGAAATTTCACAACATTATTAGATCATCAAAAACCATTTCAAGTTAAAACATATGCTAGTGGTTATGCAATGGAAACATTGATTCACACAAATCATCAACCACTTCAATATCTTCAGTTACATACAAAGTTGCAACAATCTCACCACTACAGATGGATGGGAATTCTTCAGCAAATTCATTTAGTAATTAAGGACAAGAAAGGTGTAACAAGTAAAGTATTTGATATGCTGTCTAGACGGTCTTTGAATGCTTCAGTAGTACTACATAATAGTTCATTGCAACATGAAAGATATGAAGAACAATATAGTATTGATGATGATTTCGAAGATATTTATGAATCAATAACTTATGATACTCAGATAGAAGAAGTCAATTATCATATTCATGAAAGGTTGTTATATCATCTAGGTAAGTTGTGTATACCACAGACAAAAAGAGTGTAGGTTATTCAGGAAGCTCATCCTTCTCGGATTGCAGGACATTTTGGTGTAAGCAAGACTATGGCACAGAGTCGAAGGTATTGTTACTAGCCTCATATGTATGAAACAATTATGAAGTACATTAAGGGATGTGTGATGTGTTCGACAAGCAAGCCAAGCAATCGAAATATTGGTTTGTACATGCCACTTCTAGTTCCTTTGCAACCATGGGACAACATGGATTTTGTTGAAGGAAAGACAGAAATGGTGAACATGACCGGGATACATATTCTTCGAGGTTACTGGTAAACATCCTAAGTTGTGGGATGAATATTTACCTTATGTGAATCATGCTTACAATCAAGCCTTACATTCTTCTCTAACTGCGCCACGAAAATAAATGAGTCAAGCCAAGTACAAATTGCACCATGACAAGCATCGAGTTGATCATCATTTTTAGGTCTGCGATCAGGTATGGCTGTATATCAGCAAAGTCAGGTTGAAAGGTGAAGGTAAGAAATTGAAATCTATCAGGTATGGTCCTTTCAATATTGTTGAGAATATTGACAATAATGCATTCCGATTAGATTTACCACCTTACATGCATATCTATTCAGTTGTGAATGTAGAAAATATGAAGTTGTATGAACCTCCAATGATCATTGATCCCGAGGAAGATACACAAATTCCTACTATTGATGATTTAGCACCTGAGTATATGAATGAGTTGCAGGAAGATGCCATCTTGGATAAGCAAATTTGTACTTCCAGACGAGGAGATTTGGAATATCTTTGAGTGGGACTCAAGGGCATTAATCCAAGCAAGGCAAGATGGATAGAGATCGAAAAAGTGAGGGAGTTGTACCCTCACCTAATAACTGTTTAAAATCAAACTTTTGTGGTCCAAAAGTTTTCAAGTGGAGAGGACAGATCCAGGAGGATCTTGTTTAATGCAGTTCGGCAGAGAGGTCCAGTCAACTCTAGAAGTCTGATGTCCAGTTTAGTCTTCATACCTTCAATTTCACTAGTGAAGAAGTCTTCAAGTTGATCATGGTTCATTTTGGGTTCATAATGTACTTTAGTGTTGTCTTGGTTGTGTGGCAAGATGTAAGATGTCATTGTGTAAAGGTGAAGTGAGTCAAATGGTCATGGTGAAGAAAAAATATGTAAAAGGACCTAAATCCTATTCCTAAAGTCCTAAAAACCTAAGCTAAAGTTGAATATAGAATCATTTAATTGTGCTAAGACCTAAACCCTAGCACTAATCCTAAGATTCTAAATCCTAAGGTCTAAAGAAAACCTAAGCGCTAAAATTTGATATAAGACCTTTCGGTCTATGTAAAAAACTTTATGTTAAAGTTTGAAAACCCACAGCAGCAAACCGTATAGTTAACCGCATCAGAATTTGAAACCGTTTACATATGAACGGTGTATATGATACCGCGCAGTCATAGATGACTACAGCTTATAAAACCCCGTGTAATATCCCAAATTGGAAACAACAACAATATTGAACAATACTGCTTCTGAAATAATGCAGTCTAGCAGAGTAAGTGCAGGAGGCCAATATGAAGGCTCAAAGTCCACATATACATCAGAAAATCAGATCTACAATGAGGCCCATACAATGTATAACAGGAAATAGAAGACTTAAACAAAAATAAATCCTCTAAAGAGGTGTTGCAATCACATATAATCACTGCAAAAAGGCTTGGCAACGTTATTTTCATTAGGTTGCAACAACGGTTTATTAAAACTTAGATCTAGAGAAAAATAATGCATGAACATTCAGATCTATGATAGATTCATACACTATAGAGTCTCCACTTTACATACCCCTTGGGGTTTTCAACATTACATGAAGCACAAGGAGTATATCTGAGATCTAAACCTACAGATCTGCAAAAATATTCAAAAAATATGCAGTAAATACAGGAGTATCCAGATCAGATTTGAATGTAACATGGATTAGATCTAAAATCCATGGATCACCACAGTGAAGGGAAGATTCCCAGCACTAGATATCACTCCTCCAAAATTATGCCAAAAGATCCTGAAACTTAACACTTGCAGATAACGCAGTTCTGGAAGATGGATTGCGCAGTAGATTTGAAGAAAAATTTAGCCTGATGTCAAGGTATGGATATGAAGCTCCAATGACCCAATATAATCTTGTCAATGGGATAATAGACTTTCCCACTGAAAAGAGGCACTTGATTGGCCTAGATCTAAGTATATCTAGCCTCCACTTGCTGCAGATTACAAGGACAGCCAAACCCTCAACAGGATCTGCGTTGTAGTTGGAAGATGAAGGTTGGCCAAATGCTTGATAGTGGACAAGATTAGAAAGAACCTTGCAAGAGGCCTCTCAAGGAAAGAGGTGGGATTCCTGATCAGGAACACCCAGTGCTAAACAACACTATTCTTAGCTAAACAGCAAGAGAATGATATATGTCAAATAGACAATATATTCAGAAATATCATATGTTCAACAAAAACCTTCTTCTACTGTCCTCCTCTTCCTTTTATAAGATAGAAGTCTTGCAAAACCCTAAACCATCTCAACGATTTAGCTCCTTTCACATGTGCCACCTCCAACTAAGACTGCGCTATGCATGCACATGGTTCATCCCCTCTAGACAGCGTTGTTGATTTGGTCATGGTTGACCCAGTCAAATGTCTCAAAACCTTGCACACATAAGGGTGTTTTATTAAGATGGCCCAAATTTATCTTTGTTCACATGGGGCATTGATTTATTCACTTTTTAAGGAGTTTTTATTGTCCTCCTTTAAACATTTATTCATGCAACAGGAAAATGAAACAAAGTTGTATATTCCCATTAGCTTGGTCTAATTGGGAATATTACAGTCCTCCCCTCCAAAATGTTGCTTGTCCTCAAGAAATTGATAGGTTGAGTGTTAAAACACTTCTCCTCCTCCATTGGTGACACCATCATGAGTTAAGATTTCTACATAAGCTAAGTGTTCACCATTCCAACCCTCCATGAATTGTTCCTCCAAAGTCATTATGAGATGTACATAGTTCATCCCACAAGGAGTCAAGAATTCAACTGAAAAAAACATGGATGAACCAATGCTCTCCCTGAAACATGTAGCATAAGGTACAAATAGAGTCTCCATACCATGTGGTACATGCAAACTTCCCATCCTCCCTCCATACAATCCAATAAAAAGTACAACTATATCATCCAAGTATGGAAGAAAAAATACATATATACAAATAGAAATTTGAGCATGAGGAGGTGGGTCATAGTCCCACATATGGTACCACCGCAGGGCATCTCATTCCTACATTAGATCAAGGTGTGGTAAGTAGTTTCCCCACCACCTACTTGCTGCACATGTCATCTCACCATGCCTGAAAGTGTGAGATATGTTTGGTGCCTTTGGGAAGCACTCATCATGAAATAAAATCTCCCTTTGCACATCAAGGGAGTGGCCAAATTCAGAATTTTTAGTGGCCCAATGTTTGCCATGAGATTTACATGATACATTATTCCTCCTTGGATTCATGGCCTGCATAAACATGGTGAAATAATATGAAAAATCATAAAATGAAACTTTCTTTACATGATAAGATCCTTCACCAACAATGTTTCTCATACACATGGAGTTGCGAATGGATCTTTCTCCTATTTCCAAAGAAGGAAGAGATGGATGAAATAGCTCTTGCATAAATTCACATGGCTACCCAACTCCACATAGTTCATGCATTCTTGAAAATGATGATGTAGCTCTCCTCCAAAGCCTTCCCATTCAAAGCACCCCATGATAGTGTTGTAGATCTTCATAGAATAGGCAGGGCTGAAACATAACTCTTTGTAGGCCCTTTGTAGCATCCTCTCCTTGATATTGGAGGCTCTAGGCAAGAAGACCCTATCATGATGATAGATGACTCCCTCATGGACTAGATAGCCCTCTTCATGTAGCTGGTCATCAAGCATCATACAAGTGTAAAGATCTTTGTAATAATCCACCAACCGCTGGGATTTACAGTATAGATCTACACTCCCCAACAATGATAGTGCTGTTGATGCATCAACAGGAATGTCTATCATGTTGCTGATCTCTTATTTGACATATCCTATGCCAAAGGTATATGTTGGAAGGAAATACCTTCCTTTTTTCTCCTCCAACAGTGCAGAATTAGAAATGAAGGTGGGTGATGATAATGAGAGAAGAGAATCTCCCTCATTTTTTGTGCTTGCCCAAGCCTCCCAGCACTGTAGCTGTGTCTTCTAATGCTCCCATCCCTCCTAGACTTGATATTGGAGCATCATTTAGTGAGATATCTCCCACCAAAACTGAATCAGGTGGCCTCCCAGGTGGTCCCATGTAGAAATTTCATGAACATAATAGATGGGACTGTGAGGTCCTTGCTTCCAATGCGTAAATCCATCTCTGTTTTCTGTGTGGAAGTGTTATGTGAGGGGTAAGTATGCATGCCTTTGATCATTTGAGGTTCACAATTCTTCTTGTCCACCCATTCCATTTGCAAAGCCTCCCAATCAGTGGTGACTTTCCCCAATGTAATCAACCATTGAACACCTAAGATAACATTGGTGTCTGGTATGTCAACTACAAAGAAGTGATCCACCAAATTGTAGGATCCCATGGTCACTGAAAGTGATGGGACATAATGCATGCATTATCCACCAAAGTGTAGGATCCCATGGTGACTGAAAGTGATGGGACATAATGCATGCATTGCATTTTTCTATCTCCTAGGACCAAAACAAAGAATCCCTCAAAAGTATCAGTGGGTATTGCCCTCCTTTTCACAACATGGGCATTAATGAAATTGTGGGTAGCCCCACTATCAATCAATACAAAAACCCTATGATTCTTGATTGAAACTTGAAATATTAAGGTCAAGTACTTAGGTACTCCTCTAAAAGGTGCAAGAGTTCCTCCAATAGGAGAAAAGGCTCCATTTCCATCTCCTGATGGTGTTGGATCTCCTTCAACATTGTCAGTGCTGTGACCCCTTCTTGGTTCATCATATTCATCTTCTTCAAGATCTAAGAAGACCTCTATATAATGTGCTTTACCAGCAGGACATCTATGTCTAGGTACCATGCTTCTTGGCAAGTGAAGCATAGCTTCTTGCTCCTTAGATCTCTCCGGACTTCATCATCAAGAGGCTTCTTGTATGAGCTCTCCTTTGAAGGAGCAACTTTCTCTTCCTTTCCTTTAGAAGGAAAAGATGGCTTGTGCTAAAAGTTTGCCTTTGATTTTGGAAAGGCATCTTGAAGGTCTCTAGCCCTCTCAATGGAATCATGCAAGGTAGTGGTATTGGTAGATTTTACCAAACTATGAAGAGGTTCATCTAGACCATCGATGAACATGTACACCCTACTTGCTGCAGACAAATCAGGAACCATAACAGATAATCTCAGAAATTCAAAAATATAAGACTCTGTATTACCTGATTGCTTCAACTTTGCAAGGCTCATGAAAGGTGCCTCTGGATCCTTTCTTTCAAATCTTTCCACCAGCCTTCTAGTGAACTCATAATAAGCAGTCACATTTGCATGACCCAATGTAGACAAGCCATGGAACCACCAGTTGTGTGCTTCACCTTCAAAGTGCAGCATTGCAATCTTGATAGCTTCCATCTCAGGGACTTTTCTCAACTAAAAGTAGATGTCAAGTTTTTCTACTCATGCTTTGGTAGAAAAAGTGGATGACCCATCAAATTTGGGTAAAAATAATCTGCCCATAGGGTGATGTAGATCATGATTCTAAGTGAATCCACCATCTCTATGTTGATGCCTTGGTCTTCTTTTGTCCTTGAGGTGACAAAACTCTTGAAAAATCAAGTGATCATTGAATCTCTGATTCTGAGACTCATATTCTTCAAATTAGTCTTCAAGGGATGCTTTCTCTTGAATCCCTTCATTTTCTACAACCAAAAAATTAGGCATGGTAGAGCGTTGTGGAGCTTGTGGCTGGTTAACTGGTTGATCATTATAATGATGAGACATGCCAGAGATTTCTCCAAGATAAAATCTCTTAGGAGATTCCTTGATTCTGTCCATTCTCATCTCTTTGATCTCTCTAGCAAGATCTTGCATAGCTTTCATAAGGTTTTTTGCAAACTGCTTCCCATCTTCATCACTTCCAGATTCAGGGGCTTTACCCTTGTCTTTGTCATCATTTGTGTAATCAAATTTCTTCTGTCTTCTTCTTAGACACCTCTTCTCTCTGTCAGTAAGAGGCTCATCTTATTTTGAAGACATATTGGTTTCTTAAGAAAGCACAGGCTATGACAAGATGATTTCTCTGATACCACTATAATATCCCAAATTAGGAACAATAATAATATTAAACAATACTTCTTTAGAAATAATGCAGTTCAACAGAGTAAGTGCAGGAGGCCAATATGAAGGCTCAAAATCCACATATACATCAGAAAATCAGATCTACAATGAGGCCCATACAATGTATAACAGGAAATAGAAGACTTAAACAGAAAGAAATCCTCAAAAGAGGTGTTGCAATCACATATAATCACTGAAAAAAGGCTTGACAATGTTATTTTCATTAGGCTACAATAATTGTCGATTACAACTTAGATCTAGAGAAAAATAATGCATGAACAATCAGATCTATGATATATCCATACACTATAGAGTCTCTACTTTACATACCCCTTGGGGTTTTTAGCATTACATGAAGCACAAGGAGTAGATCTGATATCTAAACCTACATATTTGCAGAAATATTTAGAAAATATGTGGTAAATACAGGAGTATCCAGATAAGATCTGAATGTAACATGGATTAGATCTAAAATCCATGGATCACCACAGTGAAGGGCAGATTCCCAGCACTAGAGATCACTCCTTCAAAGTTATGCCAAATACCCTGCAATTTAACACTTGCAAATAACGCATTTCTAGAAGATGGACTGCACTGTAGACTTGAAGAACAGTTTAGCCTGATGCCAAGGTATGGATCTGAAGATTCAATGCCCCAATACACTTTTGTCAAGGGGATAGAATACTCTCCCATTGAAAAGAGGCACTAGATTGGCCTAGATCTGAGTAGATCTAGCCTCCACTTGCTGCAGCTTACAAGGACAACCAAACCCTCAACAAGATCTTCGTTGTAGTTGGAAGATGAAGCTTGGAAAAATGCCTGATAGTGGACAATATCAGCAAGACTCTTCCAAGAGGCCTCTCAAGGAAAGAGGTGGGATTCTCGATCAGGAACAACCAGTGCTAAAAAGCACTATTATCAGATAAATAACAAGAGAATGATATATGTCTAAATAGACAATATATTCAGAACTATCATATGTTCAACAACAACCTTCTTCTACTGTTCTCCTTTTCCTTTTATAAGATAGAAGTCTTGCAAAACCCTAAATCATCTCAATGATTTAGCGCCTTTCACATGTGCCACCTCCAACTAAGACTGCACTGTGCATGCATGAGGTTCATCCCCTCTAGATAGCGCTATTGATCTGGTCATGGTTGACCCAGTCAAATGTCTCAAACCCTTTCACACATAAGGATTTTTTATTAAGATGGCATAGATTTATTTTTGTTCACATGGGGCATTGATTTATTCACTATTCTAGGAGTTTTTATTGTTCTCCTTTACACATTTATTCATGCAACAGGAAAATGAAACAAAATTGTATATTCCCATTAGCTTGGGATAATTGGGAATATTACACCCTGTCGGAATTGCGTACATGTGATAAGGTTTTAAACTGCGAAAGTTAACTGCGGCGGGGTTAACACTAATAATAACCACAGATATCCATTTTTCCTATTCACATGGTTAGTTGTTACAAATTCCCACACAGTTAGGCTAACCGTCGGGATACAGGCCTATCCTAAAATTTAATTTTGGGTTTTATAATTTAATATGCACTAGGGATGTCTAATATATTTTCATTTAACTATTAGGTGTCACTATGAGATAGGACCGAGACCCCAAATCACCTATTCATCAGAATTCTGCTTGGGTCAATTTTAGTGTGTCCTAAATCATAACATAAATTATCAACCAGGGATTCGTAAGCTGACGAAGTGTGGCGCACTATATGTGCAAGATAACCTATCTCTTACTTTTTGTCGTTTTTGGATTTTTATTGAAATTCTAAAAGACAAGTATGGTTATGAATATTCAAGGCAATGATGTCCTTTATAATGATTTACCAAACTTCAAACTTCAAAAGGATTTTGAAACATACAATGACAAAATTAAAAGGAAATGAAAATGTGTCACTATTCTAATTAAACAAACAATGAACTATTGATCATGAAAACCATTATCCTTGCTGCTATCTAAACACAAAAGAAACTGTACTCAAAGAAAAGATTGCAAGTAAAGTAAAACTAAAATCAAATTACATCAACTCATATTCCGACCCCTCACCATTAGTCCAGCTATGGCTTTCGGAGGTAACCATAAACAACTTGAGCAATCTGATATCTAATTTGCAGAAAAAGAAACTAATATCAAACTACACACTCATACTTCAATCCCTCACCATCAGTCCAGCTGTGGCTTTCGGAGGTAACTGAAAATGACATGAGCAATTTAATATATCTAACTTGCAGAAAGCAAACTAATATCAAACTACACACTCATACTTCAATCCCTCACCATCAGTCCAGCTGTGGCTTTCAGAGGTAACTGAAAATGACATGAGCAATTTAATATATCTAACTTGCAGAAAGTAAACTAATATCAAACTACACACTCATACTTCAATCCCTCACCATTAGTCTAGCTATGGCTTTCGGAGGTAACTGAAAATGACATGAGCAGCTTAATATTTAATCTAATTACTAAAGAAAATGTGCAAGACTGAAATAAACAAACAGTGCTGGAATTAAACAAAAACTAAGAAAAGTAAATTAGCAGAAGGACAAGATGGATTCCATGTCATTAGTCATTATAAAACTATGTGCAAATGCCCGGGCTGCCATGAAAAATTATGCTAAAAGCTATGATTTCAAAAAGCAATCTAAGTAAAGAAATATGACAAAACAAAATTGAAAGCAACTTATCTAGAAAACATGTAAAAGCCTCCTTGGATAGCAGGGGCCCTCTGCTACCAATTTGGTGAAGTCCTTCAGCTCCTTAAAGTTGTAATCAAAATAGCATCAAAGAACTGAATTTCTCTATTAAAAAGAACTCACAAATCTACATCCCATTCCATCTTGAACTTTGTTACAAAAGACTTCTCTACTACTTTTTCATTACTTCCCCATTACCTATGATAGGAGAAAGCTTCTCCTATTTATACAAAATATGAGGAGTCATCTCATTAATGGGAGTCCATGAATCTCTCCCTCCATCTCTAGAGTTACAATCAAAATAGGAAATGATAAGATACATGTCTTTCTAGAGTTTCAACACAACTTGAGGAATGAGACACATATCCTCTTAGAGTTTCAATACAACAAGGAAGTGAGACACATATCCTCTTAGAGTTTCAATACAACAAGGAAGTGAGACACATATTCTCTTGATCCCATAATCTTCTCCAACCAAATTCGAATTTGGCTTTAGAGTGCCACATAAGGGTCTTCTAGAAGTCTCCTGTTGACCTACACATGTCACAAAACTCATAACACATATATAGATATATGAAACTATGTTAATTTTCTAGTTTTTAATCATAAATTCACTTAAAATACATAAAATAAATAACTTTGGAAAACAAGGATCCTAACCCATATATTTATAAAAATGGTTACTTGATGTAGGGTTTTAGGTCAAATGGCTATGAAATAAGAGCTAAATGGTTATGACATAATGGAAATATGTATGAATATGGAAAACACTTTTGAGACTCAACATACCCCCCAACTGAAGTTGTTGCATGTCCCCATGCAACTATTGCAATGATTCATTTGTCCATGAGTTGATCTTTTATGAGTTTTGACTCATATAGATTCATTCCAAACTTTGCTTCTTGATATTTTCCTTTTTGACAAAGTATAATACATTTGATTGCAACGTTTTTTTTTTTTTTTTTCCTCAATGGTTGGTTCTTGTGTGACAACCATTTTTTTTTTTGAAGCATTGGTTCTTGTGTAACAATGCTTTATTTTCTTTGTTGCATCAAAGTTCATGAAAACATTTAGAATCAATTACTTCATCAATGAATTGATCATTTGCAAGGCATATAATCTTTTGGATCATGTTGCAACAATAGTTGGTTGGGAAGTATATGTGTATGGAAATGAAATGAAAATGTGTGATAGTGTATGGCATGTGGATATGAAATGATGTTCCTTCCCCCCAACTAAAGATATGACAATGTGAAAAAGAGAGTGAGGAATTTTTCCAAAGTTACAATTTTAGCATTCTAATGAATTACATGACTAAAAATTAGAAAACAACATACCTTCACTTACCTTAAATGTGGATGAGTTGTGTATGTGTGGTGGCTGCAAAAATCTGATCATATTCTTCTTCAAGTGGCTGAACAAGAGGAGCCATGGATAAAGAGATAAGATGACTTTTATTGCTTCTACTAAAACTTGCTGAATCTGCTCCAAAATGCTGAAAATAATAGTCTTCATGTTTTCAAAACTCATTGGCATAATTCCTACTATGTGAAAAGATGTTCTGATGTCGAACATAGTAGGAAATTGTTGACTTAGTGGCCATTAATGGATGCCACTAGTCAACACGAGAACTCTCACCATTGATGACAATGAGAGTCAAGATGCCCAAACACATCTTGCTAGGTACGAATGATTTTGCTGATGTAGAGTCACCTAGAAGATCTGACGAACAAGGGACATTAATGTATTCCCATTGTTTGTCAGCATGAGAACTTGCCATTAAGGCATGCAAGCCTCAAGATGTTTTTACAAAGAACTTAGATTCAAAGGACTATGGACTTAATAGTTTGCATTGAAGCAGGGCTTATTTGCGGAATGAAAATGACAAGAAATGGAAGATGAAAATGGAAGATCGCAATGGAAAGTAGAAATAGCAATGGGCAATAAGCATGTGAATGAGCCTCTTGCTTTTATTTGTGGATTATGAATGGACAAAAAGAATTGGAAAGTGGATGTGAATGTAAATGGAAAACATGAAGTGAAATGAGGTGAATGGTTTATTATGAAGTATGGATGTGATGGAGACAATAGTATCTGAAAGTTTTTCAAGTGTTTGGATCTGATTTTACATCAGCATATTTCCTCTTTGTTGCTGATCATCCTCTTATGAAACAAATTGGTCTCTTAGAGAGACACCATTCTCTTGTAGTTATTTGTCTTTCCTCCTGGAACCTGCAAAAAAAACTAATACTTCTTCTGCAATGGAATGTAATATTATCAAAGGAGAGAGGTGATCAATCTCTCTAGTTATGATATTTACACACAAAACTAAGAATTTGTATTAATGAAACAAGTTCTCAAAAGAAAAATCAAAAGAATTTATACATGTTTTGGAATTAGTGCCTCAAGTTGAATGTTGCTTCTTTTCAGCAATTTATTTCATTATTTTCCATTTCAAACTCTAATGATAGATTTCTCATTGTCTAGATCTTGTTGAGACCTTTCCAACGATACTTAAATCATCAAAATCTAATTTTGTATGAGAAAGTTAGGCTGATTTGAACAATGAGGTTTTTTTAGCTGCGGAATTGGAGAACAGCTGCGGAATTGGACTTTAGCTGCAGAATGTCGACGGTTTCTGTAGCTAAAAATCTTGAATAAAAAGTTAGCCATTCATATTTCATCATTAGTCCAAAATTAATCAATACCTTCAGAAAAAATGAGCAAATAACTTATTCATTTCATTGATTCAAAATTATTTTTTTTCTTGACATGCGGTGACTTAGTGCGGCGACTTAGTGATAACACACAGCTTGACTTCCCTTTGACCAGGGTCTTTTTCATAGACTTGGATCAAATGAATAGGACACCATCCATGTACTGACATTTTCCCAGCTACCCATGTGGCTCGTTTCCTCTCTTGACACCTATAACCTATAGAGTAATAAAATGGCTGCGGAATTGCCAGTTAGCTGCAGAATCAGGCTGCATTCCGCAGCTAAAAGACAGCCAACCATTAGTTTTACAAAGATTTGGATACATGTGTCGTGCATAGCTTTTTATCTCTTCCGCACTTTCCTGTGGAGTTTCTGCAACCTTAAAAGTAAGTGATTCATCTTTAAAACAGAGATTTTCAGTTGAAACAAAACCAACCAAAATAATATTGATCCATTTTCTAACTGAGAATGCCAGTGTTAATAAGCCCCGAGCTTCCCATACAAACAACAGATAAAGTTCGATAAATAATCAAGGATACTAAGGTCATGCTTGATAATAACATTTCCCCTCTCCTTATAAATGCCAAGTTTGATATTAATGGTAACAAGGTGCATATTATTTGCTGGAACTGCATTGACAGCAGCCTGGACCGTAGTGAAATCTAGGTTTAACTCACACGAAATATACATAAACAGAATGTGAGTGAGTTTTCAAATGGCCTCTGCATCGAATGCTAAGAAGCTCCATGCCACGTTGATTGGTTGGTTGCGTATTCAATTAAGATTGTTGTTCACAGGTGTTATATCAATCAGCAGAGCCGTATCCAATTAGAATGGTTATTAACAGGTGTTACGTCTATCAACAGAGAGCCGTATCCTATTAAAATTGTTATTGATCGGGAAGTGGCAGAACAGGTGTTAGATGGGTGGCAAAAGGCGGAGATTATCAGTATGCCATTGATTTCAAGCCGAATTTAATCAACTGTCAGTTTATTAATTGAAATTCCATTTTTTTTCTCGCGACAGACAAAAATGGGCTTCAAAAAACCGAGAAATTCTCCCAAACCACCACGAATTTCTTAAAACGGTTTCTTGGTTATCTAATTGACCCTATTGGCGAAAAAACCCATGTTTTATTTTTTCCAATTTCACCTCCGTTTGGCCAAATCGTGCTTTCCAAGTTTGACGTTTTTTTCTGTTTTGCGTTTTTCTGAATTGCTACATTCAGCTGTGAAATTGATTTTGAAATTTTTTTAGACACGATCCCAGCACAGACAAATGACTGATTAATACAATTATGGCATCCTCCTCAAAATTTCTCTTATTTTCATCTCTAAGCTGTGCATTACTTTCTCTTAACAAGATTGTTTCTGCTACCTGGCACTGCAGAGAACTGAACTCTTCATCTGTATAAATAGAAGCACGTGTATTTTCCTGTTCTTTACGTAATGCAGCTTGTGCTATTCCATTTCAGACAACTTGAACTCTGTAGAGACAACCATCGTTTGGATTTACATGTTTTTGGTTACAGGTAAATGTCGAAGCGTGTGACAGATAGACATGTATAGCTGGAGACTGCAAGTTGACGATGACCTCAGTTTTAGAAGTAGTATTGAGCCCTTCACAATAAAGTCTACGGTTTCACATGGAATTAATTCCTCCAATTCTTGAGACCAGCAAATTGCGCACCAGTAATCGTCCTTTCAAACGAATCATGGAGCTAGTATGAATCTGGACTCTCATTGGTTTTATTGCGAAAATAGTGGAGGTTGCAAGTTTGTTTCAGGCCAAAGCTTGAACAGGAATGCAGATTTTCTACTAAGGCCACATCGAAAGCTAGGATTGAAGATAGCCATAGATTGTTTTTCTTTTCTTCTTCTTTTTTTTTTTTCTTCTCTGAAATTGTAAATTTTTATAAAAATGATTAATGATTTTCAATTTCAGGCAGCAAAGACTTCAAGAAAAACATGCTGAAAACAAGACTTTCACTGAGGTTTTAAGCTGATTTTTTATCAGTCTGGGTTGGGTGACTAGGATAGGATCCATGTCGGGACAATTCCGAAGATGTCCATGTGGTCAGTTTCTTCGTTGGATGCCTGTAACCTGCTAAACCTTGAACTCAGCTGCGGAATTCACAACTAGCTGCGGAATCAGGCACATTCCGTAGCTAGGTTGCAAAATCTTATTAAAACAGGATACAGTGTTTTGAGGACCACTACAGACCATAACCAATCAATCTTGGACATCTGAACCTATCAGAGCAGTTGGATTTCATTTTTTTTTTTTTTTTTTTTAATCAAATGAAATGATGAAAATAATTTTTTTTTTATTTGTTTTTGTTAATAAAATTACACATGTTGTATTTTCAAAAATTAAAAATATACATATGTATTTTACTAAACAAAACTATTTATTGAATTTTTTTTTTTTTAAATGATTTGTTATTAAAATTATATATATATATATATATATATTTTTAAAAATAAAAATATACATATATATCTTAGTAACAAAACAATTTAATTTTTTTATTTTTTATTTTTTTTTATTTTTATTTTAATTGATTTGTTTAATAAAATTATGTATGTTATATTTTCAAAAATTTAAAAATACACATATATATTCATTAAACAAAACAATTTATTGAAATCAAAGTTTTTCATGAAAACAAATTTTTTTTTTAAATTGTTGAATCAATTGAAATGATGAAGTTTTATTTTGTCTTTTTTTTCTTTTTTTTTTCTTTTTCACATAACAATTTTTTTTCTGATCCTCCAGATCACACAAAGTGCAAGAGGAGAGCATACTCAAGAATTATTAAATTTTTTTTACATAACAATCCTTTTTCTGATCCTCCAGATCACACAAAGTGCAGGAGGAGAGCATACTCAAGAATTATTAATTTTTTTTTTTAGATGTAAGAAATAAGGCTACTTAGTTACACTTCCCCGGCAATGGCGCCAAAATGTTTGGTCAATTTAGTGTGTCCTAAATTGCTAACATAAATGATCAACCAGGGATTCGTAAGCTGACGAAGTGTGGCGCACTATATGTGCAAGATAACCTATCTCTTACTTTTTGTCGTTTTTGGATTTTTATTGAAATTCTAAAAGACAAGTATGGTTATGAATATTCAAGGCAATGATGTCCTTTATAATGATTTACCAAACTTCAAATTTCAAAAGGATTTTGAAACATACAATGACAAAATTAAAAGGAAATGAAAATGTGTCACTATTCTAATTCAACAAACAATGAACTACTGATCATGAAACTCATTATCCTTGCTGCTGTCTAAACACAAAAGAAACTGTACTCAAAGAAAAGATTGCAAGTAAAGTAAAGACTAAAATCAAATTACATCAACTCATATTCTGACCCCTCACCATTAGTCTAGCTATGGCTTTCGGAGGTAATCATAAACAACTTGAGCAATCTGATATCTAATTTGCAGAAAAAGAAACTAATATCAAACTACACACTCATACTTCAATCCCTCACCATCAGTCCAGCTATGGCTTTCGGAGGTAACTGAAAATGACATGAACAATTTAATATATCTAACTTGCAGAAAAGTAAACTAATATCAAACTACACACTCATACTTCAATCCCTCACCATTAGTCCAGCTATGGCTTTCGGAGGTAACTGAAAATGACATGAGCAATTTAATATATCTAACTTGCAGAAAAGTAAACTAATATCAAACTACACACTCATACTTCAATCCCTCACCATTAGTCTAGCTATGGCTTTCGGAGGTAACTGAAAATGACATGAGCAGCTTAATATTTAATCTAATTACTAAAGAAAATGTGCAAGACTGAAATAAACAAACAGTGCTGGAATTAAACAAAAACTAAGAAAAGTAAATTAGCAGAAGGACAAGATGGATTCCATGTCATTAGTCATTATAAAACTATGTGCAAATGCCCGGGCTGCCATGAAAAAATTTATGCTAAAATCTATGATTTCAGAAAGTAATCTAAGTAAGGAAATATGACAAAACAGAATTGAAAGAAACTTATCTAGAAAACATGTAAAAGCCTCCTTGGATAACAGGGGCCCTCTGCTACCAATTTGGTGAAGTCCTTCAGCTCCTTAAAGTTGTAATCAAAACAACATCAAAGAACTGAATTTCTCTATTAAAAAGAACTCACAAATCTACATCCCATTCCATCTTGAACTTTGTTACAGTAGACTTATCTACTACTTTTTCATTACTTTCTCATTACCTATGATAGGAGAAAGCTTCTCCTATTTATACAAAATATGAGGAGTCATCTCATTAATGGGAGTCCATGAATCTCTCCCTCCATCTCTAGAGTTATAATCAAAATAGGAAATGATAAGACACATGTCTTTCTAGAGTTTAAACACAACTTGAGGAATGAGACACATATCCTCTTAGAGTTTCAATACAACAAGGAAGTGAGACACATATCCTCTTGATCCCATAATCTTCTCCAACCAAATTTGAATTTGGCTTTAGAGTGCCACATAAGGGTCTTCTAGAAGTCTCCTTTTGACCTACACATGTCACAAAACTCATAACACATATATAGATATATGAAACTATGTTAATTTTCTAGTTTCTAATCATAAATTCACTTAAAATACATAAAATAAATAACTTTTGGAAAACAAGGATCCTAACCCATATATTTATGAAAATGGTTACTTGATGTAGGGTTTTAGGTCAAATGGCTATGAAATAAGAGCTAAATGGTTATGACATAATGGAAATATGTATGAATATGAAAAACACTTTTGAGACTCAACAACTTCCTGCTAATTTTGGCATCAAGAAGTTTGAGTTAAACATTATAAAAACCATGAAATTTTCTTCCATGAAGGACATTGAGTGTTTGAGTTCAGATTTAGAGGGTTAGAGGCAGTTTTTTTTTAGCATTGCTCGACCGTCCGGAAGTGGAATTGAGCGTAGAGATAGGCGTTGGAGAGCTGAGAGAGAGAGCTTCCTGTTTTCGGAGACCAGAAGTGCCTATGAGCATAGTTAGTCTGGGTTTTTTCTGTGTAAATAATTCCTCGGATCAATCCTAATAAAGTGGATGCCCATCTTGAAAGCAGACCTGGAGACATAGTCCACCAGTGACAAACTTCGTAATAAATGTTTGTTGTTTCTTCTTTGCTATTTGTTGTGTTTTCATTCTTAATTTTCTGTTGGTTTTAAGTCGTAAATGATTTCCTTCAGTCTTCCATATTAAAGCATTCATTAGTTAACGACCAATTCACTTAATGGAAAACTAATCAAACTATCTCAACACATAATCGATCACATTCAGATCATCTGTCTACACTCTGTCGATCGCATCTAGGTCCACCACATCAACGATGGAATCCTTATTGTGTCTATCAACTAGCTCCATGCGGATTGAACCCCTTCAACATAACCTTGCATAGGATCAATCCCCCTTAGGATCCCTATTTAATTCAAATGAGGACATCCTAGAAGCAATGATGGAGCCAGATTATCCATGGGATGCAATGCATCACCGTCAACGTTTTCTCCCCAAGAAAATTTCTAGTGCTGACCAGACAAAATAACAAGAGATCTATGCGATTGAATCAAAATATTTCCTTCCATCAGGGAATGTTGATTGGTTCAAGAATCCTATCCCGACACCCTATGTGTTCGAGGAAGGAAATATGTCAAACATCTCACCTGCCATCAAGGTGAACATATCCCAAAATCCTGGTAAGGTCGAAGAAATCTCAGTGGGGGCAGCATTCTCTCCAGAAGAAATAAAATCTTATACCCAATTGCTACAAGAATATCGAGATATCTTTGCATAGGACTACTCAGAAATGCCTAGGATTTTTCCCACTATCGTAGAGCACCATATTGACACTTGGCCTGATGTACCTCCAGTGTGCCAAAAACAATGTCAACTGCACCCATCAAAGGCAGAAGCAATAAAATGAGAAATTGACAAGCTTCACAAAGCCGGGTTCATCTACCCCATTGCTTACACATCTTGGGTTTCCAACTCTATTCCCGTCATGAAAAAACAGGGCACAATATGTGTTTGCATCGATTTTCGAGATCTGAAGAAAGCATGTCCTAAGGAAATTTATCCCACCCCATTCATCGACCAGGTCATCGATGCTTGTACAGGTCGTGAGGCTCTCTCCTTTAAGGATGGATTCTCGGGGTACAACCAAATTCAAATCTGCCATACAGACCAGTACCAAATCGTGTTTACCACCCCCTAGGGCACATTCACATATAAGGTAATTCCATTTGGCCTAAAAAACGCTGGAGCCACCTTCCAAAGGGCCATGAACTATATATTTCATGAATTGGCACACCTTATCCTCGCTTACCTGGACAACCTGACCGTTTGCTCTAAGAAGCACTCAAACCATCTTGAGGATCTGCGATTGGTATTCCAACGATGCTGTCAATAAAACCTATGCTTGAACCCCGTCAAGTGTGTATTATGCGTCACAACAGGAAGACTCTTAGATTTTATCGTGTCCTAGCAAGGGATTCACGTGGACCCCCTCAAAGTCCAAGCCATCAAAGAGGTACCTCCACCTTGAATTCTTAGGCAAGTACAAAGCCTATAGGGGAAGGAAAATTTTCTGAGACACTTCGTCCCAGATTATGCCACTTGCGCTCAAGGTTTCCTACCCCTCCTTCACCAAGAAATCCCATTCAAATGGGATGGTCATGCCCAACAAGCATTCGATGCGCTGAAAAAACATTATCTTCAACAATGCTCATCAATCCCTTAGACTATGACAAATATTAAATCCTGTATCTATTAGCTTCCGAGTCTGCCTTGGCCGGATTTTTGATCCAGGAAGGCCCAAATGGGAAGGAGCACGTAATTTATTACGTCAATAAAACCTTAGTAGGCCTAGCTTTAAGATATGAGCATGAAGAAAAGACTGCCCTATCATTAATACATGCAGTCCATAAGCTTCGCCACTACGTCATCTTAAATACCACTATGGTCATCTCGGATATTAATACCATCAAATATCTGCTCACGCATCTCTTAATGAACCACAAGTATGCCCACTGGATAGTCATTCTCCAAGAATATGACTTACAGTTTCTCTCCCCTAAAAGCAAAAATGCACTTATCTTAGTAGAGGATAACAAGGGATCACCAGTCAATGATTCGCTACCAGATGAACTTCTCTTCTTCGTAGCAACTGAGGACCGTTGGTATAGAGACATTCTCCTCTTCCTACGAACTCAAAATTTTAGACCTCATCTCACTCGAGAGGACCATCGATGCATTTTCCATCAGGCCCCCCTATATCTCCTCATGGGATATGTTTTGTACCGATGGGGCATCGACACCATTTTATGTCGATGCCTCACTCACGACCAAACAGAACAAGCCCTTAATGACTACCATAGAGGAGATTGCGGCGGCCACCTCTCCGAGATGGCCACCACCCAAAATTTTCTATGGGTAGGATATTTTTGGCCCTCCCTGTTTCGCGATTGCATTACAATAGTTAAGAGATGTGAGCAATGCCAGTGCTTCGCTCATAAAGCAAGAGCCCCTCGCGCTCCTCTGCACCGCGTCATCGTCGCCGAACCCTTTTGTAAATGGAGAATTGAATTCATGATCTGTAACCCTGCATCGTCTGGAAATCATAAATACATCATAGTGGCTATCGATTATTTCACCAAGTGGGCAGAAGCCATTCCCACATACGACAACACCGTAGAAATTGCCGCTCAATTTCTATTTAATCACGTGATTACCTGGTTCGGCGTTCCCGAGGAGTTAGTCTCTGACCATGGGGAAAAAATTGAGAATGAAGTTTTTGAGGAGCTATCTCACCACCTTGGATTCACCCATGAATTTGGTTCACCATACTACCCCCAATCCAACTGACAGGTTGAAGCTGTAAACAATGTCCTCAAAACAATGTTACAATGCATGGCGATAACCATAAAACCATCTGGAACCATATGCTCTTCTCTGCCTTGTGGGCATATGACACAGCTGTGAAGACGTCCACTGGTTTCACTCCCTTCCACTTGGTATATGGGGTCAAAGCCGTGATTCACATAGAATGTGATATCCCGAACTTACATGCCACCTTCGAACTCCTTGATGATACATAACCTCTAGAACAACATTTAGTAAAACTAGAGCTCGTTGAAGAAAGTTAACGAAAGTCGGTACAACACAACAAGGCCCACAAGAAAAGGGTAAAAGAATCATTCGACCACCACATCAACCCTCAATAATTCACCAAGGGAGAGTTAGTCCTTCACTACGATGTGACAAAAGAGGCCATAGGGCCAGAAAAGTTCAAAACCCTGTGGAAAGGGTCCTACATCATAAAACATTGCCTCCTCAAGGGGGCATACATCTAGACTAAACCGGACGGGACATGCATCATCAACCCTGTAGATGACCTTTAGCTCAAGAAATTCTACCCATAAGGGCCATGAAGGCCTTACCCTAGAGTCAACATACACAAACCCATCCACCTTAAATTTTTGACCAAAATACTTGTTACAAAACGCGCTCGAGTGCCACAATGGATTACCAACTCGACTCGTACTTCGGATTTACTGATGGAGCATCAAGATGGTCTCAAATTTTAGTAGCAACTGCCTAGGTTAACTATCACCTTGACTGATCACCACTCTGCACAATTGGTATGTGCATTGGTTAAAAAAAAAACAATAAGGCAAAATATGACGCGGTTATCGGACTTATGTGCGATGCCCTTCATCAGGGAATATGCGATATGCATATCTACCTCAATTCCCAGTTAGTAGTGTTGCATCTAAACCAAAAATTTGAGACAAGAGATCCACATCTATTTAAAAAATATTTGCGTGCAAAAAGATTAAGAAGAAAATTTGACTACATTACATTCACACATGTACCAAGGAGTCAAAACCAAATAGCTGATCGCATAGCTAACAATATTCTAAACTAGAATGCATCTCGGATAAACCATCATACATAAAAAACAAAAACATAGAAAACATAGATATCCATCAGCATAAAATAATCCATAAGTAGAAATAGGGGGCACACCAAGTAGAGCCGCAAAAAATATCTCTCATATATATACATCAAAATGTATGTGTCCAAGTACAAAAAATAGTGTCTCTGACCCAACGGTCATCCCAAAAGATACACATATAAGTCATCAAAAATAGGGGAAGCATCCTCATAATGGGTGTTTTCCCCATGTACAAAAATACTCTAGGGAGGTGCTCCTCCAAGCGAGGCACCTAGACCCACTGCTGCTCCTGGTACCACTACTGGAGTCGCCGTCAATACTGAGACTGCCACCCGACATAAAACTAGCCGATAGCCCCTCTCTCGGGCCATCAAGGTCTCCAGCCATACATCCTCAAGGTCATCCAAAAAGCCTCAAGTAGGCATCCGGGTCAAGTGGTCCACTCGATCCAAGGCATCCTACAAAACTGCCACTCGCTCGGTCTGCTTAGCAACAAGAGCCTCTGCTGCATCAGCACGAGCTCACTCAACAACAGTCTCGGCGGCAGCCGAGATACTACCCTCCCCCGAAGGGCCAGCCTCACCACCCAGTGCTCCACCTAAAGGTGGGGCAGGAGCTCCTCCCTGCCCCTTGAGAACTCCTCGCGGTCGCTGAATTGGGTGCCCAACCAACCGAGCCATAGGACGACCAACCTCGCCAACATATGCAAGATTAACCAAAACTATGTTAGTGTAATCATAATACACATATAAACATAAATACTCAAACAAATGAAGAAAACAAAAAAGACATACTTGTTGGCCCCCGAGCATATCTAGCATGAAGACCCATGTCTAGATCTCCATAGAAGTCCATCCCTGCATAAGGGAATGGCAGGAACATTTGAGGATTTGCCTCAAACCAAGCCTTTGTGGTGGCACTCTAGTAACGCCCCACCCTACCCCCAACTCCTCGAGGCATCATAGGAGCCCACCTCCTGATACAAGGATCCCATGGCCCCCCAACAGGTACCGCCACCACCGGTCTCAGCAACACCACCCGCTTGTACAAAATGCTGCATAAAATAATGGTGTAGGTAAAAAACTTCGATCCATCCCGAACCTTGTAAAGCTGTGCCAACATCCCATCATAATAAAAATGGGAAAAGTCGAAAAAATTCCTGGCCCTCAGCTGGTGCAAGACACCAACCTGCAGACCCGATACTTGATGTGGAGCAGACGAACCTGGTAGTCGCACAATGGCCGCCAAAGCACACTACTTGGCCAAATCTGTCATTGTGGTAATGGCTATGCACCCCTCTGTAAGGGGCGCCCCACCACAATGACAAGCCCGAAACCGATCAAGATCCACCCTCCCAGAGGGAAGTGGATACTGAAGTGCCTCACCATGAGGTAGCAGCCCAGTCACAAAGTAGATATCTGTTTAGAGACGGTTAGTGAGGTCGCGCCCACGTAGCACCATCACCTTGTGCCGCCTATTCCAAAACTGGATCGGGTAGCGCAGAGGTTGATCCTACGATCGAAGAAGGTCATTCTCCATGAATTTTAGGAGACCCCATCACGCCAACTATTGGCACGCCTGACCATCGGAAGCTAAAGCAGTGCAGAGCTCGGGCCAGTACCGCTCGCTCCACAACATCCTTTCATCAAAACAGGAGCACATCAGCAACATAAAAACACCAAAAAAATAGACAAAATTTCCAGAAATTTTGGGAAAACTGCCTCAGCTCTCTGTGTACCTGTCCCTTAGACAAGTGCAAGGAGGGTGTGGCTGTTCTTCTCCCCAGCGTGCAAAAGGCATGCAAAAAATTTGGACAAGCGCACAGAAGGTGCGCAAAACCTTCGTTTTGCGTGCAAAACGCACGCCAGTTCCCTGATCACCCGCGCACTCAGGGAAAAACCTGGCTCAGGATCCATACAAACCAGTATTGTATGGACCCTGGCACTCCCAGACTAAAAAAATTAAAATGCAGGACGTTGTGGAGTTTACCTAGCTAAAAAATCGCTAATCTCGGGTGCTCTGGCTGACCGCAACGACAAGAACTTCTTTGTAGAAGCCTCTGACCTCTTAATACTCAACAGATACAAATGAACTAAATAAAATCCATATTCACCTATATGTCGCCCTTTTCAGAAACTTTGGTGGACCATAACGAGAGCTCAGAAGGCCCAATCACCGGACCGAAAGAAGCATTGTGATGAACAACACTCCATAATACCTAAGGGCAGTGCCACACATTCGCACCCTCAAATTTTTTTTCAGCGCTGGCAGGTATTCCCCCTCTCATCTTATTTTTAAAGCACATGTCTTTCGATAATATTTGGATAAAGAAGATGATTTCACTTGGGGTAGTTGTTTTTGTAGGTAGTGTGAAAACCATCCACTGCTCCACCCACTGAAAGTTCCAGAGCAGACATCATTCTACCCCCAGCATGATAGAGTCCCAGAAAACTCTACACATCTTTACATCATTTCTCCATCAGAAATTAACCATAGGTTCCACACAACCAACCATATTTATCATCACCTCACCTTGCACATGATAAGCATCCTCGTTGGTCGGTAGAGCCTCCCCTCCATGGCGCTCGTCACCAAAGTAGACCATATATCACAGAAATAGTGACGCCATGACCATATCACCTTAGTCCAAGAAGCACCTCATGCCCATTCACTTGCCATGCATCAAGTCAAATTTTACCATATTAAATAAAACCCCTTTCTTGGACGACCAGGTTTTTGAAAGCAGATTGAAAAGCACACTACCACGCCTCACATATTGCCTACCATACCTCCATTAGTGAGTGAACACTTTCATGTTTTGGGGCACCCGTATCTGTGTTTTGTACAAACCAAACCCCATTATTTTATTATTTTGGTAAGTGTACAAAGACCGCAAACGGTGCACTACATTCCCTCCACTACCCATTCATTTTTTCTCCCATGGAAGCAGTCCCTCGTCACCCTTGGTCGGAATATCACACCCTCACACAAAAGCCACCATGACATTCATAATCAGTTTATACCCACCCTAGAAGTGCTACCGACTCCAGGGATTTCCCCATCAAAAATAGTTATGACTGCTGCCAAGCTGCTTTTTATACTCCGACCTTGGGCCACTGAATCCCCATCATCAGTTTTCAGTAACCCTCGCCATCATGCCTATGTTAAACCCATAATATCTAGGATCCTAATCCTATGTATCAGTGACCCCCTCATTCGGTTGAGGCTTCCTTTTCATTGACATCAACACCTCTTTTCCAAAAAGGAAGCGGTACCTTGGATCAACACTCTCCACAAAAGGGCATCCTCGGGTGGCACTGCGGGAAACAACATTGCCCACAGATGTCATCGATCCTCCTAACATTCAACTATAACACAATATTTCATGTCAAGATGGTATCATACCTTAAAAAAATTTCATTTTGATCAAATTCATCGAAGATCAGTGCCTTTATAAGCGTCTCTGTTAGAAATGCTTACACGAGAGGTCCTAGCTAGCGCCTATGTGTACAATGCGCATTTATATTCCATACCAAGTTTACGCATATGGGTACCACTTTCCACCTATAGTCAAAGAAAAAATTCCCCTGAGGGCGTCAACAATCATCTTCATCAAACAAAAAATCACTACCATACTAGTGACACAGACAAAATTTGTATCTATCAAATAGATTTGTTTAACTAGCCAAAGCATCACGAGCATGGGACATGCCTGCCTCATAGGAAATTTGTACATATTGTATTATACCATTGCTTGCAGGGATCCCACAAGACATGATCGCTCTTTGACCTAGTGCTGGGTGTCTCCAACTCCAAGCTACACACAGGTCTCTCTCTCTCTCCACACAGTATACAGAAAAAAAAACTATAATGTATTTCGGCTATACAGTTCTTCCTAGACCTCACACATTAGGGGGCAACTGTTATCACTTGAAAATTGGACAAGAAAAGGTGACATTATTTAATGTCATGTAGAAGGATTTACAGGGCTGAAAGACATTAGAGAATCTAAAAGTATTTAAAAATCTCAAAGGTTTGAAAGAAAAAATCAAATTGCACACAGAGAGAACTAGTAAAATGTGCCTTTGTGCACAAAATTCTTCGATAAGCACGCCTTTGCACGATTTTTACTCAAAAAGGTGCGCAATCCTGGGAGTGGCGGAAGTCACTTTCTGAGACCACAAGGCACACTCCAGGACATTGATTCCACACTTGAAGCCACCTAAGGACAATCGCCCAAGCCTCCTTAGGACCTCAAGGGAGCACACAATGGAATAAATTTGGCACACAATGGAATCACCCCCTTCTCTTGGGTCAGTATCCACGATGTACCAAGAGAGGGAAGGAGGATTTGAATTATCCTATTAAAGGCCACCAAGAGATGAACACCATGACAACACATTGTTATGCTGGCCAAAATTTCCCCAAGAAATACCAACAGTGTGTGCTCCAGAGCAGAGATAGAGGGGACTCAGTTGTTGGCCATCCAAAAACTCTCGTCCACCATAGTAGAGAGAGGGAGAATTTGCGCCAAGGCAGCTCAGAAGTAAAGAAATCCTTGCATCGGGACTTAGAACCCCTAGTTCGAAGGACCCCTTGGAAAGTGGGTTAAAGTTTCATCCTCATTTCCTACCAGCACTCAATAAGAGGGGATGTAAGCGCCGCTGTTTGGATTATTGAAGTTTTTTTACTCTATACAGAGCTTTTGTGTTATTTGTTTTAGTTTTAGTTTAGTTTTTATGTTTGAATATGAATTCTATTTCTCTATTTAGTATGTTTATGTTTCAACATGTTCCACTAACTTGCTTGACTCCATATATTTTCTGCCTGTGACCAATAGCTTAAGAGGGAAAAACCACCTCTCTTAGGCAAGTGTGATTTCGTACATTCATGCACCAAACACACCAACACACCAGATATATCGAGTTTCTCTTTTTAACCTTTTTTCCAAACCCTAGAATTTGGAGTGGCAATGAAAATTTCCATTTCTTCTCCTAATTTTACTAGCATTTCTTTATCTGAATCTAAACTCTCATATGCATGTCTTCACTTTATTCCAATTGCTCCTTGGCTATTGCCAATTTCCTCATGTTGTTTTCCAATTATTATTATTATTATTTTAAAGTTAATTATATTGCCTACAAAAATCATATTATATCATTGATGAACCAATTATTAAAAATACCAGTCACACTATGCCACAAAGGAAACCAGAGTTGTGGGCTAGTATTAAAAAGTACTAAATGTCTACATAGAAAACCCAAAGTAAGAACTAAACAAAATACCATATAACATAAAAGAGCATGTTGAAACATAGCCAAAAAATAATAGCTAAATCATGTATTCGATAATGACAGTGGAGTTGGATCCTTCACACTCGAACCAAGTGGCATAGAGGGCTTAAACTCACATTGGATGTTTCTCTCAATCTGAGCTAAGCGAGCTTCCATCCAATCTAGAAAAACCTATTGTTTCCATTGATTACACTGAATATCATTGAGAAAGGAGATGATTTCATTGATATCTTAATTATTCTCATTTAAGACTTGTCCAAGTAGAATATTTAAAATCCAATGGAGAGTAACATAATGCATGTACTAATTCCTTCTTCCCATGATGTAACTAGGGCCACGAAGCTAATGAGAAACCTCCTCTAGAATTTCCGAGTCAGAATAAGCTTGTCGATCTTGAGAAGCCTGGTTCTCAAGTCTCTAAATATTGGCTTGAGTACTATGAGAGGTTGTTGATCAATAAGAAGTTGCTGCCTCCCTAGTGTACAACGAGGCACGTGACCAATTGAGATAGCCATGTCCACCAACCCCACGAAAACCACACACATTTTTTTGTGGCATAGTAACTACTACAGGTAATCCACCAATTAAGTGCCAAAGAAAGTGACCCCATCAATCCCCAATATCACACTTTGTTAGCCACCCCTCAGGGTCAAATACTATTACTATAGGCTTGGGAGAATCTACCCTCCCCACTATAGTATTCAACAACATACCTTCTACCCCCCTACATGCACACCCAAAATGAACGACCAAGTACAAAGAAGGACAATAATAATATACTATGAATTGACCTTATATTCCATATCAATCACCTAGAGTAATTTGCCAAAACCTCCGTGCTGAGGAACAAAAAAACCAGAGATACAATCCCACCTCCTAGGCAACAAATTCTCCCAAATCAAAAGAAAAAAAACATGAACATACCTCCACACAAACCATCCAGAGAGGCCAACACCATACCAGTAACAAACAAAAGCAAAGGAAATTATAATATTGGGTAGGAGAAGAAAATTTACCCACTTAAATCCACGAATAAAAACCAAGAAATAATTCTTCAATAGTTCCAAACCTAGATTACTCTCATAATTGTTTCTCTAGAAATCCAAAGCACCAGCTGGAAAGCTCGCTTCTAACCTTGAAACTACAAGTTTTCCGGCTTCTCCAAGTCGATCCTGTAAATCATATCCCGTGTCAATATAGAAAAGTAGGGAGTTACAACCCCTATGAACCCTAGACATCACGCCACCTCCAACATACCAATTCATAACTAGTTATTATCGCTTCGAAATCCATATCTCTAGATTACCAACATAGCAATACCCTATTTTCCAACTTCAGAGGCGGAAGGAAAATCCCACCCACACTAGGGAAATTACAAACATAGCTTTCATAACCCTGCCTTACACCAAAAATCAGATATATGAAGATTTAGGAATAAACCTATCCATGAAACAACAAAGTGACCTTCACATGCCTCATGCATTGTGTTGGAAAATCAAGTGGAATGGAGATGATGTTTGATTCTCCTTCTTGATATCTACTTGTGAATATTATTCTACTTATTATTAATTATATATTCTTCCTCAAGTAATTATACAATGTGAAAAACATAGAGATCACAAGAAAGTGAGAGACACCAAGATATAGGCTCCAAGCCAGGGAAAAACCCCAGAAGGGGGAAAAATCAATAATCCTTTTGTTATAGAATCCAATCAAATGATATATCCAAGAAAAAAAAGAGAGACTAATATACCACAAAAATACCAATTTGAACCCTCCTTCAAGTCACCTTAAGAAATCAAAATCAACACCTTCAAGTCAAATCAAACAATTAGAGCAAACATTGGTCAAAATCTATCTCAAGGTGGTTAAATATCAAAATTTTCAGGTCTATGTAATATCCAAAAATGGGAATGCAGGAGTGCATAAGAACGATAATGGAATAAAAGGGAGAAATTAAATCATATAATGTGTTGAGAAACACATTTCCATCATATTAATGTAACAATAGCAAAAATGAGCTCTTCTACATCCTCCCAAGTGGGGAAAATGTAGCAATTTGACCCTAAAAACGTTATTTCCAGAGATTTTCTTTTTAACAGGGAGAAATAAAACTTGTTTCCATTAGCATATATATTTAGGCCCTCACATACAAAATAGGAACATAAAAAAATCTCTTTTGACAAGTTAAATAGACCTCCCGGCCTCAGAATGACTTAAAAGCACCCAAACCCCATGACTTGAACTATGCAGAATTTTTGAAGCATACAATAACGTTATTTTGTGAGAGTTTCTGCAACATTATAAGAGGGAATGATATATATAGAACTTTATTGAACAATATGCTACGAAAATACAAATCTGGCCTCCTTAATAAATTACGAAGATAACCTGGCAAGGGTTTCTTGAAATCTTGAGTACAAAAAGAGAAGATCTGAATATTCAGCTCTGAAATAACACATTATTACTACAAAATTACATGTATATAGATGAATAATACAATAGAGGTATGTGAATCCATTCTTCTAGCTTTTCGGGAGAAGGGTTGGCCCTTTCCCAAGGAAACTAGCTCGAAAACAAGGGCTTAAACCCTGCTGCTACAGCTCTATGAAAAATGACACAGTTCCTGCAAGGGACTATGCTATAGGAGATGAGGAATAATTTGGCCAACTTCCAAGATGTGAAATGAGCCTAGAAATATTCCTAACTGATCTCTCAAGAGAAGGAAGGCTCCCTCTACTGAGAAACAGAGCCAGAAGTGGTGCTATCAAACCTCCACTGCAACATTGTGCAACACAACAATATTATTTGCAGAAATAACACTATAGGTGAAGACTGATGCTTGGCCTCAAGCCTATATGTGGAGAAATTCAGTACAAAACTCTCCCAAGAGGCCTCTCAAGGGAAGAGGTGGGATTCCTTCTCGGGAACACCCAGTGCTAAACAACACAGAAACCCTGCTAAACATCAAGGGGAAGCAATAGTCTAAGCAGACCAATATCAAATGATAATAAAAACATGATCTGAAATGGCTGCCATCCTCTTCCTTAAGTAGAATGTGAGTTTTTATTTCCTTGGCCCCACTCAATTAGGTCACTTCCTTCATGAGGTTCACCTCCCTCCAAAACTGTGTTATTCTCTAATTAATCTCCACTCCTCTTAAAAACGTTGTTGACTTGGTCAAAGTTGACTGAATAAACATGATCCAAACCCAGTTCACACATGGAGGAGCTTTATTTAGTTTCTAAAAAGGTCTCTTTTTACACTTAAAGTATTTTTATTGTTGCTCAAGAGACTTATGGGCCTCCTCACCCACTTATTCACCTACCTAGTGATAAAACAACTATAATATTCCATTTAGCTTGAATGATAATTTTTTTTGGAATATTAGAGTCCTCCCCTCCAAAATGTTGCTTGTCCTCAAGCAAATGTAAAGGTGGAGCAAAATTCCTCCCCTCCTCTTCTTGTGGCCTCCTCATTAATAGTCCCCACCACTGCTCAAAATAATCTGCAACAAATCTGCCCTCCAATGTTTCCTCCCAAGTATGAAAAACCACATGGCTCACATCATAGAAAGGTGGAAGGTGTAAGTGGAAACCTCCTTAATTTCCAATGGCCTCCTCAAGGTAGGAGTGATGAAAAACATGGGGAATTTTGTTCCCAATGAGTGACTCACACACCCATGTTATCATCCAAATGAAATGAGCCATTCTAGGTAGCTCATTAAAAAGATCCTCAACCCCCGGTTCATACAATGTGTTGGGGCTACATGGAGAGATTGGATACTCCCACCCAAGTGGTTTCTCTCTGGATTTATGGTAAGTATGGGGTTTTTTCTGATCTTGGGCTGAAATGTCATGGCCTCCAAGAATGGCCCAAGCTACCCCACCAAACAAATAAGCCATGAAGTGCCTCCTCCAAAAACTCAAACTCTCTAGATGGCTCTTCCCACATGGAGGAAAGAGATGTAGTTTGGCAATCATGGGTTGCCCATTGCTTCCCATGAAACATGCATCATGTAAAATAGCGAGAATCATACTCCCACTGGGCATATCCAACTCATCTAGCACTCTCCAAACAAAGCTTCCCTTGAACATAAGAATATCATCAATGCATGGAAGAAAAAACTGATGAGAACAAGCTGCCATATGACAATAGGAGAGTGGATCATAGTTCCACACATGGAACCAGCACAGTGCATCCCTTGCCTGCATCAAAAAAAGTAATAACAAGTGCTCTCCTAGCCACTTGTTTTCTGCCACAATCATTATATAAGATAGAAACATGAAAGTACAATGTGGTGTCAATGGTGCACACCAAAAATCATGTGGCTTCCCCCACAAACCACCAATAAGATAGCCAATCTCAATGCTGCAAGTGGCTTCAAGTAAAACATCATATAATATGAAAGAAGGGATAATCCTCCTTGGTACAACATGCTACTCATATAAAGTAAAGGAGTACAAAACATAATGTGAAATTATACCTTCTCCACCATGTACTTGGGACCTTGAGCTAGAATGGCTCAACCAGAAATTCTCCCTCACCTCCAAAGAGTAGGGAAGTGGCTGTGAAATCCTCTCTATCACCATTCGGGCTAGGCATCTATCCATATGATGAAATATATCATGCTGGATTCCATCCCAAGTGAACTCCTATGTCATGGAAAGATATGGATCAAAGTGCATGGAAAGGAAGTCCTCATGTGCTACATGTAGCAGCTTCTCTTGAGCTCAGAAGCTCTAGTAAAGAAGACTTTGCCATAAGAATATATGACCACATCATCCACCATATATCTATCATCTCCATCTGGGTCATCAAGAATCATGCAATCACCAAGATCCTTGGAGTACTGTACCAAGAGTTGAGACCTCCAATATGGATCAATCCTCCTAAGAGATAGCGCTGATGATCTGCAATGTGAAGCTCTCCACATGCTGCTGTATTTTCCTTTGACATCCCTCATGCCAAAGTCATCCTCAAAATTGCTGCCATGCCCATCATGCAAATGCTCATGCTAAAAAAGGAGTAGTGATATTTGGAAGTTGGCCTCCCATGAGAACCTCCCATCCAAAAAGAATCTCCCAATCTTGGCCAATGTAAGCATGAGTGGCCTTCATCTACTCCAAATCTACCCTTTGTTTCTCGAAATCCATGGAGAAGCTCCCTTGCACAATGAAGGTGCCATCCTCCATCACTGCAGCAACTTCTATCAACGCAGAATATGTAGTGAGAGTGGGTGATGCTGAAAATGGGAGAATGTCAACCTCCTCCTTGAGTATATCCCAAACTCTCTGTGCTGTACTAGAATCCTCCAAAGTCTCCACCTCTTCGGAATATAAGAGGGGTGAACCACATGGCAAGATGTCTCCTACCAACTCCAGATCTGGTGGCCTCCCGGGTGGAATGCCTCCATGTAGTGAGACATCAATGTCAAGAGTAGACTATACATATGGTTGGGAAACCTTGCCCCTACCCTTACAGTGCAAACCAATCTGCCCATTCTTTGCATCAGCTCTCTGACATAGATAGGGGTGTGTGCTCCTCATAAAATGATGCTGACCTTCATCCCTACCTTCTCCTTTCATCAGTAAAACCTCACAATCATGCGGCTCATTGATTGTGCTTTGTCTTCCATATGTGAGATCCTGGGGAATATCTTGCAAAGACACAAGAATTCCTCCTGTTGGAGCATATGCTCCTCATTCCTCTGCATGAGGTACTAGATATGATCTAGATGTGACAGCACTGTAGCCCCCATCCTTCTCTTCCTCTTCAATATTAATGGGAGTCACCTACTCAATAAGAGAATCCTCTTTTGTAAAAGGAACCTGCATGCCCTCTTGTCCAAAGATATGAGACAGAGATCTTGCCTCTATCAAGGTGTTATGCAAGATGTGAGCTTTTCCAAGAGTTTTCTGAAGTGGATTTGAGTTTTTATGTTCTTCCAACCCATGCACAAGTTTTGATTGTTTTGGTTTGTTTGGCTCTCCCAAGAGTGTCTTAGAATGTCTTCCATCAAACCTCTCCACTAATCTCTTAGTGAACTTTGCATAAGAAGAAATATTGGAATTTTTCAATGAAAATGACTCAAAAATCCACCAAGCATAGGCCTTACCTTCAAAGTGTAGCGCTGCAACTCTGATGGCTTTATCTTCAGAAACTTGGTGCTGTTGCAAATAGGTGTGTAGCTCCTCCACCTAAGCTTTGGATGAACATGTTGGTGATCCATCAAAAGTAGATAGAGAAAATCTATCCATGTCATGTTGTCTTCTCCTCTCCACCTTGATCTTGAAAAACTCTTGGAAAGTGATATGATCTCTAAACTTCTCAGTTTGAGACTCATACTCTTGCAGAAAATTGCTAAGAGCTTCCCCCTTAGGCATTCCTCCTTATTTCATCTCTCTCATGATAGATCTAGAAATTTGACTGCGCTATGCATAATAGGGTGTAGTTGCATGCTCACACCTATCATGTGCCAATCTAGATTTGGCTCTAGATCCAAACTCTTCTGGAGATTCCATCTCCCTTCTCATTTTCTTGAGATCTTCTTTAATGCCTTACAAATATTTAGGAAGAAGCTTTGAGAGCCTCTCCTCCTTATTTCCTTCAAATAATGGAGTCTTCTCTTTTCTGTACATATTATCTTATCCTTCTTCTCTTGAAAGCATAATGGCTAAGATCCATAGGCCGAGCCAAGATTATGCTCTGATACCACTGTAATATCCCAAAATGGGAATGCAGCAGTACATAAGCACAATACTAGAATAACAGGGAGAAATTAAATCATATAATGTGTTGAGAAAAAAATTTCCTTCAAATTAATGTAACAACAGCAAAAAGGAGCTCATGTACATCCTCCCAAGTGGGGAAAATGCAACAATTTGACCCTAAAAGCGTTATTTCCAGAGATTTACGTTTTAACAGGGATAAATAATGCTTGTTTCACTTAGAATATAGATTTAGGCCCTCACATAAAAAATAGGAACATAAAACAAATCTCTTTTGACAAGTTAAATAGACCTCCCGAGCTCAGGATGACTTAAAAGCACCCAAACCCCATGACTTGAACTATGCAAAATTTATAAAGCATATAATAGTGTTATTGTGTGAGAGTTTTTGTAAAATTATAAGAGGGAATCATATATCTGGAAATTTATTGAACAATATGCTAAGAAAATAGAGATCTGGCCTCCTTAATACATTACAAAGATAACCCGGCAAGGGTTTCTTGAAAGCTTGAGTACAAAAAGAGAATATTTGAATATTCAGCTCTGAAAAAACATAATATTACTACAACATTCAATGAATATGGATGAATAATACAATATATGGATGTGAATCCCTTCTTCTAGCTTTCCGGGAGAAGGGTTGGGCCTTTCCCAAGGAAACTAGCTCAAAAACAAGGGCTTAAACTCTGCTGCTGCAGCTCTATGAAAAACGACACAATTCCTACAAGGGACTGCACTATATGAGATGAGGAATACTTTCGCCAACTGCAAAGATGTGAAATGAGCCCATAAATCTTCCTATCTGATCTCTCAAGAGAAGGAAGGCTCCCTCTACTGAGAAACAAACCCGAAATTGGTGTTATCTAACCTCCATTGCAACACCCTGCAACACAACACTATTATCTGCAGAAATAATGTTGTAGCTGAAGATTGATGCTTGGCCTCAAGCTTGGATGTGGAGAAATGCAGTACAAAACTCTCCCAAGAGGCTTATCAAGGGAAGAGGTGGGATTCCCGCTTGGGAACACCCAGTGCTAAACAACACAACAACCCTACTAAACAACAAGAGGAAGCAATAGTCTAAGCAGAACAATATCAAATGATCATCAAAACATGATTTGAAATGGCTGCCATCCTCTTCCTTAAGTAGAATGTGAGTTTGCATGTCCTTGGCCCCACTCAATTAGGTCACTTCCTTCATGAGGTTCACCTCCTTCCAAAACTACGTTATTCTCTAATTAATCTCCACTCCTCTTAATAGCACTGTTCACCTAGCCAAAGTTGACTGAATCAACATGATCCAAACCCTGTGCACACATGGAGGAGCTTTATTTAGCTGCTACAAAGGTCTCTTTTCACACTTAAAGTGTTTTTATTGCTGCTTAAGAGACTTATGGGCCTCCTCACCCACTTATTCACCTACCTAGTGATAAAACAACTATAATATTCCATTTAGCTTAAAGGCTAAATTTTTTGGAATATTACTGTCTATAATTTGGTAACCGCAATTCGGCTTATGGAAACTTCAGAAATTCAGATTTTGTTACAAAAAATGCGAGTTAATTCTTTTTAATTCGTTCTTCTCTCCTTTGTTTGACTCGATTTCTTTGCTTCTTATCTTGCTTCAGATGTCTTTTGTGTTTGTTCAATGAATGAGTCTCAAGAATGTTGAATTAACTTCATATATATAGTTTCCTAGGAGGTTGAACAATTTTCACTTGAAGGGTTGATGCCGACTTTTCCAAGGAGGGACGACTTTTCAACTTTGTAGACTTATAGCTCAACAAAAAAAAAATCATTTTTTTTCTTTTACAAATGTCCAAATGGGACATTACTCAAATACATTTTTCTTTTGACTCTTTGAGCATGAAGAACATGCTTTTACCAAAAATAAAATAATAATAAATACATCAATGATTATATTACATTATGAAGATCAATACTAGTTACATTTTCAATACTCCTTAACTAGGGAGGTATTCATAATGACTCAATAGGATAATCACAAGATGAAATATTGATATAATAAAGGATTTGGATTGTTAAGCATCAATGATGATAGAATCATCATAACTAGCATTGTCACAATACCAAGGCCTTGAGAGGTACACTCTATCTCTCCACAATATTAGAGCACAATGTTGGGAGGCATTCCATAGGATACCATACTTCCTCTCTAATGCATATAATCTAATTAGGATCACCAGAGTATGTCCTCCACTAGACCATTTCCTTCCAGGAAATGTCTTTCCACTGGAACATTATTTATCCAAGTACATGTACTTGACTTAGGGTGTTAATCCTAACCTGTCAGAGTACATGACTTAATAATGTATGTCTAAGATGCTTATCCAATCCATTATTCTCCTTATCCATGTCCATGTACTTGAATTAGGGTGTTAATCCTAATCCATAAAATTACATGACAAAAGGAGAACCATGTGTCCAACCTCACTCCCTCTTAACCTGGGATGAGAAATATATAAGGATTATGTTGTGTCAGAAGTACTCATACTTCCATTACCTTAGCTAAATGTTAGGACTTGATATCAATAACTATGATGACCAATCCACCCTGAACAAAGTGCAACCGACCTACCTGTTGATGTAGCGCTACACAATCCTTTTAGAAATACATCTTGTAGGTTCTTTTCCATCTCTTCTAATGATCACACCACTTTTGCTTCCTCATATAATGTGCATATTTAGCTCAAAAATATGCCAACATCAGTCCTTCTCCTGCTCCAAGGGAATATGAGCATAGGATCAACAAAATTCCCTCTAGATGATTTCTTTCTCCTTCAATATAGCTAACTCTTAGGGTCTTTCAAGATGGCCACTTATTAATGACTTCATTGGACTAGTGAATCATCCACCAACCCTCACATATAGTATTATTTTCTCCTCCAAAGATGACAGACCTAGGGATACTTGCAGAACCCAGAAAAAAACAAATCCACTCTTGATTTACTGTACTTAGGGCACACATACATTTATGTTTGAAAAAAATTCCTTGGAAAAACATTTTACTAGCAACAATACTCCAAAAACATTTAGCCCACACTTTGTAGCTCTCCCATAGTCCTAACACCACTTTAGCCTCCATATTATGTCATTGTACCAACTGTACAAAATTTGGCATATTCAAAAAACATGCATGTTCTTTAAACTAGCATGTAACCACCCTTAAAATTGGTCTACAAACCTTCCAGAACTCGGTGACATGACTTGATGAAAATCGGGCCTCAAATCACAAGCTACAAGACCCTCAGACCCTACTGTTCAAATAGTTTAGTGCCTCAAAATTTCTCCTGCAACCAACTATGCTTCAACACTTTCTTCCTCTTGCAAAACAAAACTATTAGGCCTTGTTCTAGGCCTCTTCCAACATGAAGCTTTGGGTGCATAGCCTTAGACATGGAGAAACGAACTTGAGTAGACCTTAGAACACAAGGAGAATAGCTCTCATCTCCTCTTGCAACTCCAACTAAATTTCTTGAAAACTCAGTCACCTTGGATATTTTTCTTCCTGATATGTTATGGCTGGATAAGAAATATTTCTGGCTCCTCTATTCCAAACTTAGAAATTTTTCTTTCCTACAAAGGTTTCTACCATGCATGATTTCTATTAGATCTTCTTTTAACAATGCTACTAAGGGATCTTCCTTTTAAATAGACTTTTATTTGGAAATACAAATATACTAGACTTTGTGATTATGTTGACTATATTCTATGAAAAACTAAACTTCAAACTTGTTGTAAGATTAATGCATGTTACTCCATCCATAACATTATGATATTTTAATAGTAGATATCCTTGGGATCTTCCTTATATTTCTTTGGAGCTTCCTCATCTTCAACTGTTAATGTTTCAGGTCTTTCTTTCCTTTTTTTGTTTTTAGGGTTTTTAGTGTTCTTAGTAAAATGAACCTTGTAGTACCCATATTCTTGAAAACCAAAGCATTGGATCTTGGGCATGTCTCTGTTCCTTCTATTGAAATTTTTCTTTTTATTATTCTTTTCAATTTCTTCTTTGATCTAGCTACAAAAGTTTGAGAGTCCTCATTGAAAGGTTGAGTATTGCTTCTTAGCTTTGGTATTGTTTCTTCTAGTGTAAATTGAGCCCATAATTCTTCAAAAGTACGAGTTTCTTTTCTAGCATAAATACCTACAACAAAACCATCCCATTCTTTAGGTAAAAAATTTATTACAATGATAATAATTTTTGAATTATATATATACTCACCAAATTCTTGAAGTTGGTCTTTAATATTTAATATTTTCATGAAATATGAAGCTATAGTATCTTCTTTTGTCATCTTTGATTGATATAGTTGAGTTCACAAGGCTATCTTGTGACCTGTTGTGTTGATGGATTAAAACTTCACCAAAGTATCATAAACTTCTTTTGATGTAGATAATTATGAAACAAAGGTAATTAGATGATTTTTGATGGACTAAAATAAAAATATTTGAGTCTAACTTCTCCATTATTAAACTTGGATACTTCCTGAGCATTGTTTTTATCTGGTGCTGGAACCTTTCCTTCAACAAATTGCATGACCTCGTTTTCGATGAGAACTAAATAAATCCTCTTCTTCCAAGCCTTGAAGTTGGATGCTCCTTCAATATTGTTACTTTTCTTGCAAAATGATGTCATTAGATTAGAAAAGTTAAACATAGAGACTTGTAAGAATGCTTACTTGAAAGAGAGTTGATAAAAGAATATCCTTTTAGAGATGTCTTCAAGTGAGGGAGAGAATTCAATGATTTCTTTAAGAGTGTGATCTTCCTTCCTTCACCTTAGCTCTAATACCATGTTGGAAAATCAAGTGGAATGGATATGATGCTTGATTCTCCTTCTTGATAATTACTTGTGAATATTATTTTTTTTTTTATTAATTATAATATATTCTTCATTAAGTAATTATACAATGTCAAAAACATAGGATCACAAGAAAGTGAGAGATACTGAGATATAGGCTCAAAGCTAGGGAAAAACCCCACAAGGGGGAAAACCTAACAATCCTTCTCTTATAGAATCAAATAAAATGAGATATCCGAGACAAAAAAAGACTAATCTTCCAATAAAATACCAAGTCAAACCCTCCAAGTCACCTTAAACAATCAAAGTCAACACCTTCAAGTAACCTCAAATAATCAAAGTTAACACCTTCAAGTCACCTCAAACAATTAAAGTCAACACTGGTCAAAATATGTCTCAAGTTGGTTAAATCTCAGAAATTTTGAGAATGTAATTAGGGAGCCAAAATTTGGCCAGTGGCAACTTCAAAAGTTCGGCTTCTTGTCAGCTACTTCACATCAATATTTAGTTAATTTTTGAAATATCCTTCTTGTCCTTTTAATTTTTTATTCTCTCCTTTGTTTGACTCAATTTCTCTACTTCTTCTCTTGCTTCAAATGTATTTCTTGTTCTTTTAGTGAATGAGTCTCAAGAAGGTTGAGTTAGCTTCATATATATAGCTTCCCAGGAGGTCGAACAATTGTCACTTGAAGGGTTGAGGCTGACTTGTCCAAGGAGGGCCAACTTGTAAACTTTGTGGACTTATGACTCAAAAATAAAATAAAATTTGTTCTTGTACAAATGTCCAAATGGGACATGAATCAAATACATTTTTCTTTTGAATATTTTTGAATCTTTGAGCATGAAGCACATGCTTTGACCAAAAATAAAATAATAATAAATACATCAATGATTATATTAAATTATGAAGACCAACACCAGTTACATTTTCAACACGTCGATGGGGAGGGAGAGGCCATGCCACCCCCCTCTTAATTAAATTTAGAGTTGGTAGGGTGGTGGGCACTTTTCCACCCCACTCTCCTCCCCTCCCCCATCGATCTCATTTGCCACATTGTAAGCCATCCCCATACCCATTGAAGAAAATATATATAAATATATAATACAAAAATAAAAAACACATTAAAAGTAAAAAAAACAAAAAAAAACACATGGTTTGATACATGAATGAATGTGAGCGATGCCCTGCCCACGCAGCTAGCGTGAAACCATCACACAATTCAAATTCAATCTCTACAATCACTATAGGCTAGCTATGCGGGTGGGGTGACCGATGCCCAATGTTGCCCCCATTGTTATATATATATATATATATATATATATATATATATATATATATATATTTTAATGTTTTTCAAAATTTTCATGTTTATTTTTTTATATTTTTTTAAAGTATGTATTTTAATTGCTCATGGGGCTTTGGATTGATGGTGAATGGGTGTTCTGTTAAGACTCTCCATGTGAAAGGTGACTCGTTCAAATTCCTATAGGTTTTCACCCCACAAAAAAAGAAAAAGGTATTTTAATTTTTTAAGTGTTTTATTTGTTTTTATTTTATTATTATTATTTTGTCAAGTTGTCTATTAGGATTGACCTATGGCTTGAGAAACCACGGCCCAAGGGCATCTAATCCGTCAAAGTCACTAGGGGATCGCACCCGACCTGGGCCACACCAACCCTAAACTGACTGGATTTTTTAACATGTCTCCTCCCCCTAGCATAGGGCATAACCACCTCCCATGAGGTTTGATCCTGGGTCGCCTTACTAACGAGGCCCATCCTCAACTAGTTGTGCTAGTGGGACTTGATAGTCTATTATTATTATTATTATTATTATTATTACTTATTTTCTATTTTTTGTTAGTAATTTTAATTTTTTGATTTTTAAATGTAAAACTATTTATTATTTTGTTTTTAATTTTTTCTTCTCCTTGAAAAAAAGTTTTCCCCTTAAAAAAATTACCTTTTTTTAATATTTAAATAAAAAAGTGATTTATTTTATTTTTTCTTATTTATTTTATTTTTTTAATTCAAATTTTTCCTTTTAAAAATTATTTAATGTTTTTTTTCTTAAACTTTTTTAATGTAAATTATTAAAAACAAATTATATATATATATATATATATATATATATATATATATATATATATATATATATATATATATATATATATATATATATATATATATATAGGGTTATAGTTGATTTTATGCTTTTAATATTTTATTTATTTATTTTCAATGGTACAAATGGTCAAGCCTATAATCTAAATTAATTGATAATTTTAACCCCAAAAACAAAATAAAATAAGATTTAGACAAATTTTAAAAACACTTAAAAAACCAACATTTAAAAAAAGAAAAAGAAAAAAATAAATGTAGACAAAATTTAGGTGTCTATTTCTAGGGTTTTTCATAGTCATGATATTTGGTCTTTAATGTCATGGTTGAAAAATATTTTAATTTTAACCCTAAAAAATGGTGATGCTACATCATCACTTTTGCATTTCAATGTGTGTTTTCATATCTTTCAAAGTCATCATATTTAGTCATTAATGTCATGATTGAAAAATGTTTGAATTTTAACCATAAAAAAAATGATGCAACAACATCATTTTTGCATTTCAACATGATTTTTCATGTCTTTCGTAATCATAATATTTCCTTTTTAATGTAGTGGTTGAAAAAATGTTGGAATTTTAACCCTGAAATGAAAAAAGGTGATGTTACATCATCACTTTTCAAAATTATTATAAAAATTAGTATTAAATGTGATCTCCAAAAAAATTAGAACTACTCATATAGTTGGTAACTTCGTTTGTCATTTTTCCATTCATGACAAGCTTCATCTAGCCACACCGAAATAAAAGATGTAATAGAATATAAAATTGAGGCTTATTTTATTCTAGAAAGAGCATATGCTATTACATTGTCCTACTCCTTTCGTAGATTATTTGTAATGTTCCTAAATCAGCTTCAGCTAATTGGAACATTAATTTTGCCTTATTTATTTTGTATTTCACGATTAATGAATAAATTGTGAAGGAGGACATGTAAAACTCCTAAAAACTAAGAAGAAATCAATGCCTATGTGAACAAAGACATATATGGGCTATTTAAATTATATCTTGCAGGTGTGAAAGAGGTTAAATCACAAGAGGGGATCCTATTTGACCAAGTCAAACAACGCGGTCTAGATGCATTGAACCTCTTTGAGGGACAACGCAGTTCTATAAGGAGGTTGTAATGTGAAAGGGGTTAAGTGATTCAAGGTGGTTTAGGGTTTGTCAAGACTCCTATCTTATAAAAGGAAGAGGAGGGCAACATGAGGAGGTTGTTGAAGACATTATTTCTGAAGGTCTGTCTACTTAGACATCCCTTGTGGGGCATTGCTGTTCAGGAATCCCACCTTCTTCCTTGAGCAGATCTTGGAGGAGAATTGTGCTAAACTTCTCCACTATCAGGCTTGGGCCAAGTTTCACCTTATATTACAGCGCTGCTCATGATTGAGGGTTTAGCTGTCTTGTGAGTTGCAGCAAGTGGAGATCTAGATCTGCTCAGATATAGATGGTAGCAGTGGCTCTTTTCAGTGAGAGTGTCATTTAACCTCCTGAAAGTGTTCATGTGCTGATTATACTTCAGATCTACATCCTGGAATCAGGCCATTTCATCTTTAGAAGCTACAATGTTGTTTCTGTTCCTAAGACAACGTTATTTGCAGATATACAGCTGCAAGGTGCTTTGCTTACATTTTGGAGGAGAGATCTCCGGTGTTGGGTTTCTTCCTTCACTGTGGTGATCCATAGATTGGCCAACAAATATATGTTATTTTTCAGATATGATCTGTTATGTACTTGTATTATTCAGAATTTTTGAATCATTCTATAGATCTGAAGTTTTAAATCTTAGATCTACTTCCAGTGCTTCATGTTTTGAGCAAATCCCCAAGGGGAATGTATAGATCAGCTTTTCTTGTGCATGGATCTATATTGGATCTGTATTTTTATGTAATTATCTGATATATATCTGAAGAATCAATAAAATGCTGCTTCAGCCCTGAAAATTATGCTGTCACTATTATGCCGTCTTTTTACATGGTTGCAGCCCCTCTTTCTTGAGGATTTCTTCTGTATTCCTTCATTATTATCCTGTAAAGTGTATGAGTTGTATCCCTGAGATTATTTGTAAATTTTTAGACCTTATTTCAGTCATACCCTTCAGAAAACCACGCTCAGAGGCTTCAGTAAATTTCTGCATAAATCTGGTCTTGGGAAATCAGGGTTTTCTAGCTTAGGTAGGAAAGGAGGAACTCTTTAATTTAGAAAAACTTATTTTTTTTTTTGCTGAAATTCGACATGGGAGTCCCTTGTAACCCTAGATATCATATCCAACCACTTTTCCATCTTATTTTTTCGCAAATATCTTAATACACTCGTTTTAGGGCCAAAATCCTCACTTTTCCCCATCTTTTGCCTTGTAAAACACTGTATAACTTTGTTGCTGTGTATTTTACTGAATTTTAAGTGTTTTTAGATCTGCATGAGGTATATAGATGAAGCTCCACATTGGTAATAACACATATTATTCCCAATCTGTAGCTGTTCCTGGAAAAAGGGATATTACATTATTTTAAAATCAAACATTTTCATTTTTGGTGCCCATTTCTGTTCACGTTTGGATGAAAATATTTATTCTAGTAATAATTGAGGGTATCATGATCTATATTGATTTTAAAATTTATTTTAATGAGATTTCGTCACCATATTTATATTGCATGTAAATTTGCTTCGATTTCATTTTCATATGTAGAATTCACCAAATGTTTTCCATTGAATTGTTTTCTTTCAAAGTCGATCATCTTGTTTCTTGTGTGAATACTGCCTCAATTCCTTGCCATGATGCATCACACTTAACTATGAATTTTTTTATCAAAATCGAGTGTTTCCCATATTGATGTAGAAGGCATTGTGTCCTTTAAGAGAGAGAATGTGAAGGTAGCATTGCCATTGCATACAAATAAAGTTTTTGTCAAGAGAGATGTAAGTGGGCTTGCAACGCGTGCATAATTTTTAACAAATTTATGATAATATATCGTAAGTCGCAAAAATACTCAAGACCCTTGATATTCTTAAGGTGACCAAAGGGTCCACCTTGACTTCTTCCTTCAAAAAAATGTGACCAAAATAATTTACTTCTTATTTCTCAAAAGCACATTTGGATCTATTTTTTTGTTTTTGTTTTCACAGGTTTACGTTGAAGAGTGTTTGGAATCCTACGTGGAGAATTTTTCTATCGACATTTTGAGCTGAGTATCACAACCCATCATCAAGATATCCACAAAAGAATATTGTATTTATTTAGTTGATAAAATGATACAGGTGGATATTGGTGGCCACCTGCCTATTCCACCTAGATCTCCAGTTAGTTTCATCTGTTTCCTTAATTATAACAACATTTACTATTTTTAGCAGTTTTTCTAATAGTGAACTTCTGGAGCTGTTTTGACCCTCCTAAATAACGTTTTTTTAGGTCTGCAGTAAGTCTGTAGCCATGGGCAGGGGCCTGTGGAAAATGTTGTATTACTCGGAGATATATTTCCAACGAGGTATCATGTGCTCTAAACGGAGATCATATGACCAAGTTACGACCCCGAGAAGTTGGTTGCCCAAATAACCCTGACGAGGCCCACAAACTCTTGGCATTCGATTTCTTGTGGTTAGGGTTTTGGTTGTTTATGGTTTTACTTTGTTGTTTAATAATAAAAAGGCCATTGAGCCTCATTGTAACAAAGTTCAGAGACATGTATCCACCACATCTCTTCTCAGAGATAAGCTACCATCTCCTGAGCTAGTTTATTTCCATTTTTCTTGTAAACATCTTTAAGTTATTTGATATTAATGAAATGAAGATTTATTTCTACTACATCTGTATGTTTATGTTTATATCTATGTTTTTTTGCATTCCTACATATGTTCATATTAGTTGTATTAGATCAGTTTGCTCTTTCTCTATTTTTCTTTGCATGTACGCAACAAGGTCAGGGTATAAGGATTTAGGGATCGATCTAGTTGAACCTTTGCAAGACCAACCTCGTAAACCCTGACAAACTCCCATGGGGGAAGAAAATAAAGGTGACAGAGTAGGAGATCCTTTCAAAATATTGCTTGAGGAATCCCTCAAGTGACAAAGGAATGCGATGATGGATAACTTTTCCCAAATCCTGCGACGACTACCCACATACGACACATCTTCATCCAAAAAACACTTTGGAGGTGCCACTCCCTTTAAGGTACAAGTCAACTTTAACATTCCCATAAATGAATTCCAGATAGATGCAGATTATGTAGATAGATGGTTAAATCTGTTGGAAGGGTATTTTTCAGTTCATGAATTTTCCAATCGGGAAAATATTACTTTTTCACTCCTCAAAGTTGCCCCCCATGTCAAGGATTGGTGGGATACCTACTATGAATAGAGGGATGAGAGAGAACCCTCACTATTTTAGTTGCACCCACTTGGAATTCTTTCTGAGATTCCATCAAGGAACTGTATTACCCCATGGGGAGCTATGAGGAAAAATACATGCAATGGATAACGTTGCGAAAAAAAGGGACCAAGATGTGCATGAGATGACAAATATTTTCCATAGCCTGCACACAAAGTTGGGTATCAAAGATTTGGAAAAATGTCTGGTGCTCAAGTACCGTAGTTTCTTGCATAAATACATTTAGGAGGAAATGGAGTTCCTATGCATCTATTCGCTTGGTGTAGCATACTACTACACTTCCAATATTGAGCAAGAATTTAAACAGAAGAGGCGAGACTTTGGATATGTGAATCAAAAGCAAGGGAAAGGCACGTACAAACTACAAAAGTGCAAAAAGTGAATTGAAAATTCATAAATATTATTTTATTGGTTTAGATATTATTTTATTATTTTATTAGGAGGCCCATTTTAGACCTCAAAATTCCCCTAATGGGGATGATCTAGGAAAACCCACCGAAGCCGCAAGAAAAGAAAAACTCCACAAAGAGAAAGAAGGACACAAGGAAATGGTGTGAGTTCCATAAGGGCCCCACTCACAACACAAGTGAGTGTCGAGTCAAGCAGTCACTCGTGGATGAGTTGAAGGTTTCTGAATCAAATGCATGTTATGAATCTGAGTCAAAACCCGATAAGGGGAATGAAAAAGGGAAGGAGATTATTGATGTGGAGCCCAATGCCACCGTTGCCACTACCAAGATTCAGAAGATTGAGCCAGAAGATCCAGAGGAGGGGGAGCAGGTCTTTCACTCACAAATGTGGGTGAAGGGTTCTCCATTGTAGTTCATTGTCGACATCGGGAGCCAAAAGAACCTCATATCAGCATAGGTCATGAAGTAGTTTGGCTTACCAACCACACCACATCTTCAGCCGTACACCATTGGGTGGCTTCACCAAGGATGCAATCTCCATGTTAGCCATAAGTGACACTTTCCATACAACATCAAGCCTTTCACAGATGAGGTATTGTGTGATGTTGATCCTCTTGAAGTTTGTGATGTATTATTAGGCCAACCATACTTTTGGAATCGTCATGTTGTTTATGAGTCTAGGCCTCACACTGTTATTATTTCTTTGGGAAATAATTTACACATGATACTGTAGGTAGCACCACCTACCACTATCTCTTTGATCTCTGTGAATAAATGTATTAAGATCATTTCCAATACTGATAAATTTGTCTTCCTTATGATCCACCCTTAGGGCGGGAAGAATACTGTGGCCACATCCATAGCCTCGATACATAGCTCCTCCATAAAACAACAACAGATAGATAAGTTCATGGAGGAGTACAGGGACATCTTCACCTCATACATAGGGGTGCCCCTACACTGTTAGTTCAAACATTCCATCGATATGACCCTGAGCACGTTATTACCCAAACAACTGATCTACTGATGCTCTTTTATGGAGAATGATGAAATTAAGAGGAAGATTTAGGAGTTGTTGTATAAAGGGAAAATCGGGAAAATTTCATCACCTTGTGGGAGCCTGATTATGTTGATACAGAAGAAATACAACACCTGGAGAATCTATATTGACTATCGAGCATTGAATAAGATCAATGTCTAGAACAGGTATCCAATCCCACAGATTGATGACCTTATGAACCAACTAAAGGGGGCCAAATATTTCAGCAAGATTTATTTGAAGTCTGGTTCTCAATAAGTGCCAATAAAACCCTCTGATGTGTGGAAGGCTGCCTTCAAATCCAAGGAGGGACTTTTCGAATGGTTGGTCATGCCTTACAAGTTGACGAATTCCCTTGCAATCTTCATGAGGTTGATGAATGACATCTTGCAACCCTTCACCAAATCATTCGGAGTAGTGTATTTCGATGACATCTTGATCTTCAGCCAAAGATGGGAAGAGCACCTACACCATATACAAAAGGTCCTCCAAACCTTGTGACAACAAAAGTTGTATGCCAATCTGGAGAAATGCACCTTTTGGTATGAACTAGGTTCAATATCTGGGGTACATCATGGATGAGCGGGGTGTGCATGTGGACCCAACCAAGATACAATTTATTCGATATTTTCCAGCCCCAACTACTCTAATAGAGCTATGCATCTTTCTAGGATTTTATAATTTCTACCATAGGTTCATGTTGGGTTTCTCTCATATAACTCAGCCTTTGAGCAAAGTCACCAGGGGTGGAGAAAAATAAAATTTCTTCTGGTCCGAATACAAACATAAGGATTTTTTCGAGTTCAAGCATTTCCTTTTCTCTGCACTAGTTCTCACATTAATAGACCTGCAACAACCATTTGAGATTGAGACAAATGCCTCTGGCTATGTTATCAGGGAAATTCTTACTCAGCAGGGGCATCCGGTTGCATATCACAGTGAGAGACTCTCAAACACAGTCCAAAAGTATCCTACTTAAGACAAAGAGATGTATTCCATTGTGCATGCCTTCTGAAAATTGAAGAATTACATTATGAGGAAGGAAAAAATCATCCACAGAAACCACAAACCCCTTTAGTTCATACAAACACAAGGAATGTTGCAGAATGATTGCCATCAGAAATGGTCCACATATCTGCAACTGTTCC